>PYXC01000045.1:4715000-5062500 GCA_015244755.2 Tenualosa ilisha
GTGTGTGTGTGTGTGTGTGTGTATGTGTGTGTGTGTGTGTGTGTGCGCGTGTATGCGTATGTGTGTGAGTGTGTGTGTGTGTGTGTGTGTGTGTGTGTGTGTGTGTGCGTGTGTGTGTGTTTGTGAGTACATGTGTGGTAGGTGACTAGTGTGTGATGGCTTGATAATTCACTGTTGGACAGTGCTCAGATACAACCAGCATCATGAACATTCTTTAGTGTTAAAATTAAGTTCTAACTCGATGTTCCTCTCTCTCTCCCTCCCTCTCTCTCTCTGTGTAATTCTTTCCAGTGGCAAAGATAGTCAAATGAGGCAGCCCTGGCTAATTGGATTTCCATTGATCATTTCAACAACCTTCTGTCCTAGTGTCAGATGTATGGTGGGGAGGGCACTGACCTCCTGGACAGCTCCCATTCGTCAGTGGTAATGACCAAAGGGTGGCAGACCCTGTGAGGGCTCCATCAAGGACCCACAGAGACCCCACAGGGTGCTGGATGTCATAGATCGTACAGGTGGCCCTCAGCTATTTATCTGCTGATTCACCTTCAGTGCCCATGCAGCGCATTGTTTACTTTCGGGTGTTGTTGTTGACAATGTTTTGTTGTTGCTGTTGTTGTTGTTGTTGTTGTTGTTGTTGTTGTTGTTGGTTTCGTAACAGCTGTATCAAGCCCCCCAAAAATGAATCTGCCATAAACCTATTCATGCTTTTTGTCTGGTGTAGTGGGAACAGTTGGAGGCATTCTGTGGGCATGGAGCTTTATGATGAATATGAAACAGAGCAGGCCTTGTGTATGCCTCTGTTTCTCTCATTGTCTCTGTTGTGTATTCGAAAAGCACACCGCATCTGTGTATCCCCCCCATCCTCTCTCTCTCTCTCTCTCTCTCTCTCTCTCTTTCTCTCACTCTCCCACTCTCTCTTTTTTTCTTTCTCTCTCTCTTTCTCTCTCCTCTCAATGCTCACATATTTTTTTTATTCCCAGGCCCCTGCAGCTACAGACTGACATGAATAAATGTCTGTGCGCAGTGGCGTTTACAAACACGAACATGGGCCAGGGTGGAGGAAATTTCCCACAATCCCACCGGTACCCAGGCGGTCTCCTGCAGGGGACTGGTGTGTGTGTGTTTGAAGGGGGTAGGGTTGTGTGTAGTGTGGTGGTGTGTGTGTGTGTGTGTGTGTGTGTGTGGGGGGGGGGGGGGGTTGGTGCACTGAGGATGCTCAGAGGTTTACACACTGCTTTGGGACTCTGGCCTGGGATGCTCTGCATTTGGAGAGGGCCTGCACAGCAGCCAAGGGCACAGTGCCAGTGTATCAGTAGTCTATGAATTCCACAGAGACGGAGAGAAAGTGAGAGTAGAGTTTTCTCTCTCTCTCTCTGTCTCTGTCTCTCTCTCTGTAAGTGACTGAGTGTGTGTGTGTGTGTGTGTGTATGTGTGTGTGTGTGTGTGTGTGTGTGTGTGTGTGTAAGTGTGTGCATGCATGTGTGTGTCGAAGGTGAGACAAAAAGAGAAACAGTCTTCCTTGGATGCTGAAAGTAGATTGTTGACAAGAACACTTGTTCAACATCACAAATCAAAAAGTTGAAAGAAAAATGTGGAAAACAAAGTCATCCTTCTTCTTGGTCGTGACCAAGGCAGTAGAAAGTTTTACAGAACACTGACGGGAGTTGTACAGTACCAAAACAGGTAGGAGACTAAAATAAGAATGCTTGCAGATAACATTAAGATTGACAGAATGGTTAGCACAATGCCACAAGGCATGCCATGGAGGAGTTAGGCACGGCGCTAATCATGTTTTCTTGCCACCAAAGCGTTGACAGTAAGTGTTATTTAAAGAAGTCCAATTATGCATAATTCTGAACATAATCTGTCGTTCACTTTCATTACATTGCTTTTATATTTAAAGAGCTCGCGATCAGCATTGATGAGGGTTTCTCCCACGCTTCTTTCCACGTTCCATGAGACAACAGAGCACTCTGGTGGTCACAGGTGAGACCTGCAGGTATGAGCCTGCTTTGATGTGTATCCCACAGAGTGATGATACAGTGGACTCTTAACAGAGCTGACTTTTACTGCTCTAGAATTTATTTTGAGCAATATGCTGTTCTTATGAGTATTTTTTCTGACTGATCATTCAGCAGTGCAATATAAGGTTGGATGTAATCACATAAACAGTTTTCTTACAGGCCCATTTAAGTTGTAAATGTAGTGAAATACAGACCCAAAATTCTTTTGTTAAACTCTAGATGTGCTATGGAGGTGAATAAATGTTTGAATAAAGGCATAAAGTGAATACCAGATCATCTGTGATCTGTGATCATATATCTGAAAGACATTAGTGCTTAGAAATGTTGCATGCAATTGCCACTAGCAACAAGCCCCTAATAAATAATTGCTTTCTGTCTGTGTTTAAAATTAAAATGCTATGCTTCCAATTCCTGTTGACATTCAGTGTGATATTTGGAAATGTAAGGGATATGTTCGAAATGTAAGGTCTTCAACAGAAATTCCCTCAACACTGCAAGCAGAAGGTGTCTCTTAGAAACACACACACACACACACACACACACACACACACACACATTCTAATACCAATACCATGCTTATTTGTCACGTAAAACCAACTACTCTAGTTTAATTATGGAGAGCCTGTGTACTTCTGATATATTATTCACAAGCGCGTGAGCGAGCATGCTAATGAGATAATGTGTTCTTGCTGTTATTGCAATTAAGAGTCCACGCTCAATAATGGAAAATGGCGAACTAATGCCAGGCTAATTGAACCAGGTGGTTCTGTCAGTCAGTGCAGGGAACAGCAGGTCATTACCACTATTAAGGTATTAGAGCAAATGCAAGGTTAAGCAGCACATCTCTACAGAGAAAAGCTAGCATGTTTGACTGATTCGTCGATGTTGCTTTTTTAAATCATTATTTATTTTATTGCTACAGGCATCAAATACAACTCCACCCACCACCCCCACCACCCCCTCTCTCTCTCCAGGCGTGTTGTGTCTGACAAGAGTAGTTAGAGATCAAACAGGTTACAGTAAACACCCATCAAATGAAGCCTAAAAGTAGAAAGTGTTTTCTTTCTCTATGATATGCATTTATGGGCCTTCAGAAGAAAGCAAACAAGCTTGCTGAAGGACTAGAGGACTCACCATGTTCATGGTATTGCTGACTACTGCAAAATTTCACCTTGGATGACTTTGTATCATATATTGAAGATTTTCATTCCTCAAACAAATAGTTGTCACTCAAGTGGCCATAGGCTACTGCCATTAGATGTTTATCCATCAAGTCCGTCATAACTCCAAAGGCTACATTTGGTCACCATTAATTACAATTTTAGTTCAGATAGTTTTTGTTTTTGTTTCTGTTTTTTCTTTTTTTTTGTCAGCTAAGGCTTACGGTAGATTCCAGCCAAGCCAAGATTTTATTATGAATGCCAAGATAAGTGTGATAGACTAAGCATGCAAGGTCTAACATATTGGGCAGACTCACAAAGTCACCATGGACACACAGATATGCACACAAACAATCACAGTCCAACAGTGTCAGGTGAATATGCCTGCTCCTATTTATTTTGTAAACACGTTGGATTGGTCAATTTTCCCAGGTGAACTAAGACCTTTAAGGCATTATAAACCACAGGGTCCATGTATTACCAGTTTCTGAAAAGAACTTGGAAAACAATAACAGTATGTTTAATTTATGTAACAGTCAGAACTGTCGGCCCCAGTTTTACTTATTTGTTTGTTTGTTTGTTTTCCACTTAGAGACACACTAATGCTGACCTTGGTGATGCTTGTCAGATGGAATGCTGTGCTCTCATTGGGAAAAACACACTCTAGCCAACCACAACTGGGTCTTTTTTACTGGGTTGTGACATTTAACATTGATATGTCGGGCCGTAGCCTGTAATTATGGACAAGATGGAGCATCCATGGGTTTGTTTGTCGTAATCCACATTCATATGTCTACTGCTCTTACTGAACTGTGACACTGGGTGCCTATCTTAAGGTACGTTGGTGCTCGACTGGTAATGGCGCTTCATGCCTGTTGGTCTCTAGAGCATACTAAGCATTTCTCCAACCCCTACAAGATTTCAGCATTCTGCAGGACGTCACCTGTAGCCTTTGCAATGCACTTGGTTGAGCAGATTACTGTGATTTCACACTCCTTAGCTATACCATACTTGTGTGTTGCCTGGGGTGATAATGACAGTCATAACATCAGCTCTATTTTATATGAAATTACCATGATCAGAGAATATGTAGTCGGGAAAAAACTGTATGGAATCGGACAGACAGACACACACACACACACACACACACACACACACACACACACACACATATATATATAAATTTTTTTTTTTTTTTTTTACTAGGAAGCACTCAATGAAACTAGGGTCTACGTCATTTTCATCCTCACTTTAGCACAGCAGAACCCAGCACATCCAACTGTGTTTAACCTGTTTTCATTGGTTTCACGCATTGTTCACATAGTTTTTCAAAACATTTAACACAGCTTTCTTGGAAAGTTCTCAAACTCCATTGAATTACTAGCTTGAACAACTGGAAAGAATCTATTCACAGCCAAAAATATATTGTCTGTAGACGTATGAACAACTAATGTCACTTTGTAAATCTCCTCCTTCATAATTCTTCAATCCACAATCATTCTTCATGCATGTAAGATACCACCTTTACTGTTTGTTATTTGCAAGGGTGGGTCAAAGAGGCCACCAGAATATAGAGCAACGTATCCATGTTTTGATGAAAAAGGAAGGTCAATGAAAACTGGAAAGTTACTTCAGTATATGAAGTGCACTGTTTTGTACACTAGGCTATATTTGCTTAGCTGCTGACGTATTATGGGTCTTGCATGTCAATGACAGTTACTTTACTGTAAGTGTAGGAGGAAGGAATAAAATTGATGTTGTAACTTTCTGGTTCTTTTTTACACATTCAGTAACCAGATAAATGGCAAAGACAATGGCATAGACATAGCAATATTTTAGTTTTTTTTATTTTATTTTAAGTTTTGCATTGTGTCCTTTGTGTTATGATTGACTGAGAGTACTCCCTGACCTGACCACTGATTGTGTTGTTTGCTGCATGTTTTAAATGTTTTATCGCTGTCATCTGCAAATAAAATGTGTGATTTTGGGTAAAGTGCTCCTGTTTAGACCTTTAACTGATTTGAAAATGTGGATTCTGAAGTGATGGAAAGCAATCAAGAAAAAAAAAGAGAGAGAGGTGGTAGGGAGAAAATGTGTGAGAGAGAGGGGTGGGGGGAGAGAGAGAAAGAGAGAGAAAGGCACATGTCTGTACCCACATTCCAGTATCAATCTATCCATCTGTTCATTTCCACAGGGAACCAGCCATATAGGTTCCTCTTCCACCAGAGATCATATATCACAATTGTGTGTGTGTGTGATTGTGTTTCAGAATGTGTTTGTGTGCCTGTGCATGCCTCCTTGTATGTGTGTGTGTGTGTGTGTGTGTGTGTTTGTGTGGTAGTGTGGTAGTGTGATTGTTTAAATAGAGGAGGAGGAGGGCAGCCTTCTCCCATCGAGGGCAAATCTGGCCTAAAGCCGTGGGTCAGGAGAGGTTTTCCCCAACTAATAAATTCAGCCGCAGCCTCTTCACTCAGGTGAGGCCTGGCAGGTCAGCCTGCGGTAATTGGATCAGAGATAATCATCACACCCCATTATGACACAAGGGCCCCCTGAAAGAAATTGATGGCCTGGTCCTCACTACATTGTGATGCGTGTGGTTAGCTGTGGCATATACCAGGTGTCTGTAAAGATCCCTTTTTCTCTTTTTTTTATTAATTAGTGATGGAAATTAATTCACTCTTAAAATAGTTACAACAATGAGATTGATGAGCTTATTCTGAAACACATCAAAAAAGAATGTATTTAATCGTTTTGAATGAATGTGATGTAAAAAGGGTGTAATAATTGATATCATACAATAAGTACCACTGATGACCAGAGGCTGCATTCCCTGTGCTCAGTGCTCAGAGCGCACATTGTATTGTCTGTCTATCTCAGAAAGCAACTCCATGACTTGGTGTGTGTGTGGGTGACCGCACTGCCCCCAATTGCGGCTCACAGGCCATGTACCTCACTTATCTGAATGTGAGCTGTGATAATCACCTCATTCCAACTGTGGCAGGTGTGGGGGGGCGGGGGGCACACTACCACACACTGGTCCTCTCTTGAGAAAAATCTGATTGTTGACACGCGATGCCTGTCTCCCGCTACTTGATTAGCTGCCGGCACTCGACAGCCCAAGCCCCCTGGACACGAGGAGGACTGGCACGGGTGGAGCAGCTGGCATTGCTGGATCTTTTACATCTCGGTCCTGCGAGCCCTTAATTGCTTCTGAGATTAATCCAGGAAATAATTAGTGTATGCAGAGGCGAACGCTTTCCAGTTCAACAGCAACAATGGCTAACAATGATGCGAGAAGACGTTTGTGCACAAATATCTCATCATAACACATTCGGGGGACCCTATGTTGGGGTCACCAAGCTAACAAGTAATTGCTCAGACAAGAAGAAACTGGAGTGTTTGCATGGTCTCTGATGCAGGGTGCTATTAGTCTATTTGGCTGGAGAAAAAAAAGCACTTCATCTACATTGGAAACCAGGCTAACGCACATGCACACACATACACAATCACAAACAATTGCAAAAACACACATTTGGCCCCTGTCTGTTCAATCTTGCTCCTGATGGGGCATCAGTGCAAAAGGATTCAAATGAGATTAGGGTGGTTTTGTGAGACACAGAAGAGAGCGTGGGCTCTAGTATCGATCCACCTGAGGAGCGGAAGCCATGGGGTGATCATTGCAGTGGTGATTATGCAGACAAGCTTGCATCCCCCTGCACTTATCAGTGTTGCATTTTCATCAGATCTCATTAAAACACACACACACACACATAAACACACAAGTTTTAACTTGAGCACTCCTATTGTAATGTTTGCAACAGGACTATATGAGAGACGAGCTCATATATTGCTCACAGTGGAGTGATTAGCCTGGTGCAGACATTCAGACGGGCTTTATTGAGCTTCATTGTTTATGTAATGATTCCATTTTATTCTTCCTCTCTACTTCCCTCTCCCTCTCTTTCTATTGTATTTGTGTTCACTTGTGCTCTTTTTGGTTTGCTATGGTATCATCTTAGGTTTTTTCTCCCCCCGTCATGCTATAGCCTTTAATGGCATACTGGTTTGCTTCCCATCACACAATTTCCCCCATCTTCTCTCTGCCTCTCTCTCTCTGTCTCTCTCTCTCACACACACACACACACACTCATACACACACACACACACACACACAATCTCATGCAAACACCTCTTCAAGACAAGCTGCTTTTGTGATGTCCAAGGTGCTGTAGCTGAAATATTCAAATGCCCTCCAGCAATTTAGAGAAAGCATAAATTAACAAAAGATGAAGGATTTAGGCTCCTTTGCAACAGAGTGACACTGGGTTACTTCACTGTAGGGGAGGACATTCTTGCCAGAGGGGCATTTGGGTAGGGCATAACCTCTAGTGTGTAAACAGGTCTGATAAGGAAACAAGGCTGTCACTGGTGCCATCAAGGTAAGTGGTTGGAGAGATTTCTCTTTTCCACCTTTTATTACAAATGCCTTTTTTAAACAGATTTATTGATTTATAATGTGGATCACATAAACATTCATGCAAGCTCTTGACCAAAATGAAAATAATATGATATCTGCATAAATCATAAAGTATAAAAAAACAGTCAGGAGTATAATGAAAATGAAATGCTGAGGAGCTGTGGCAGACCTGTAGTGAGTGCCAAGATAGCAGTCTGTATGGGAGAGTAAGAGGTTAGTGGATCTCCTACTGTTCGAGTGGAGCTAAAGTAAGCACACTTTTAATCTAGATAATGAGTTCCAAACATTTAGCAGTTCTAGTTTCAAATGACTAACGTGTGCTTTATGTTATCACTAGAGAAGTATTTTTTTGTATGAACTGTTGCTGCAGTTGCATGTGAACTACAACCACCCATAGCGTTGTCACTCTGGTTTCATTCATTCTGCATCTTGAAATTTCTCTCTGGCCTCTCCCCTAGTAGTTCAGCACCGTATCTCTCCAGCCTGGCCTCAGAGAGCCAGCCGCTTTTGTTTTGTGGTCCTCAGGTGCTAGTTGTATGCCGTTTGTTCCCCGTCTCCTCTGGAGTGGCTGAACACAAGCCTGTCAGACTTCACGTCGGACCGCTGACAGCCTGCCTGTCACGGGGGAGAGGCAGCAGGAGCCCAGACCTCCTCCTCCTCCTCCTCCTCCTCTCTCTCTCTCTCTTTCTCTCTCCCCTTCACCAGCGCAGCACACTACTGTTTAGTCAGGGCGCGGCACCCAAGGGCATCCAACCAAGTCGTCGGTGCATGAGGAGAGCCGCCTGAGCTCTGGGTCTGCACTGAATACACACAGACCCGACCCACTCACAGAGGCTGAATCTTGCCATGCCTGAGAGCAATACCCTGCATTCCATTTCATGATTTTTTTTGTTAAAACCATCCTCTGCATTTATGTAATTGAAATTATAGTCATGTAAAGCAGCACACACATGTGCATCATGACAAATATTGCAAGTATAAAAGAACTAGAACGCGTCTTATGCAAAGTCCATGTAACAGCTTATCATATGTAAATGTGTAAGACGGGTAAGTTGTATGTGAAAAGATCATTTTCACAGTCCCCATAATCACCATTGGAAAAGGTCTAATGGATAACACATGGGGTTCTTGAAGACCTTTCCCATATGGGGAATAAGATCTCTTAGTCATCCAGGAGTTGGTTAAGCAGCACTATATGCACACAATGGTGATTTGTGTATCTGATAACGACTGCAATTTGTGTCTTCATTAAGTGGAGTGATGGAGGCACCCCTGACGCACCTTCTCTGCCTACACTCCCTCCACTGTGCAAGTCGAGCCTATTGCTCTCCCGTCCATCTGGGTGAGCCAAAGAGAACGACAGAGAATGAGAGAGAGAGTGAGAGCGAGAGCGAGAGAGTGAATGTGTGTGTGTGTGTGTGTTTGTGTGTGTTTTCCTTCCATATTCCTCTGTTCGCCTTTCTTGTTTTCATTGTGCACCTTTTTATTCTCTGGGATTACTCTGCCACGTTATTTTGTGTTTAGTCTGAGGTGCTCCTGGGGGATCTCAGCCCTCCCTGTAGGTTCCACTTCCCCTATTCTAGCTGCACTTAACAGCTTCCTCCAGAGATCTGGAATAAACCGTGGCCCTCCATTGAGTTAATGGTAGTTTTATCATGGTAATTGTAGCTCATTATTTACAACCTAGTCGCACGCAGCACAATTACCTTTTTTCCATTTGCTACATGTTTTCCCTTGTAGAAGTGCTGTCCATGAGGGAAAGGAATTGATCTAATTCCGACTCAGGCTTGGATCAGGAATAGGCAGAGTGTTTACAGAAGCTAGAAAGGTGCTATTACAATATAGTGAGGAAAAGAAGCCCTACCACTGTTAACACTGAACAAGAGCAGAACTCATACAACTACATAACAATCTGATGATACAATGATTATCTAATTATTTAGAGGAACCAACTATAACTCACATGTGATGTCTGAGAATAGATTTTTGCTATGCATCTCTTCTCCTCTACATATGGATGCGATTTATTATTTGTTTGGTGTGATGGGTGTGGGAGAGGATGAGGAAAAGACCAAGAATTTGCAATTACCAGTTTCAAGATGCTATCACTTTTGCAATTTGCCATAACGATCATATTTCAACATGAGACGGGACAAGCATGTCACCACCGAAGGCTGTTGATATTAACCTGAGAGAAAATTGAAACCCATCCATTTTTCCATTACCTCTGTTTTGGACTTGGATGAGATCAATACGGCCATAAAACACGGGCTAACATTCAAATGAGCCCATCCACACAAGCCCCTGTCTGGAATACCGATTAGTCAGTATGTAGCGCTGCTGTGTGAAAGACAAATTTGCACCTAACCACTACAACAAACACAAACATGCGTTAAGTCTTCGCTGAAACACATGATAAAACTGCACAGACGTGCAGACAAAGAACCATTATCGTACTGGACCCAGCACAGCCATTCTTTGGTATGTTAATAGAAAGATACATTTGGGACTACAGGAGGTAAAATAAAGGTGGGTGGGTGTGTGGGTGGGTGGATGAGGAGAGGGGAGGGTGAAGAATCATCCAGTTGGACAGAAATGCCACAGGCTGCTTGTGTATCTCTGCTGCGCTGGAGTTATCTGACTCGGTGCCAAGCAGCTGCCCTGGTGGAAATGTAACATGCACATAATTCATTCAGCGTGTGCATTTCCAGGGTGATGAAAGCCCAAGTGCAGTGGCATAATGGCGATAGAGGTGAGTGAAGAGAGAGCAGGGGGTAAAGGAGGAAGAAAGAGAAATAGAAAGAGAGGCGGAAAGAGCAGAGAGGGATGGTGAACATTAAGAATAGGTATAAAGGTGTAAACAGTAAGGGAGCCTGAGAGAGAGACTAAGTTTAATCTAGCTGTGATTGCTACTCACTTTCCCACACCCACTCATCTGTGGCAGAAGCTACTGTTACTTTTGTGGTGGTGTGTGTGTTTGTGTGTGTGTTGGGGTGGGGTGGTGGAGAGTGTGTGTGTGTGTGTGTGTTGGGGGTGGGGGGTGGGGGGGGGGCTACTCTCCCTCCTCTTGGTTAGTCTAAAGAGCCAATGCCTCAAGTTTATCCTGTCTCAGAGGCCTCTACCCCTCATCACTCTTATGAGAGTCAAAGCCCTCTTGGCACTAATATTGTGTAGTCTCTCTTCCACCTTCCCTCTTGTCCAATAGAGTAGAAAATGGCTGTTGTGTAAACAGTCTAAATGAAGCTCAGCTCAGCCGTCTTACACCTGCAGGAGAAGGAAGCTTTAGCTCCCAATATGTCAGTACGCCCTGCACCACACACGCACACACACGCCTGTGGCAAGACAAAGTCCTCCTTAAAGGTTCCTTTTAAAAGTCAGAAGGAAGTTTAGTAACAATCACTGTCTATCTGTAGAAAACTTAAAAAAACAAACAGTGATATTTTTCTGCTGAAGCTGTAAACAAATAACTGAACAGAATGGACACCTTATAAGGATATGTAAGCACCCCTGGGCTACAGTTTACAATAACAAGGTCCAGGCTTGACATGGCCCCTAGATTCAAAATAAGCACATGGGTGCTCTGAATAATAAGCAGTAATCTTCTGAATAGCATGGTAAATATTTTTTTTGTTTGCTTGTTTTTCACGGACAGCGGGACATATTTCAGTTGGGCGAAACAAGCGACACATTTCAGTTAGGAGGATGCAAAGCTGATATCTGAGGATACAATGCCATCTTGTGGAGGACTAAGTTGCATGAAAACCCATCACTGAAGCCTTTGGGCCTAGGTAAATAGTCTACTAATTATCAATTTTCTCTTTCTTTTCTTTTCTTTCTTTTTCAAATGTTCTTTACGACCACCTTTGCTTTCTTGGCTTGTTATAGGGTCACTGTAACATGTTCTGTAGGCTACAATTTCATTGATTATTTTGCCTGTTCATTAGTAGTTGTGCTAATAAAAATAAGTGAGTAAATAATTATATGTCAAATAAATTAATTATTATCAAAGATCCTTTATCATACTCTCATCTTTGAGTGTCGTAACTGCCACAGGGCTCGTTTGAGACAGCTGGTTTGCTGGCTGAAATCAAAGTCATGATGGGGAGCAATGGGCCTTTTCATTTGGCAAAAGCCCGTAATGCTGATGACATCATGAGCTTTTGTCCAGTGAAAAAAGTCCCACCGAGTTAGACAGACAGAGCCAGCCATGTTGAACAACCCCTTGGTGTCGTAACATCAACGCAATGCAGTATGGGTAATCACTACCGGATGCACGTTGAGTAGTTGACATTGGAAGTTAGCTAACCGAGGGTCTTTGGAAGGTTTGTAACCTCAGCACACTCTTTAGGTTGAATTACATCTAACTTGATTTGTAGCATCGTATTAATCTTCTGAAAATCTAGATAAGCGAATTAAGGTGCTTTCGTGATGGTAATTTCAACAACAATGTGTGCGTTAGTTATCATAAGCGTAGCATTAGACAACTGAGCGTAGTCGTATTGACTTACACTTTGTAATGCTGTGTTTTAGTGACATGTTACGTGAGAGTGTTAGTAGGCTGTGTTACGTTATTCGTATCCCACTGAATCATTTTGTATGTATTTCTAACATGGGCCTGTTGAAAGGGGACATGTTTGTCAGTATTCATTTTAACGTTAACTGTGTTTGTTAACGAGAACGTTAACCGTGAAGGAGCGTTCAGGTAACATTAACCATCGCAACTAACGTTAACTGGAAAAGCTAACCTAGCAACCGACGTTGCCGTAGAACACTAGAGTAGAAGGGCGTACACTGCTGTAGGGTGAGTGATTCTCGACATGTAATGTTAGCTGGTGTTAACTGTGATCTGCGGGCTTTCATAATTTAGAGTCTTTAGCCATGGGATCGACCATGTCAAGTCCCGCTGCTACCGTCAAAGCTGAGGCAGTGATGGTGGCTCCAGATGCGGGGTTTTCCCCTCCCCAAGGTTGTCCAATGCATCGACAGCCTCAACAAAGTAAGTCATGAGCCAAAGATTGTGCAGCCTTCAAGATGAAGAAGGTCTAGTTTGTTTACATTCCTGTCTTATCTTGTTAATTAGGTTCTCCATCACCACCAGTCTCTCCTCCATCTGAGTGTCCAATGCACCAAGCAGCACCAGCTCCGGCTCCATCCCAGGGACCTGTACATCAGGATCGGGCATACGAGTTTGTTGAGTGTCCAATGAGAGCAGGGGCTCAAGGATTGGGACCCATGGGTGACATTGATCCAGCAAATATGGTAAGTATAAGTAAATAGCCAGTATCAGCCAAGGGTTGTGGGGAATGATAAGAATCAGAGCTCACGTGTATTAAGGTAGCATTACAATGGAAATAATGTATTTTTAAAGGACATGTCTCAGCCGGACTACGGTTTCTTAATAAAAGTGTTACTAAATCCATAGACTTGAATGGAGGTTGTCGCCTAATCACAGAATTGTACCCATTTAAATATGCATGCGCAGTGATGAACATGGGAGCTCATAGTTTGAGAGCTTGGAACAGTTTGACTAATAATATCTGTGTATCGTCCATTCAGATGCCACCCCCAAATCAGCAGCCAGCCCCTGACCAGCCCTTTCCACTGTCCGTGACCAGACAGGAGTCAAAAATCCCTAGAGCGGGAACAGAGAAAAACTGGGTGTATCCCTCAGAGCAGATGTTTTGGAATGCCATGCTGAGGAAGGGGTAAGTGTGATAAGGGGTCTTCTCTCCCACCACAACCAGTCTTTCAGACTCTGTTGATATCACATGTTATTGTCTCAGAGTAGACTTTTCTTTCCTGGTTGAGACATGTATAGTCTGATGTAATGGATGGGTCCCTGTAGCTGGCGCTGGAAGGACGATGACCTTGCTCCAAAGGACATGACCAACATCATCAAAATCCACAACCGGAACAACGAGCAGGCCTGGGAAGAGATCCTGAAATGGGAGGCCCTTCATGCAGAGTGAGTTTCCCACACCAGTTCCTGTCCAGTGTAAATTCATTTAACCAGGCTAACCTGCTTCAAGTGTTCCAGTTAGCCCATTTAGTCCTTGTCTTTTGCTATGTGTTGGCTGCTGACGTGTGATTGTGAGTGCACTCTCCCCTCTAACTGTGTGGTCTTGTTATTGCAGGGAGTGTCCCTGTGGGCCGTCCCTGAAGCGCTTTGGTGGGAAGGCAAAGGAGTTCTCACCCAGGGCTAGACTACGACACTGGATGGGGTAAGCATTGGGGTGGTGTGGTTAGACGAATTTCAACAAGCTATACAAAACTGGGTTTTCTTAGTAACAACTTGAAACACTGGTTGCATCAGTGGCTTAACTGTATCCCTTTTCTAATGTGCTTATTGCTCTCTCCTGCCTGCAGATACGAGTTGCCATACGACAGACATGACTGGATTGTGGACCGCTGTGGGAAAGAAGTGCGATATGTGATTGACTATTATGATGGTGATGTGGACAAAAGCACCTACCAGTTCTCCATCCTAGATGTGCGTCCCGCCTTTGACTCCATAGGAGCTGTCTGGGATAGAATGAGGGTGGCATGGTGGCGCTGGACGTCGTGAAACAGAATGAGCAAAACAAAAAAAACAGAACAGACCAGAAGAAAAGAACAGAACAGACAAAAAACAACAAAAAACTCTGACTTACTTGCATTATAGGCAATGTGACAATGACACCAATTTTATCATGTACTTTTTAACATATTTACCTGAATAATTCTCAAAATCACTTGAAGCAACTTGTAGTTAACTGCTGCTATTGGTTAAAAAAATATCTCTGGCTTAAATGTGTTTCCCATGGGGGAGGGAAGCATCCATTGCTCTATCCATTCATTGCTGGGTGTACCAGTTTCCTTACATTTAGTGAATAATTCGAAACTTCGAAAAGAATAGACATTTGGAATGCTCTTGATGTTCTGGTGTACATTTGTCACACACTGATACTTTGTGCTTTAGAGTTGTCATATAATTCAAACACTGTAGGAGATAAGAGATTTCTTGCTTTTTGGACAGGGTGACTCTTATTTGGCAGCGGTTATTATCAAAGTAGTACTTTGACTCAGACAGTGAAGTTTTTACTGAATATGAAGAGAGTAGCATGATCATTACCTGGTGGTGTTGCAATAAAGAGGGCTAGGGGTACTTAAGTCCACTGCGTATGAAATGGCATGAGATGTCCACTGTAGTGCATCGTAAAATGCCAGTGTCATTGACGGTTATGGATTGTGTTGGCCGCGAAGCACATAATTCAAAGCAGGTCCAGCATTCAAAGCTCAACAGACACAAAGTGATCTTGTCTTGTGAATAATGTTTGCCAGCTTTAATTACTAAACAGTGATGGAGGAAAATTAAGAAGGAAAGTTGCGATTTCTTTATGAATGATAATTACCTACATTATGCTCATCTTCCAACATGCTGATGGTTGTGATCATTTCTTTTGTCGTAAAAAGGGAGTTTGTTTGGTTATGAGTGTTTTCCAGTGCTTTATGTGCTTTCTTCCATGTGCCAGTAATCCAACATCTGTTTGTCCAAAGAAACCTTCACAATTTCACTGTTACACGATCTTATTTATTATCTGACTTTTTCTTGAAGCCTCTAACTGTAAAAGAAACAATGCCCCCCCCCCCACACACACAAAAAAATGGTTCTTATCCCTTTCTTCAAAACTAATAAAATGCAAACATGAACTGGCTCTTGGCTGTATCTGAGTTTGATTGTTTAGGAATATGATTATTTAGCTGTGTAAACATGGATCATTTCTTTTGAACTTGAAACCTTTGGTGTCACACTTGTTTTAAGTTATATTAGTAAGCTTGACTGACCCATCATGAAATTTTAAATTCTGGGCCTGCCACACCTATGCTTTAGTGGAAGGAGAATGCATACCAACGTGTTAATCAACAAACCATAGAATGTTTCACATGACCTTCGTTAGGTCCATTCAGTGCAGCCTTTGCAGATCTAGTCATTGTCGTTTGCGCAAGAAGAATGCATCTGTCTACACTGACACTGAGACTGATGTGTCAATGCTACATAAACTGCCGTTGTGAACATTTCAATGCCTGCATAATTACACTCTGAACACAAAACTCAGAACTGTATAAAACTATAAGCAAACTAATTTTGTTACTATTGTCTCAGATGCAAAGCTAACAGTGTTGGTCAGTGTAAGTCAGATTTGTTAGTAAAACATAGTCTGAAATTTTATCTGAAGGAAAATATTGAGTAAACTCCGTTGTAGACCAAAGGTACAGCTCAACTAACAGGATCAGGTGAAAGTTTGAACTGTTTTGTAAGTGGCCATGGGGTGTCAGTATAAACATGGAACTCAATAATGGGACCTCAGGTGTTTAAATGGCCATAATGCTAGCCTAGAAATCTAGACATACCCTAGAGGTAGCAAATAGTTTTGCTCAGCTGCTGCGTCTTGTCATGAGCCATAGGGCCTAAATAGGCCTTCCAAGGTTTGGCTGGACCAATCACATCGTTCTGTCCGAATAGAGTCACCTAGACATACCCTAGCTTATTGCAGAGACAGTTGAAAGACAACTGCTGATTCCATCCCTTGGATTGAGGCCAGCCTATCGGTCATAGCCAGACTATATATTTTGATGGTATAGTCTCACTTGTCAGGTACCATAATGCATGATGGAGGATTAAACATTAAACATAAACATTAAAAACATGAATTATTATTTATCAGGTCATCATTAGTTGTGCTTACCTGACAATTTTAGGTATTAATTTCCATGTAATTATTAGAGCTGTGCTTTAACAAAAAATACATATTTCCATGATATATCACATTGACTTCTAACCTAAAAACAGTATAATCATGTCTAAAACAGTTTGTGAATCACAACTGTAACCTTCATTCCTGCAGACCTTCGCTCCTGTAGACGTTGCTGTATGTGGCATTTCTAGCAGATTCAAAGCTGGAGAGATGATGGCAAGATTTTTTAACCAAACAAAACATGGGCAGACTACCCAATGGATATTTCTTTTCTTCATGCTTCTATCTTATTAAATCAGAGTCTGATTTAGATTAATCTGAGAGTAATGATTAATGAATAAGTTGAAGATTTTTTAATTTAATATCTATTAAACATTTATATACTTGGGAAATTACTGTATGTTAAATCATATACAAGTAATGAGGCATAGGTTTGCACCCTCTTTATGTGTAACGTCCTGTTTGGATCAGTCCTTGTCACACTCTTGACAGCTATCAAACAGTATTTTACAATGTCTTCAAGGTAAATTGATCATGAATGTATTGCTTTATTGAGGCAAATGGCTTTACAAGGTCAGTTTTCTAATTAAGACAAACCAAAAACAAGGTCAACAAATAAATATAACCAGTGCTCACAAATGACTGTGCTGGCCTTCCATCAGGTAAACGGTCTTTACCCCGGGAGCACGAGACCAGTGAGGCCTCGACACTTTGGTTAATGGATGTAAACATCCTAGAGATCAGATCACATCACAAGGAGTTGCCCATGGTCAAAAAAACTTAAAGAAAACAACATTATAAAAACGTTTTGTACATGTATACAGTATTGTCTTGCCAAGGCTCAATGAAACTTACCCACCATCACAAAATTAAATTTAAAACAAAAATAAAAGTGACATCTTCCCCTTCAAATGCACTTCGACTACTTCACGTTTAAGAGTGAAAGAACACAAAAGTTAACGATGCGTGTAAGAAGAATATTGTCACATTTTATAGGTCAAGTGTCTAGATCCTTCTGATGCAGTATATTGGCTGAGATTAGTCATTCATGCATTCCCACACAATTACATGTAATCCATTTAAAACAGAAAGAAAATAATCCTCTTGGATTGTGAGAGTCCTGAATCTATCCTACTAACACTGAAAATCTAAATGTCACCAAATTAAGATGAAAGCACTGCCAAGGAATGGACATGCCCTTATTCAACTACATAGAAAACTACATGTTTGTATAGTAGATTGCATCTAGATATATATAGTCATTTTACTAAACTCTATTTGGCATGATTTACAGTGCTCAAGTCCCTGTACAGTATGCTAGCAAACTAATATCTCGCAATGCTGCTTAGCATGCAATGTGTGTGACAAAATCTTCATTTACATCAACATGTTTCCGTATTAAACAGTTTGGCTTGTTTATCAGATTCTGCATGTTTTGCGTAAAACAAAAAACTGTTTGATTAAAACATGCTAAGACGTAGGCTATGCTGGTAGGGCTGGTAAGTAAATTGTTAAACATTTCTCCTGTATAATTTCCTCTTTTAAATTTCCCTGACCTTTATATCACATTTTATTAGGACAAATAAAGAAAGGCATAAAAATCACACAAATAAACAGTGGGAGCTACTTGCACACATAAACAAACTGTAACAAAATAGTAATGTGCTGTATAAAAATAATGTCTGAAAATAAGGCAACCAGAAAGAAAACAATTCTGAAAAACATGGAGGCATTAACGCTGACTGAAGTTGTACAGACATGATCAAAAGACAATTATGAGGGTGAAAGATGTGGGCATTAATTCAAGTACAGTTTCGCTGGATTGTTCCGTTCAAAATGAAAAAGCCTCCAACTGTTTCTTTTTCAATGTTATTAAATACTCTTCATTTTGTAAAATACACGTTTCAAACATCTGCTTGTCGAATGTGATCTGTGCATACAGAATATGTAGGCCTACTCTACACTAAAAATGTCCTATCAGACACATTCTCAATTGATCATAAGGAATATAACGGTATTGTGAACTCTTCCCTTAAATATATATCTACAGCAGATACATCACAAACATCTTTGTAGTCCATATATCATTTCCTTTTAAAAGAATAAATATGTAGGTACTATAATTGACATGCGGCTCCAGTGTGTAACTGGTGTAAATAAATTATGTGTATGACGCAGACAGAGTTCTTCACACTGGTCATTAAAACACGAACAAGGCTCTCACAGTAGCCCAAAGGGCACATTCACCATAGACTATCTTTCGTAGCCTTAGTTTTTTTTTATCCTATTTGATATCCCTTTTAAACCCTTAATCAATTATTTTTCTTTTTTTCAGAATTTAAGGTCAGTACTGGTCGGAATACACTTACAGTTGGATTTTAAACACCTAGTTTCCCCAACTCCCACAAACTGTCACCAAACTGCTAGTCAAAAATGCAATTCAAGAAACAACACTGCAGCATGCAACTAGTGACTGTACAGAAAAAGCATTGATGATTTTGCAAGTATTCCAAGTATGGTGTATGGTCCTTCATTTTCAAGACCTGTCCCTAAATATCTCTAGTGAGAGCCATCACAGGAATGTCTCCCTCTACAGATCTTACAATCCTTTACTTTTACATCCTGAATAACTGGGTGACCAATATGGCAAATCTTCGTTAAGTACCTCCAAAGTGCACTTTCCAGCAAAACAAGAAAAAAAAAATCGAGCGAGAAACGAGCGAGACTGTAATTTAACCTTCTCCCTTAGTCTCTGGGAAATCATACTATTGGTGGCTTATGAATGATTTCCTGAATGTTTATTGCCCATCTGTGCCATAGACAGCTGGGTAGACCTTTTCTGGGTCTTTCTAAGTCACCCCCCACCCCAAAAAATAAAAAAAATCAATACAACCAGTGTCCTGTGGTGTTGCACTCCCCTGGGTTTAGCTTTTCTCAGAGACCTGGCACTGGTTTCCTAATTTCTTTTTTTTTATTACTGTATATTGGGGGTGGGGAAGTGTGCAGGGGGAAGGGCATTGTTTGGGTACGTTAAAAAATTGTCTTATAGTCAGTTCCAATGATCTTTAGGCAACCATAACATGAATACAAAGAGGCTACAGAAGCACACACAACTTCATTTCACAAAGTAAACAACACTCCGTTGTCACAGGAGTCTCTAGATAGAGTGTAATGTTTAACGCTGTGTTGCTCCTTAGTGCCAGCCGTCAGAAAATGCAAAAGGTCAAAGTCATCACGAGCCATTTTGAAATGCACAAAAAGAAAAAAAAATAATTTAAGGACTTGGCCATGCACTGAAGAGTATTGCTGACAGAGGGGAAAGAATTTATGGGGAAAAAGGACTCTGAGGTTGGGAGCCTTCACGTGTCAATGCCAGAATGCAGTATCCAACCTGACTGCAGTAAAAACAGGGCCCCATGCCAATGAGGTCAGACAAGAAGAGAAACCAAAATAATAAAAACAACAACACCTTGTGCATTGGGAGGAGTCCGGAATCTCTTCTCAGTCGTCCCATCCAAAAGAACAGTGGGGTGTACTTAAAAAGCTAGTTTCAACATCTTCATGCATCAGTCTGCCTTGCCGTTCTCCTGGAGCTGGGCCTTGGGCGTGTGGCGAGAGCGCAACACCTTGTAACAGCCACGCGCAATCTTGTGCATCCACATGATGTTCATGATGTCTAAACAAAAGCTGGAGAAGATCCAGGCCCCACGGCCACCCAGCGGGACACGGTAGAAGGCCTCGGTGCCATAGACGGCATACATGCGGCTGTAGTAGACAGGCATGACGGCGATCCGCACCAGGAAGAAGACGGCTGCCATCAGCACCCCATTGGCGATGTTGGGCCTTGAGGATTTGGGGTAACCTAACACTTCAAAGAACCAGCTGAAAAAACACACAAGGTGAGGAGAGAAGGTTGTCATGTCTGGAGGCCATAGGAGGTCAGGTAGCCTCAGAGGCTCATGCAGTCACATGACATTTCTATTTTCTTCTGTTTAACACAGCGTAAGCGATGCTCAGCGATTTCTTTTGTAACATTCAGCAAATACTGTATCTCTTCACAATTGACTAGCTCTCCATTCTCAGACAACACTGTAAAGAAGCCCAGAGTTCTTACACAGCTCTGGCTTTATAAACTTAAAGCAAGCAAAGTTGGAGCAGACAGTGTCCCAAAAAGGACTAAGAAAAAACTAAGGACTAAGCATTGTTTCTTCGGTAATTTCAGAGAATTTTCGAGAATTACCGAAGGGAGACCTAAGCTACCTCTCTCACATTTATGTTTGGTCTTTGATTGAAGTATTGCTTCTGCTAAGAAATATTAACACAAAAAGCCATGACATCGTTCAGCATCGTTTACTCCAGGACGGGGTGGAAAAGAATCGACTGGCATGCACTGGGAAGCAAATAAGTAATTGAAGTTGGAGAGTTGACCATTTATAGTCATAACTACAGAGGACCAAAGGTTTTTGTAGACAGTTGGTTAAATGTTTGTACCTTACATGCAAGATCACGTCCCAGTAAACATGCTCTCATGGCTAGTCTGACATGATATTCGGTGTCTGACACTTAGTGATGTTCTTTCTCTAGCTTCACCTTCTCTGTGAGTACCTACCGCTGGTTAACACATGGGGTGGAAAATTCTGCAAGCAGACGGAAGTTAGCAAAATAAGGCAACATTCCTTGGCCCTGGAAAAAAACAAAGTGAGGAAGAGACAGTGATACAGGACAGAGTCAAGTTAGATACTTTGTTCATGAATGGGTTGAGAGGGCATTGGATGACACATCTTTTTCATAGAAGGTGACTGAGAGCCTTGAGGTCTCCCAGACAGCTCACTTATCTTCCACTGGGTTACTATGGCAGGATAGCCATTAAAATGAGGGATGCGTCTCCCAAAAAGTCTGTTCCAATTCTGAGGACTGGTAAAATATAGGACTAATGTCGCAGATTAAAACTGAACCGAAATCTCAGGAGACATCTCTTCAGAGGCAACACTTCCTTAAGGCTTATTCACCCACATTTAGCTGGGATCTGACACCTTTTCGGGGGGCCTAATTAGTAGAACTAGTGAAAATTTCCAGCTAGTAGACCTAGCGAATATCTGATGTCTCAAATAGAGAAAAATTGAGTGGCCCACGATTTCGCTAAATCTTTTAATATAGTGACCAGAAATGTAACAATATCTTTAGTAAGAGGCAAAGTGTCTTGCCACTAAATTTGCACCCATGCAGTGCAGCAGTGCACATAGGATGTAAATACAATATCAAAATTTTACATGTGAATTGATTAATGACTGAAGCTTAATAATTCTTCCAAGTCCAGCCAAGTTTGAGAATTATAAAAAGCCATGTCAGAGCCTAATTTTTCACTGAATAGGTTTAATAACCATGTGTTTCCTCTGTTATCCAGGCATCTTACTGAACTTTTTTCAGGATTTAGAGGGTCACTGCCTTGCATAGAAGGATTATAGAAGGAAGGCACATGGGTGTGGTTGAAAAGTTTAAGGGGCTCATTTGAAATGGCCTCCTCAAAAGAGTGAACCATGCTTGCCGTCATTACATAGATAGCCAACAGATAAAACACTGTGCCATTGAAGACCATTTGCAGGTGCCAAGCTTTCAAGGAGAGCCATGATCAGTTGAGCCATGCGGATGGGAAAATAATCATGAAAGTATAAACAGGCTCTTATTTTATTTTTTTCACATAAATTACCTTCTGAAATAAATAACCTTGGGTCAAGCTTCTGGGGATTATATGAAATCAGAATACATTCAAACTTAAAGTAAGCACAATTCTTAAGGCTCTCTGCAGACCAAGACAAAAATGAAAGCTACGGTAAAAATTGTGATCATTTTGAGTTCAAAACACCCTTTACAAGTCAACTTACCTTATAATCTGAAAAAAATACAATGGGTTAGCATATACTTACTCAGCTCAGGAGAACAGAAAACAGTTTCACCAGAAAGCAGGTCAAATGTACTTTCCAGCATATGCATGCTAGTACCTCTAGGTACTGGTAAGTCCATACTGTGACTGGGATACATTCTCTGCTTAGAGCTCCTCAACAGCAATAACAGCAGACAAGACAGGAAGGAACTCAGTCTAGATCAGTCAAGTCTGGCTTCTCTTTTGGCTATTATTAATTTTCATTTACCACCCCACCCCCACCTCCCCCATTATTCTGGTAGTTTTTGCATGAAGGGATTTGTATTTGTTTCAGGTCAAAAGTGGGCAGTGTTACTTTTGAAAGAAAGGAGATCATGTTAGGTGAGCACAGAGAGCACAGACAGACAAGACAGAAGATTCTCAGGAAAACAAGTGCAGATACACTTGAAAGAAAAGGACAAAACGAAAAGATTAACAGAGAAAAGAAAGACGGCATAGCGACACTGACAACAAGTTTCTTGTTATTATTGTGCAACAACATGCTTCACACAAACAACCCCACTGCACACAGAGCTCAGACACAATGTGACAGCAGCAGCTTTCCTGTTTGTGTTATGGGCACCACTGCAAGGATGCTACCGAGAAAGTTAATGTCACCCTAAAACGAGACTAATGTGTCCATCAAGCAGGGTTGGCTAGTTTCGCTGTTTATGACATCCATTTGAGCTATTTATGTGGATGAATGCCTCATCTAGGACAAAGAGTAGATATAACAAAAATATGGGTGATATGCACCTCCCTGCTGCCATGGAGACAATAATCAGTACTGATAAGGACTAACAAAAACAAAGGGTTAGATCTAAAGGGGATACACATACGGCTGGAATTTTGCATTTATCTGGTTGCTTAGTAACAATGCCAAATGATCTACTAATATACATCTATAAACAATCTGATTTTTTTTTCAAACTCTGAAAATTAAAACTTATACTGGGGGGAAACCCCTCCATTCAGTTCTGTACCAGACTTGACCTACCGCGTATCCCTTCTAGCTAAAACCAAAACAAAGTAGAGAAACCAGGAAATGTATTTCACTGATTACATTACAGCAGTAGAGCTGAATTGCAACCTTTCTTAAGAAGTGATAAACAGGTGGTAATTAATGACTCAATTAGGGAAAAAAAACGTTTTTACCCTGAGGGTATTATTGTGAAAAAGAACTACACAAAACACAGGGGACGGGCACAACACACTAGCAAAGACGATTTGCAAAACAACATTCTTTGCAAAGTACAGAAATGACATAAAAGATAAGAGACCTTGATATGTTGTTTATGTGTAGCATAATGGCCATTGTGGCTAAAAGGTTTTCTGCTTTCCATTGAAGAACTCATTACCAATTCAAATCAGACTTTGTCAACACTTTTTTTTTTTTGGACCAACTTGTGCAAGTACAGCAGTCATGAAATGTTCCAGTGACAGTATGGTCTATAGCCCATCCGCTTGAAGAAAGTGAGCTGAGGAGATTACCAAATGAGTGGGAAGGGGGAAAAATAAACGTTGGTGGAAACAAAAGGGGCACCGAATCTTCCAATTTAGACACTAACACTTTAAACTAAAAGGACTTTGCTTTTATTTTTATCTGAACTTTGCAGTCTTTTTTTCCCTATAACCCTTGCAAAGTGTGTATATGGACGTGTGTGGTGCCACTGAGCACCACCTGACATAAGCATAGCTATTTTAAGACTATTAAAGGCTATTAGCTATTTTAAGACTACCTATTTATGCTAGAAATAAACTAGAAGTGTTTGGTTAAATGATGCTCCAGATTTCCCTTCTTGTGTGCTTACTCAGCCTAATAGTGGATTATGATTGCCTTGCTGAATAGATTCTTGTTTTACCAGTTCAGTTTAATACATTGCGAATTAAAGCTATGAGTTGCACTTCTGTTTCTCTGTCTGTGGGGTTCAAATGTCTATGCTATCCAAAGCCAATAGATAGACAGCACAAGCACAACACAGTTCTTAGTGGAATATTTTGAACCAGATGTATTTGGAAAAAAAAAGAAAAAAAAAGAGAATTCTGAGTTGTCAAGAGACTATTTCAAAACAAGGCTAGAGAAATATTAGGGGGAAAAAAGAAATGCCAAAAAATTGAGTAAAAGAGACAAGATGGAGAAAAAGGGAAAAGTTTACTGGGGTACAGTGTAGGAGGATAGGCAAAGAGGAAACGTGTTTAAGCTCAGTCCTGGCATGATAGCATAAGAGTCATCAGTGCATGCACCACACAGAAGAGCCTCCACCATGACAAGAGGAGCGGAGCTGAGGGCGGCTGGCCGACATGCATGCAGCTGGGCGCAGCGCGCTTCGGCTCCGCTCGCCAGCCCCTCAGTGACGGGGTCTGTGAAACATAAGCCAGGGGGTCTTTTATTTTGGCACAAAGGGATAAAGGGGAGCAAGATGAGCAGGTAGAGGAGAAGGAGGAGGAGGGGGAAGAGGAGGAGGAGATGAGAGGCTCCTGCCATAACCACTGATGAGCATTCCATGCAAAAAATACCATCATCAACATCACCGTCATTGCCATGACCATGAGCTACAGAACCTGGTGACCTAGAGGGTTACAGACCAACAGAACCAAGGGTGAACAGCAAAGGCCGTGGCATCATGGCCTCCTCACAGCTGATCAGATGCCTACTGCAATCAGAACTGAAGCCTGGCTATGTCTCATGATGACGTTTGTACAGGACAACCAAAGGAGGTCACTAGATCCAGACACCCTTCTCTATGGACACACTGGCATTAGTCTGATTGTTTTTTCTTGTTTTTATAAATTCATTGTGTTAGAATAGTGAAGCACATGACAGCAGAACCCTTAGCTCAGATCTAAGCTTTTGGTGTAGACTAAGAACAATTGTAAGAGCCTGCCACTTTTAGATAAATGCAATTTAATTCATTTTGTTTTCCTTTCCCTTCTGCATCAATGACAGGGAGTCTGACTCAGGGCTAAACTACATCAAAAGATGCTCTGATTCAGGAACAATATACTGACATGGCATGTCTGAATCCTGGTGTACAACTGCTATGGCACAAAGCGAGCACAGATAGTGCTCAAAAGTGCTATTATGCATTAAATCTACTCCATTCAGATTTATGAAGATCACTGTAATCATTATTAAGAGTGCTTTCACGAGCTCATTTTGTAAAGTATCTCTGAACCACTGACCTGACGGGCTTGCGATTGCAGCCAAAAATACTGAAGCCATGTTTGCACTCTCTGTGTTGCATCAGCCCCTGGATAAGTAGGGCCCTCGAAACAGAACTCTACACTTAAACAGCCAAGCGAAAAGCATACATTTGCATGTGATTAGCACCACACACACACACACACACACACACACACACACACACACACACACACACACACACACACACACACACACAGAGTCTTGCTAATTGCCACTGCCAGTGTGTGGGTTGGGATGTTTCTTGAGCAGCCCACTTGGCGAGTTCTTCCTACAGTGCCATCTGTGGTGCTGTTCACCCTTGGTTGTCTCTTTCCCATCTTGCCTGCACGTTCTGCTATTGGACAATAGGGCACTCACCAGTACATAGTAGTAAGCATACAATGCTGCCAGGTGATGAATTACAAAAAACTTGTCCCCTATCGCCCTCCAATAGTAAAATATGAGCAGCAGATCTGTAAAGAATGGAGACATGAAGAGAATGAGGGAAGGGGGGACCATTCGTATTCACATGTACAACACACACATTTTCAGACACAAAAAAGTCAGTAAAGGTAGAATCACTTCAAAAGTTTTTCTAACATAACACTGTAATTTCCTGATTATTAACTGAGGTTAATACATAGATTTTGTAAAATTTCTTCATTTATGAGGTTAATACATGGGTGAGGGCTACATACAGGATTGCCTTTCTTTTGCATGATCTGATCTAATTGATTCAATAGGTAATTTTTGGTAAACTGAAGTTAATACAAGGGTGGGGTCAATAAATGGTTTTGTTTTTTTAGGTTGCATAAAACACTGATCTGAACTTTATACATGTTGCAGATTATATTTGGGAAATAACTGTAAACATAAGAATTGTGTTCTGTTGGGACAGTTTAAGTTAAAAGAAAATGCTGGCCACTCTCAGCCCGTCTGGTCTATGGTCCAGCACAGAGCAAATAGTGGAGCATCAGCTGAAGCTCCGGGCGAGTTCAAATAAAACAGAAACTGAGCCACTGGTTAGCTTTAGCTGCCAGATCATAAATTGGTCACAAATTTTCTCTTTCTTTTTGCTTTTGACTCGTTGACCTTGGGCTGAAAATGGCCAAAGCTTTCCTGTGTTCTGTCCCCAACAGAACACAGGCTGTGTTTGTCATTCTTTACAACTTTTACTTTACAAGATGCCATAGCTTTCTAGATATGATATGCTGGACTAATTGGTTTAGACTTTTATTTCAGAGAGAGAACAAACTTCTAAACATTATCCCTTCTGATATTCCTTAGCTACCTACCCCCTTAAAAAATGCCAGCTTGCCAGCATGCATTGTTATTGTCGTGTCACATGTCATTGTAACTCCAAAATAGCTAGGTGAAGTGTTATCAAACCATCTGTAAAAACATCAGCAGAGGACTCAAATAACAGCTACTGGTTTGACTGTCTCATGAGCCAAAGCTGAGACTCACCAGATATGAGGTAGCCAGTGGTAATGCCCACATTTATCTTGACCAGCGTAGGATCTCCCCTGTTGTCAGAACAGGAGAGGGAGAAAAAAAAGGAAGACACAAGGACAAAGACACAAAAACAAACAGGAATCACTGTCAATACATCCAGAGAGGGCCTGAGTGTTGCCACTACAAAACACATGTTGATTGACAGCATGCTTTCAGCAACTCCTCTCTCTCTCTCTTTCTCTCTTGGCACTCCCAGCATGCACTGCATGACAGCTGAAGCCTTACCACACTGGGTCTTGATTGACAGCATCATCAAAGAGCAGGATGTAGAGGCAGAAGATGCCAACCACCAGGGCATGAAATGTGGACACCGTCCTGCAGAGGGAGGGGCACAGAAACCACAGGTACCAATTACTGTCAAGTAGACCCAGCTGGGAGACACCTTGGAATCAAGAAGCTTACTTGGAAGGAGAAAAAGACAGACCTAGCACTGACCAGAAAGCCAAAAGAATCCATAAGCAAAGTATTCAATTTTACTCACTCATAAAACACACTCTCATTGTAAACCTGGTATGTGTGAAATAACAACTTGAAATCGGAGCCTCCTAATTACCATAACAGTTTCGTTTTTCACCAATTCACTACTCTCCAGAGTGACAGCTATGGGCTTTTCAGTTAATACTGTAGGTACCAGGTGAATGGTGAAAGCTCTGAATGGATCACTGCCAGCCTACAGCGTTTTTTTTTCTCTGCACTCCAAGAGTGGCAGAAATATCTGGAACAATGCTGACGCTGCCATCACCACCCCGCCACACACCTACACACAACCCTTCTCACAGCTTGCAGCTACCAGGAATGTGGCAAAGGGATCTCTGTGGTTGATATGGAAAGTAATTGCTCACGGTACTAGACTGCGAAACAGGTGATAAGAAAGGGGCGTCCCTGCCGCCGCCCGAGCGTTTGACTTCCAGAGGGAGATTATGAATCTGCTGTAAGGGGAGGGGAGACTGTGAAGTCCACTTGGAGGCACCGCAGAAGCCTCCTCAATAGCGTCTGTGTAATCCACTTTCCCTGATTCAATTATCGTCCCCGAAATGCGGTTCACAGGCTGGCCAAGGATGAAGAGGAACCTAGTATTGGTAATAAATACTGTCATCCATTTCTTGCAAGGGTAAATTGTAATGAGTGGCTAAGGGCCGTGGCGCAGCGTGCCATGTTAATAATGATTGATCGAGACAGTCGGCAAAAAGAAAAGCCAGCCCTCTCTACATCAGATTTGCCAATTTACTCCTCCACGGCTGAGTCCACACACAGTGTGCATCTTTCAATGGCCTCTGGCGATCAAGTGGCTCATGCCGAAATAATATGGGTATGTTCATGATTTTTTACCGACCCCCTTTTTAAAACACAAGTTGCCTTTTTTGAGCGCAGTATGTCTTTTTTTTGTTGCCTGCAAAGGGCGGCGAGGCCCCTGTGGCTACAGAACGTGGCTTATCTGCACCCTCCCCATCCTGTCCCAAGCCACAGAACCCTGCATGATGTTTCTTTCTCAAAAAGTATGATGTTTACCTCCTTTGTGAGCTGGGAAAGAAGCACCTCTGGGCTCATGGGATCTGCGTTTGATTTGAAGCAGCTCAACAAGAAGGCTTTAGACCACCCAACACTATGAGGTCTGTTTTTATTACTGAGATCTAAGAAGTACAATTCTCTGCTTCCTCACAATACCAAACAAGAGGGTTGTTTTTCCCGTAGAAGAGAACAAACAAGTGAAATTCATTTTCACTAACGCTATTATTTTCTATTATATTCACTTCAATTATATGCAGAGTAACTTCCCAAACCCAGATGAGATAAACCAGTATTAATACCACATGTTGGAGAGGCAGGTTCCCATATACACATACAAGGGATTGGTGCTGATTCTTTATTTCATCACACAGTGACAGAACCACCCTGAATGACAAAGAAAATGGTGGCATTGTGCAGACAATACAACTCTGACACTAAAAATTGTGTGTGACAATGTGTGACTCACATACTACAGTTGGATGAAATGCGTGTAAAAAGCTTGTTACACCAGCAATCACAGTAAGATCAATCCCTTCTTAACTCCTTTGATTTCAATCGATAATGAATTTCCTGTCAAATCCCTCATATAACCCATAAGGCAATTTTGCCCTTGACTGCGCAGAGTCCTCTCTCATTTCACATTATATTCAAATAGCACACGCCATTGATGACACGTACATTTCTGCTCCGTTTAGTGAAGTAATGGAATTTTCCAGAAAGACCTTTTCTTTGACTAATAATAAAGAACAGAGAATGCAAGGTTGATCTCGCTAGGAAGTCTCTCTGTCTAATGAATTAGAAAAGAAGGAAACAAAGATAAGTTTCTGGTACCTGGAGTTCCACTCGATCTTCTGCTTGTGGCTGAGCCGCAGAAAGCCCTGGCTGATCCTGGACGAGAGCCAGGGGCTCACGCTGTGGAACAACCACTGGAAGGTAAAGAAACTGACCACTGCGATGAGCAGGATGAGCTGGCTGAAGGCGTCCATGGCCACCTTACCAATCTGCAAAGGGGGGAACAAAAAAAATTCAATCCAATTGCTTTCAATGAAAGAATAGATTAGCAGACTTAGTGTAGATTACAGTAGCTGGATGTGACTGTGACCGTGCCTAAAAATGCAGTTCATGAAATAGAAAACACGCCTGATGAGGTGAGTATGGTGGAGTCAATGTTTAACTGAGATAGTGCCTTATGACTGCAGTGATTTTAGGTGGAGAGGCAGAGAAGGAGCCCTTGCTGCAGAATCTGAAAATTTTCTTGCTCCAAGAAAAAAAAAAAAAAAAAAAAAAAAAAAGACCCTCCCACCTCCGGCAGAACGAACAGCCCGAGGCGCCCCACAAAACCAACTAGCAGCGCTTCTGACATGTTATATGGCCACCTGACTTTATTTAGTCTTCCAGTACCAAACATAGAATACAGCAAATGCTCATAGCATAGCAAATGGTATCCACTCTTATGACAGGAGGAGTTACTCAATCTGTAGGATTGGAATAACTCAGTCTGTGATGCATGAATACCAGTGCAGCACACTCCAATCACCCCCTGGCACAAGCAACTTACTTGTGTACACTGGACACCAAGTGGTGCCCATATATTTGTTTGTGGAAATACCTTGGTCAGCAAGCTCACGCCACAGTACATACTGAGACAGAAAGTAATTCTGAAGAGAGGACCGTTTTTTTAATGGCACACATATGCTTCATATCGAGGTCTGCCCGCGACTCAGAAGAGAGATTTGCTGTGTACAGCAAGTAGTCAAATCTGCACTGTCATTGTAATCTCTTCACTAAAAACTAATACTGGGATTTCAGGAATTTTGTTTTGTAGTTGGAAGCCTACTTGGCCGTAAGTTCATGTACAGCTAAATTTGAATGTGAGCCAGTCTTCCAGAGCTTTCCTTGTGTGAACTCTAAACATTACCCCTCTGTCAGACCATCCCCAAGTCCCTACAAGGGTTATCATGATTGGTCCAGTCTGTCAGCTGAAATGGTAGACACTCTCTCTTTGAACCATGCGAGAGTGTAAAGTAAGCAGTGATCTAGAAAGATAAGCCCTTAGCCAAAACATTGCAGAGACAGCCATGGCAGAGTCCTTGTCCAAGCAGAGTACTTTGGCTCAACGCAGAAAGCACGCCATGAAGGCTCACTGTTCAGGTTCCCAGATTGGTACACAAGTGCTGTAAAGTAAAAGCTTTATCTATTTATAATTTTCCAATGATGAAGTTGATGAGGAAAATTGAGCTGGATGACTGTTTTTCAAGACTTACAGCCACTACTGAGGCGATAAAAAGAAATGGCTTGTGTGTGTGTGTGTGTGTGTATGTGTATTTGTGTGGGTGGCTGGGTGTAGGTGGGAACTACGGCAATAAGTACTGCATGCACCACTGTGTGTACACTAAATACATCAGCTGCACACTTCCTTACGAGAGGCACTGAACTCTAGGGCCCTGACCCAGGGGGCCTGGCTGAGCCGTGCAGAATGGCAGTAAACCAGCCAAATACTGCTGTAGGTGCCAATCAACTATTCCAACTTAGCTCTACACAGCACACAAGGAGAGAAAGAGAAAGCAATAGGAGAACAAATGACACGAGACTGAGAGAAAGTGTATGTGTGTGTGTGTGTGTGTGTGTGTGTGTGTGTGTGACAGAGACAGGGAGGCAGCAGAGGAGGAAGCAGTGACAAAATACATACAGTGTTCTGCAAAAAAATCATCAGCCTACTCTTGCTCCACAGTGAGGTTGTCTGCACTGACCCAGTTTACAAAGCTTTGGTTTACCATGCTGCCACTAACAGAGGACACAAACTATACCCACCTGAGGGTCCCTCCACATTTAGAAAGAGAAAAAAAGGCCTGTATGATGGTGGGGCTTGTGTGTCTGTGTGTGTGTGTGGATGTGTGTGTGTGTTTGTGTGAGTGTCAGAGAGAGTTTGTGTGAGCGTGGTTGAGGTAGTGTGCGTTTGTCGTATCTTGAGTCTAAAGGAAGTGACAGAGAGTGGTTTGTGGGGAATAAAAATGGCTGAAGCACCTCACAGTAAAACTGACACGCAGGTGAGTCATGTTTCCTCTATCTCTCGGCGTGCTTGAGCAACGGTCACAAGTGTAACAGGACAAGAAAAATGGAATGTGTGTATGTGTAAGAGAGAGAGACAAAGCATGCATTAGAGTGAAAGAGAAAGAGAGAGGGCAAAAGAAATAGCCCTCTCCACAGTTCCTTAAACATACCATGCGTTGCATGGCTGCAGTTCTTACGGGCCCATAAAACTCTCTGAGTGTCACTGAGCCTGCTCTGTTATGACAAAGGGCATCCATTGATAAACAGCCACTGACACCCGCCAGTGCAAGCTGGTTTACTGCAGTGGGAGGTCCCAGTCCATGGCCAAGCCGGCTGTCGCACTGGGACATTTGCATATGGGGTGATTTGACTGCACTGGCCTTTTGGGGAAGGCCAAACAGCACGTTCCTCCTCTCTCTCTACCTTAGGATTTCATGTGTGTGTGTGTGTGTGTCTGTGTGTGTGTGTTTGTGTGTGTGTCATCCCACCACAACATGCCTTTTCTCCACCACCACCTCCATGCTTCCAACATCCTCTGTTCCTCAGTGTTGTCGTGCTCATGCAGTGGGTGCACAAGGAGATCAAGATGCTAGCGCCCCTGACTCGAGCTGGCATTGGACTGAGCTTCATGTCGGCCATGTATTTGAGCGGACATGAGACCTCACCATGATTTGTGAAGTCCTTGTTAAGATGAGGAGATGCTACCTGGCATTTCTGTGGCATGTTGTGTAACAATAGTGGCATCTCAAGAATGAAGAACAGATATGGCATGTGCCTGACCTGATCAACAATATTATCTGTGGTCTTCTTTCCTTACTTATCACATCACGGTACCTAGCGATAACGCTTAACAAAAATACTGATTATGAAGATAGAGCACAACGGAATTCTAATTCTGAAGAAAAATATTTGACATATTCTGTTTTATTAGGAATAGTTGCACAGCCACATTCATACACACCCACATGTGTGGGCATCAGCAAACATATATGAGGAGCCAAGAACATAAGGCAGTTGTCAAGGACAGTGGAGGAATGCTGAGGTCAAATGGTTACATGAACAGACAGCTGAGACACAATGTGTAGACTGCAGACCTGCCAGCACAACCCAACTGGCCCAGACCCACTACTACAACTCTGCACTGACAGCTGCCAAGGTCAAAAGGTTGACATCACACCACTTGCATCTTGGGGTTATTTTAAAACCATCCCGGAAGAATCAAAATTTGAAAAAAGGGTGACTTTAAAGGACTGAATTAGCTTTATGCAATGTCACACTGGAAGCTGAAAATGAACCAGGTGATACTCTTCTCTTTAAGATCTTGTCAGCCACCTTCTTGATAATTATTTTCATGTAGCATGAGTGTCTCTGGACCCAGTTGGGAATAATCTTTGCAGACAACAGTTGTCTGGAGGTGCCTGCTGTGAAATGACTGGTGTTAAGCTACTGTCAGCAAATAGTGTGACAGACAGGCATACTGAAGTTGCCCAGCTTCTTCATGTGAAAGATGTGTGATATTGATCTGCTGAAGTTAAGCTTTCCATTATGCAGAGATTCTAGTGTGAGGTCCAGGCATTCCTTCACAGTAAGATATGATAGCCTGCTACACCACATCCAACAGATAAGACTTTTTCGGCATACAGGAAAGACGACGATTCTCAGAAACCGTCAAATAATCATACTGATAGCCTATGTCAAAATCTTAGTGCTGTGCAGAGCAACCTCCAATACAGGCTACGAGAGAATGCGCTGCAAATTAATTTCCAAAAATAAGAATGAACGGCTCTTTCATGGAAATAGATGTCACTTCCGCTTAAAGGTAGAGGCTGTAAATTGTAGCTCAAAATACTGCAGTTACCAGTACAACTGTTAGAAGGCAACCACGCGTTAGCACGTGTTAAAAGATTATTTCAAGAGAATATTTTGAGGGGACCCAAATGAGGCATAACCATAACCCGAGAGAAAAGCTTTCTGCGTCAATGTAACAAGGCAGCAGGCTATAGAGCCTATGTAACTACCACGTGTGACTTTGGCTCGGGACTATGGTCAGGAAAACATGGTTGCTCTGTACCCCCATGTTTCACTGCAGTCACAATCTTCCTGGTCAGCCAGAAAAACACAATGGTTCAAATATTCATTCTCCTTGAAGTTACCTATTGAAAACCTCTAGCTTACGGTCACTCGAATGAATGACTAACAGTGAATTGCTGATCAGAGAACTGTATGAAAATTAAGAATCATTTTGGTGGTTTGGTCAAGCCATTACACTGGTTGTGGCATAAGATATGAAAATCATCTGAAGACCACTGTTTTTACAAGGCTAGACAGTGTACAATGCTATCATGTGGCTGCAACTGGCAAAACAATTAAAGTTCACAAAAAATTGCGTCGTCCACTATTTGGCGTGCTGCATGCGTGCTGCATGTCACGAGAAACAGTCTGAAAATATTAGTTTATTGTAGTATTCAATACATTGGGTATAGGTTGTTAAAATGGATTACCATTGTGAAAAAAAATGTAACACTACGATCGAACCCTGTGATTCCTATAGCCAATAAACTGTGAATAGCTTTGGTTAGGCCAGTTCTCACGCCGCATTGCCAAAACAAGACGAGCCCTGTAGGCTATGATTAGCATAAGATACATATATGTGTAATAGTACATTAAGTGACATAGGTGCAATATTTTGACTTACCGCTCGTCTTTCATGAAGATTCTAAGGTCCAAACTCAACTGGTTATTTGGGCATTTTGATGGAAACCATGGGCTGAGGAATTCTGTCGACAGCCGCGATTTGTCATATCGGTTTAATTTAACATTCGTCGTCCCCAGTGCAAAAAACGCAACGTTTAACAAACACGTTTTGTGAGCAAAAATATGTTGTCTCGTTAAGTCACATTGCTCTGAGCGGCTGTGTTAATTTCATACCTCGGAAAAGGCATGATGAGACCACAGAATGGGATGCGCTCGGAAACTGATGCGCGATTATGGCAGTGATGGGGTGGGGAGGGGGTTACTGCAGGGCAAGGCGCTTTCTCCTATGAGAATCGAATTACAGCTAAACTCTTAAAGGGACACACACCGCTGTAAATGTAAACATAGTCTCGGCTATGAGACGTAAATCTGGCTATTCAGTTACATGTAGGTCTATCCATTTAATAGGATTAGATCATCCTTTGCTTGCTATATATTACAGGGAGTAGACTAGGTTTACTTAATAAAATAACAAATAATAGAGTCTATGGTGAATTAGCCTGATGTTGCCAAGTGTTAAATGTAAGATCAAAATACAATGTTATATCACAGGTACACAGTTTGTGTAATGAACAGTGGTCCTTGGTCAATAGGCTATTCACTCCAAAGATCAGTGGGTCCATTGGCCCATGTTTCAGCCATCATATTAGTTTTGGAAATTAACTTGCTAGTTTTTCTAATTTCCAACCAGCTGATGGACAGAGAAATAGCCTGCACCTGACCAAAACCTGATCTCCTGGTGGAGGTATACCATCGCCACTGTTGTATTACATATCTGGTTTAAAATGCATGTTTATGGGTGCATGTTAAACCCCTGTATGGTCAGCCAAGGCCAGATCAGTGCATGGCTTTTGTTTGCTTCAAGTTGATGTTAGGAATCATTAACAAACTACAGGAACCTGTGATTACACATCACCCCTACCTTTGTTTAACCTTCAACACTGAAGGGAAAAATAAAGCACAGCATAATGGTCATGGCCAAGAGGCAATAAAGCCGTATAATCCTTCTTCACATAAATGGTGTACTTCTGCCAACTCCCATACACCTGTGTGTGTGGCCTTTTCTTGTTTACTGAGTAAGATACAGTTAGATCACCTAATCTGATCCCAAATATTGCTGGTACAGCATTTTGTACTGTTTTCTCTTACTATAGCCACAAGATGGCGCAATTCACACATGAATGTGGATTGGAAGTTCACAGTTAACAGGACATTAAATGATCTGACACCTCCCCCTCTGATATTTCCAGAGGAAACTGAGAACGTAAGAGAGGGGCAGAGTGTTATTGACTGTGTTGGCACAGGAAATTGATATGTTATCTGCTCTGGATATCTTTAGGCTGCCTAAATCTGCTACAATAGCACAGCCCATTCTGTTGAATGTAGTGAGATTAGGTGAAAAAAAAAAAAGTAACCCCAGAGAGGTAAAATTGACCCAACAATTCAGAATAGGCCCACCTCTTTGAATGAAATGCAACTTTTTCTGTGACTCCTTTAAATTAGACTCAATTTTGTTTGTCCAGACCAACCTGATTGTAGGTGCCCAAATATTTTCTCTTTGCCCATTTATTACCAAATGGGTGATCTATACACACTAATGACATCCCTAATAATGTAACCCCAAAGATTTAACTGGTCATGGATTTAGGATCTGATCTAGTGAAAATAAAAACAAAGAATAAAATACCACATAATGATGTGCTTATGACTTCATACATGTTTTAGGGATAGACGACAGTAATTAGTTAACACTGAAAACATCTCTCTTAAACATGGGCCTCCATATATTAATCTCCATATATTAATTTTACATACTGGATCTGAGGATTGAAGTTTTGTCTAACCAGAGAGCTGTGTAAGCCTGATTTAATCAACCACCTCAACTTCAATATCTCTTCAGCCCAGGACTCTAGTTGGATGCCTGTGGGAGGCTCACGTAATTGGCGACCCATGCTGTAAATTAGACTCGATTGGATTACAGGCAAGAATGTTGCGTCCACACGAGCCTCCCACTTGTGTTGCACTTCCCACACGTCTGTTTGTCATGCCTGACACATAGATCAGAATACATTCTGTTTGCACCACATCTTGGACCAACTTCACACCTCCTCACCTCTCTACTGTCAGTTCTGCAACCACAGTATGGTGGCTTCTTTTGAATAAGATAAAATGATGGGGTTTCACTCAAGCGTCCTTCTTGACAATTCTCCCTTATTTCTCATGTTGAGCAACTCTGACAGACACAAGAGTATATTTTTCTCTGAAGGCCAGATAAAGAGATCACTATATAAGAGGGCCACTGTTTTTTTCTCCATGAAAGACACCCCCCCACACACTTTTCAGCCCACAACTCTCCCACTTTCCATCTGACAGCAGCTTTGATATTGCCTCCAATGACAGAACCACAGTTTAATTTCATTGCACAGGCAGTAGCAAATCATATGCTACACCATAGCTACATATGTCTCTCATCTTCCTGCACCCTTCAAGGCCTTTGATTTTGTATACCTCACCACACCCACAGGAAAGAGAGAGCAGAGAGGCCTTTGTGATCAGCAGCTACTATATGCTACTATATGGTGTCAATGAGAAAAGGAGACCTGCTCCTTCCATTTTAGTACCTTTGTGCATTGATAGGTCCAGTTAAAATTAATGAAAGGGTCTTATTTGACCCCGTATGGATTACAATAAGCTCTTTCTCTGTTTTTCAGAGGAAATACTGTTTTGTCTGTGACACGATATAGTGTTTGCCTGATGATGGCACAGCATATGAGAATGACCACACATCAGACTCAAAAGTCCAGTAAGAACCACAAGACACCTCAGATATGACGGATCTAAGCTCCATCAGGCCATAAATCCTGCTGTAACTAGGCCTACGTCTGGCTACAGTATTAAAATTCAGTTGGGATTTTTCCATCACCATGATTAATAGGCCTGTGCATCCTGTGATATCAGTTTTCCAAAAATAGAACAACCAGGATGTTTATAATAAATCAAAATGTGTAGTCCCACTCACTACATGGGCTCTGCTGACGAAGTAAATGCTCATTATTAGCCTGGTTGACATGAAATCAGTATTTTTAACAAAGGATCACTTACCATCCGCATAGAAATACCAAACAAGGAGACACACATTTTATGTTTGGACTGTACCATATTTAATGTGGACTGAATCCTTCAGAGGGGCCCCAGACCACTTTGAAATAGCTTCTTTGTGGCCTGAGCAAAACCAAAGATAATCACAGTTAGTTTGTGTTATGATGAATGGAGGCAGTGGAATGGAAGAACTGGTAGTAGACCCGCCACAATAAAAGACAGAACTCTCAACAGCATTGCAACGGGTAAACAACAAAAGCTCTAAACTGACCTTGCCGTGCTGTGACACTGGTTGCATACTTGTGTAAAAGCCCAAGCCTCAACACAACTCACAGCCATGCCACTGATAAGCAGTTTTCCTCTAAGTTTATTTGGTCCAGAAGCAAATCAGAAACACACCACAGACTCATTGCTTGGGACATAATCACATACAGTAAACTGCATGGTGAGGTCACCCAATAAATACGGGGCGCCTTCTCTCAATATAAAGCACATGCTGTGGATTGGTGACAGGAAAACAAACATTATATATAGGATTATGCAAGTGTTGTGACAACATATGACAACATTGCTTGAAAAAGGCTGGCCCTGTTAGGGCTGCGATGTAGCCAAACAGCGCTCTCTTATTAACTGAGTGTGAGGGCCCAAATCATAGACCAGCCTCTGTTCACTGTCACCTTACCTCCTATTCAAATGAGGGTGAAAGACTGTGTGTGTGTGTGTGAGTGTGTGTGTGTGTGAAAGAGTATGTTTATGCATGCATGCTATGATGTATGTGTCAACTCGAGTGTGCTAGCGGTTGTTATGCAATGATGCCGGAACCTCACTCAGACTCATCAGCTCACAGACTCTGGTCGCTTGGGTGGAATTCCTCCTTGACAAAAGCCTTTCAAAGGGGTTCTTGTGTAGGGGAACAGGCGGTCTTCTGTGAAAAGGTGTCGAAAGGGAAGGCTCATTGAGGACCAGGTGGAGAGGGTGTGCGAGTGTGAGTGTGTGTGTGTGTGTGTGGGGAGGGGGGTTGAGGGACGTTGATGCTTGTGTTTATAGAGGATTATTCTGGCATCGGCGAGAGAGGGATGGATGGCTTTCTCCCCATTTGTTGGCTGTTTGTGACCTTGATGAAATGCAAAGCCTTGGAATGGGGTGAGCACCCATGCACTTAGTGTCTGCTCTCTCATTGCGGTCAGGATTCTGTACCGGTAAAGATTCGTCTGCTAACTACTTTTACAGGAACCGGCTGCCTGAAATAAGCCCTCACTATAGTTTCCAACTCTCTTTCTCACTCTCACTCTCTAAAGCTTATTTTCTTCCTGAAACCTTCAAGTTAATGCATCTGCAAACTGTGGTCACAATCCTATCGGATTTCAGAGAGAGCCAAAGAGCCTCATCTAAATAGACCTCACTGGTACCCCGCTCTTATTAAATCAAAAGAAATGCTTCCTCCTGTGCGGCTTTCACTGTTTGTGTGGCTTTGGAGTATCCGGCACCCCCCCATGTCTCCAGAAATGTTTATAAATTGAGGCCTGCCATGGGAGTTCTCTGTCTAAAGAGTAGGCCGACTAGGTTGACTAATTGGCAATAAAATGGAGGAAACCTTACCTCGTCTTTTATTGGCTGAGATGAAATCACTTGGGGAAATTCCCGGGCACCCGCTTCATGTGATACACTTGCCATTGTTCTCAAATTCGTGGCATTCGTGGAGTAAGACCCCGTTCTTTCTTGATACTCCACTCCAGCTGATTACAGTGTTGCCCTCTTAGTGAATGTCAAATGCACACAAGGCAGGCCCTAAAAGCAAGTCATCCAAACATCATGAATGATTTGGATTCCGATGATTCCTAAGCTTTGACAGTATGTTTAACCTATAAAAGTCTTGATGATTAAAGGATGAGAAAGATTAATCACCCAGCAGAACTTGAAATAGTTAAGGTTAAAACAAACAGAAAAAACAGTTTGGGATTGCTTCATTCATGTGTAAAATGCAATTGTAAGTTAGGGAGAAAGAGGAAAACTTATTGAAAGTTCCAGCATTCCTCCTCAATCGGGTTGGAGTTGCTCAGGAATCTATCCTGGAGTCTGTTTCTGGGGTTTTATCAACGAGGGGAAGGGGGAGAGGCCTTAGAGGGGGTTACTTGCCAAAGTCTTGCACTTGCTGAAATGTGTATACTCTTTGAGCGGATGTGAAGGGTTTCTCCGAACAGCAGTCCATCAGCGTGTGAGGGCGTCTCACGTCTTAGTCACTCACATGTCTAACTCTAACACCTCAAGTCACGCAATTATAAAAGCAGTTGCTGATAAGGAACGTTGACACCAGAGCACAAAAGTAAGTAGTCGTGCTTCTCTTCTCAGAAGCCATTTATTGTACCAGTAACTCACGAATAACAAGCTAAGAAAGCATTAGACAGACATAGCCTTCCTTAGGGTGTTTATTCTAGTCAGAAAAGCAATAACTGAAACCGTGGTGGATTACACGGTTATTATAGCGTAACCTTTGATAAAGTCAAGAGTAAAGCTATACAGTAACATCAGAGCTTTTCTGAGAGGCTGTGCTGGAGGCAGAGTCACTACCAAAGCATTGCCAAAAGACAATCTCAAGCTAACTGAATAGCTTCCTTGTGTGTTGACTGCTGCTGAGGGAAAGTCCCCATCGAAGAGTGGAGTCCAGGGTCAAGTCTGGTGTCCATTTTGTGTTGTTCCGTGAGAGGGATGAAGGGGGGGGGGGGGGGGGGGGGGCAGTGTGTGTGAGGAGCTTGTTCCTTTTTGACTTGTACCCTGGGACAAAAAGATCAAGAGGCAGAATGTGAAGAAAAAGGGAAAAGAAAGACAGATATAGATAAGAGGGGAGACAGAAATGGAGAAAGAGAGAGAGTGAGAGAGAGAGAGAGAATAAAAGAGCAGAGAGCCTCACACTCCTCCAGGCGTCCCCGTGGGTGCTGGACCTCAGCCCAGGTCCCACCACTGGGGGCTGTATCTCATGGTGATCAGCAGAATGTCAGCTGCAGGAAATTCACCCCCCAATCTGCCACACACACACACACACACACACACACACCTCCCCACCCCACTCCAACTCCTCCTCTCTCTTCTTCCCACCCACATATGTTTCTGTCTGGAGCTCAATACATATATCCCTCCTCCTCCTCCTGCTCCTGCTCCTTTGGCGTAGGTGCTATGAGTTACGGCCTGGAGGAGAAAGCTAGCATGAGAGTGTGTTTGGCTAATACGGGCCAGACTGGCTGAATGGCTCAAACTGCTTTCACAGATACAGCCCTTCCCCCAACAAGCCCCCCCTGGATGCATTCCTCTCCCCTGCTCTACCTCTCTCTCTCTGTTGTCTTTGGACGTCTCAGCGGACCACTGGGCTCCTAGCAGTCTTGATCACATTTCTCGCAAAAGCACTGCGGTGAAATCAATGAATGTGCCACGGGGCAAAGATATCTCTGTGTTTTCTGTTCTTCTCATATGGACAAATAACTATGGTCAGGTGAGCCAAGATAAAGGCTAGTCTGCCGGTCTGTCTGGGAAGAGTATTAGGTGAGTTTCCAGATCGCTTTGCTTAAGTACAAGACCCCTTGTGTAATAGGCTAGTGACAGAGGCTAATAGTGTTTGTCCCCAAAATTAGTCAGACTCTAATTTGTCCTTCCCAAGTAGGTCCATGCATTTTTTTCCAGAATGTTTACTGCTCCCACAGCTTACAGAGTGAGAGAGATAGACATATAGAAAGGGTAACAGCAGAGCCCAACCCAGACCCATTAGAAGGTACTCCTCATTAGAAGGTACAGTGAAAGAACCCATAGCAATGTAGCTTAGCAAACACGCATGCACCATTTATCAAAGAGTTCTAGTGCGGTGGCTGTTTGACGTGCTTTTGGCCTGGAGCAGAAGGTGGGGGTGGGGGTGGGGGTGGAGGTGGGGTGTGTGGAGTGGGCTTGCGGTGGTGCTGGGTCCAGCGGGTGTAACTCACGCCTGAGGTTTCCAGTTCTCTGTGCGCAATGCTGCAGGACTGGTTTGGGTTTCTGCTTGTCTTTAAAGGCCTTTTCCGTGGTTACTGCGGTAACTGACTTTTTTTGGGCCCTCTCTATAATTGAGTCTTGCATTTTCGTCCCGGATTCCACAGCCAACACACAAAGCAGTGATTATTCCTAGGCAGCAGTCTGTGGGATAAAAAAGAGAAGGCAGAGTGTGAGAGAGAGACAGAGAGAGAGTGCAGAGGGAGAGAGAGAGATTGAATGAATGCCATGATTTTCTCAGGCAGCCCATTGGTTACTTTGTAGACACCGTTTGGACTGTGCCTTTCACCGGCGATGCTTTTGTTTGATCGTGCCCTCACGTGGGGTTCACATCGTCCGCTTGCACAACACCCAGTTCAGCTAAGTGCAAGGACCGTCGGCAACAACATGCTGTTGTCATGTCACTTGAGTAAATAATCCCAATTGCTGCATTTCAATGGTCCCAAATAAATCTATTGCCAGAGAGGCTACGAAAAACAGGGAGCACTCTGGACTCCCTGTACTTCTGGAGGGATTTGTTCCCCACACACCTTGCATACAAATTATGGGACATGCTCCAGGGTGCAATGGTGCAATACAACACACTCACAACGCAGCCAAGACGCACACTGGCCAAAAGCTTCACATTCCTCCCTAACAGAGGCCTTGACTGAATTACTGGTTTCTTCCCAGGCCCAAGTCCAGTGCTGGTGGAGGACTTAAGAGTTTCGATCGTTCATCCATGCCTACAAATGAGGAATGTTCCTCCCTCTCGGCCGGCCTGCACAACCTCATCACATCGCTTTCATTTCATTCCCCTCGTCCTATAGTCCTCTGCATTCATGGCTGGGGACGAAGAAAGAATGACAAGCTTAATCAAACACAAAGGGCTGTTAGATGTTCCAGGTCGCCTGTCAGTGGATGTCGGCTCAAACCCTCGCCACCCCACCCCCACACATTCCCACAGCACTCCTCTGTTTGTGCACAGATGAATCCACTTGCCGGCCGAGCGTAGCATGCCACCATGATGATCTGGTCTTGACTGAGATTAAATGCGATCAGCCAGGCGGGTTTTGCAACAGATGAACATACGCGTACACTCTCTAAGAAAATCAACACTGATTTAAGATTTCAACAAATCATGACAAAAACACTCTCTGGGAAGTGTCTACATATGATGCATGTAGAGCAACAAGACACAGTTATTCTCTTCAGTCATCTTTTTTGCACTGAGCTGCTGTACTCTGCTCTGGTTTTCCACTCAGAGTGGTTATATAACTGTTTCCAGAAACTGTGGGATATTGACTAGAGGACAGTCTCCCCCCTCAAAAACAAAAAAAAAGAAAGGAAAAAAAATCCCCTCCCAAATGTCCTTCAGGACTATGGCCTCAAAAAATAGAAAAAAATATATCCCTAAAGATTTATGAGAATATCTTCCCGTATGAATAGATTATAGGCACATCTGAAGCTGTGCTCCATTCCAACACGCAGCCATAAAAGTCTAAGGCAAACCAATGCCAGCTGATGTCATCAGAAGTTTCAGTCAGTTCAGCTTCACTCTGCAGGGCAGCTGCCTCCTGCCAACTAGATTCACAAGGTGGAAAAATACTTCCTGTAAGCATGTCATTTAATTCAGATCAAAATCAATTACGATTTTATGGAGAGAAAACACCAGATTGAAGGTTATGATTTCAAAAGAATTTGTCTGCGAATGAAAATTTGTTGAGTAATTGTAAACTACAAATAGAAATGCTTGTAGAACCAAGTCATTTAAGGCTTTATTTATCATACAATTTATTCATAAAAAGAACCATATGACAGAGGAAAGGCTTATACAGAGAGACATGGCAATAAATACAGGGGGAGCATGGGATTCTTTTTTCTCTTCTTTTTAAAACGAGACATAAGAGCACAAAAAAAAAAACTAGACAGTAAAAGCAGGAAAACTAAAATAAACTTTTTGGTCATCCAGTCTACTGAAGTTATTCTTTACAAACAAAAGTACTCACACTTATTTGTGATTTCAGAGAAGAAAATGAAAGTCAGAAAAGATCTTCCAGTGATATAAAAAAACAATGGAATGACGCAAGTAGTTGTCTTGGTCTCAGCTCTGGTCTACTATTCCCAAGATTGATGTCAGTTTATAACAGGAGGGAGTAGAGAGCAATGAAGCATTTCAGACAAAATCAAAATGGCTGCCATACCTTAAAGACTGATGATTCTGATTTCTTTTTTAAAAAATATTGAAATCTTGATACAAAAACTCACCAGGCATTTAAAAGAGGGAAGAAATATTGCATGAAGCAGATGCTGCATAGTTTGCAAGAAGGGAGACCATACTTCACAGTAAACCATACTTCATTACACATTTTTAAAACAATTGAGAAATGAAAAGGAATGGTCTCAATTTTTAAATGGGGACAAATCTCCACTTCACAATTCTAAAAAAAAATAAAACTGAAAGGAATGGTTTCAATATGCAAATGGTAGATATCACCATATTTCCATTCTAAAACAATCCCCATCAAACCAAGCAATGCTGTTCAAACCTCTGTTGAATGAAGGAAAACTCATTCAGGCAACATATGCCTAAATGATCAAAAATTTCAAATAATAAAAAAACAATATAGGAAGACTAGCGAGGATAGCAAAAGACTTGCTCTGTTGATAATACAACTAGTTAATACTGCTTCGACTAATGGTGTGGTGGTCATGCCTAATAGTCGATGCCCTGGTCAGTGTAATGTCCACTGTACTCGTCATGGTAGCTGCCCTGGTACTCCTCCTCCTGGTACTCGGCCTGATAGTCACTGTCGCTGATCTCTGAGCCATTGGTGCCTGTTCCCTGGCTGCCGTTGGCATGGATGATGGGCTCTGTGGGAGGGGCGCAGTACTTGGGGTCGTAGACCTGGCGGCCAAGCCCGTACACACTCATGCCCTTCTGGGAGGCCACCTTGTTGGTGCCCATCTGAAGGGAGATGGTGGAGGAGTCCACTGGCTGAACCGCCACCTTCTGGTCAAAGATGTCCCTTCTGGTGCCCGGGGCAGACATGCCAGCCTAGAAACATCGATAGAGAGAGAATGATTGAACCCATCCTGATCTGCGAACGATTTGATTTTGCTCTACTCAGTATGGCCACCAGGCCTATTTGCACTTTGTTTTGTTTTGTTTGACTGAGATAGGGAACTAATCAAAAATGGGCTTTTAAACCTGACACGATGGATGCGGACTTAACACCCAAAACCAAAATCAAGAAACAACCAACAGAGGCATTTTTGATCTACAGGCATTGATCACACATCAGAGAAGTGGGAGATGACAGCTACTGTAGGTATTCAGAATAAAATCAATCTCAGATTGGTTATCTGAGTCTTGAAAGTCAGACTAAGAGTCTCCAGAAGACTCACCATGTGAATCTCCTATGTTAAAGCACACATGAAACCTCACCTGGCTCGCCCCCTTGTTGGTCCCCATCTGTAGGCTGATGGTGGTCTGGTCATAAGGTCTGTCTGTCTGTGTCTTTGGGTCATACAGATGTCTCCTTGTTCCGTAAGCAGTCATGCCGGCCTGGCTTGCACATTTGTTAGTTCCCATCTGTCAGACACAAATTTATTGACATTAGCACTAGCGACGACTGTGACATTAGACAATAGATAATATCAACACCAAAACTAAAGTAGGAAGAAGAGTCAAAATAATAAAAGTATTACTACACATGGGATGAGTAGAGGCTCACCTGTAACCCGATTACACACTGGCCAGCCTTCATTTTCTCGTCGTCAAAATACCGAGCTTGTTTGTCTGCATACTTCACTCCAATGTCAATTTTTGTATCCATGCCTTTGGTCTTTGCCTGGCATAAACAACCAACACAAATTGTAGGAGTAAGTAAATGAGATAAAAGCAGAAAAGAGATGGACCAGAACTAAAACAAACAAAAACCATCCAGGGACCCCCCCTTTAACAAACAATCTGAGGGGCATACATACCATACTGGCAAGAGCAAGCAGTGTGGTCTGGACTTGAGTCATGTTCCCGTTTTCAAAGAGGTCATTGGCTTCAAAGATATCGTTGGGCTTCAAGCCATAAGTTAATATGGCTTTGATGAAATTCCCAAGGTTCTCCAGCTATGGGGGGGGGGGGGGGGGGGACAAAGGGTACAGAGAAAATCATTTTTCTCTCGCACTTTAACTCACACTCTCTCAGTCTCACTCTCTCTCCCTCTCCCATTCTCTGGCAACACCATCAGGATGCAATAATCAGATAAAGGACCTGTTGTTAGTAAGAGTGCTAAAATGCCTAGTGAATAGGTCTGATTATTTCCAAGGCATGCCATGCTTGCTGCAGGTCCGTAATGTCATTAAAATGTTAAAGAGAGGCTATTTCTGTAGTGGCATGGCCTGAAGAACACATGTGAGCACAACCTGATTCCTTTACAAGTAGAATGAGGGAGACCCCCTTGCAGAGGATAATTGCAAAATTGTTGTTACCTTGTGCCAATTAAGCTGTGAATGGTTGATTTTCTTTATTGAGCCAGGCTGTAGTTTGTTGATCAATCTAGAAAGGTGAAGAAAAATATGGTCATGTTCTTTTCCATGCGCAGTATGTACTGACATAGAGCTAATGGCAATTTAACAGATCAGCTATTCACAATCCTTCTCTGTTAGTACAACTGTCAGAATGACTTCTGGATTCTGGATTTGTGCCCCTTAATCTCCATTTGCTGCACAGAAATCCTCGTCTCAATTACCCCCACCTTCATTTAGGTGTGTGGTCCTGTGCCTAAATTCCAATGTGCTCTTGACGCCAAACAAATAAATGCCAATGAGGGCAACAAGCAATAAAATAATAAGGTATGGACAAGGTATTTCTAGCTATTTCTATTTTCATCTTCATGCAGGCCTACACCTCACACATAGTATATACTGTAAAGCCAGTCACAGTAACATCAGTTGGAATTATTCCAAAGTAAAGAACCATTGGTCACTTACAAATGTCTGACTGAAGTAACACATAGATAATATTGAGTATAAGGGACAACTGGAAGCCATATATTATTTTGGTCCGGGACACCCTAATGCTCCCTACACAATTAAAAAAAACTGCCTGTCTGAACTGCAGGCAGCCAGAGCACATGATCGCCCCACAAATTCACCGTGTCTCACACACACACACACACACACACACACACACACACACACAGCAACCAGGAAACCAACACCCATACTAACGCCGCCCATGCATACGACAAAGACGGGTTTTCCAAGAAGTAGGAAACACTCGCCCTTGTCCCATGACACAAAAACAGACAGACTCTCATTCACACACTCACACACAAACAAACTCACTCGCACAAGATGACCCCATCCTTCAGGCCCTTCTGGAAGTTGTCCCCGATAGGCATCCCCGTAACCTCTTCAATCCAGGTGCGTAGCTCCTCTTCTTTTTGCATGTCATACTTCTGTGCAATCTGAGGAGTATGAAAAACCAAAAAAAGTAATCAAAAAGAAGTCAAACCACAAAGCCACACACACATACACCATTTTATCAGTTAACACAAAACCTCTATTTCCACATCTGCACCGTAAACACAAACATCTATAACATGATCAATCAGCATTTTTTTTTGTTTGGGGGGGGGGGGGGGGGGCAGCTGTCGTGTAAAATGTGGAAGTGAGTGCCTGAAGAATTTAGTGCCGGGGGGGGATTCTTTACAGACGAGAGCACCAGGGGCCTGTGATTACATAATTAGGTCCTCATCAGGAGACCTTGAGTTCCTCCACTCAAGCCATGTCAAATCAAATCAACACCAGATGCAAAGTGTTATTTCACCACCCGTGTACAGACACGCACACACACACACACACACACACACACACACACAACTGGAATCCTTTTATGAGACGGAAAAGGGTGAGGAAAACAGGAAAAAGGGTTTTTAACAAAACTTTTACTTTTTGTATTAAAACACACACACACACACACACACACACACACACACACACACCACACACACACACACTTTAGAAGGGCTCAGTTCAGTGTATGGTTATCATTAAAACGTGTTGTGAAAACATTTAACCTCACTGAAAGCAAAAACCATGGGAACTTCTGTGGGAGGACAAAGAAAAACAAAAGCAGTGATGCCTACTTTTGAAAATAGCTTTGAGATGATCTAAATGATAAAGGCTGAGGGCTTTGTCCGGTCTGCCTGTTGTGGAGCAAAGATGACTCATGTCATGGGCCGGAAACCCAGTTGTAAAACCAACAACAATAATAACAAGAAAACTACCAGCACCACTGCACTGTGGGGTCTGTCATCCTGCTTCCTAGGTTTCTTCACAGGAAATAACATAGTGGGCTCTAAATAACAGCGGCCCTCTGTGCTGTACTCTGTGGAAAACACTGTGTGTGTCTGGCACAGACAGCTAGAGAGATAGAGGACCTCTATTATGATTGACTCAGGTGTTCTGTGACCCACAACAGCAACTCTTGACTCGTCTCAACAAATCCTCACACAAACAAGGACAACCTATTGAAAGACTATACGAGTACATCGCTAACTAGATGATTACATCTACAGATAATATTCCTAGAAATTAGTAAATCTTTGATATATTTCTTGACTGCGGTAACAACTTGATAGCCATGGACAAAATCAGTACGGATTCCATGACTGGTGTTATAAGCACTTTTCTACCATTTCCTCTTGACAGTGCAGTTAAAACAGACCTTTGTCATCACAACACACACACAGGAAGCAGCCAATCTTCTCCACTGTGTTGAGCTGAAGGAGAGATGGCCACGGTCAGTGAGAGTGAAGAGATCAAGATGGGCATGAAAACGGCAGAGGGCTGGTCAGACTTCCCACACACAATCTTTTTGGAAAACAGGAACCCCCGCAACATGTGTGAAAGTAGAGCAAGAAGAGGCCCATAGCCCCCTGGGCTCATCCTCATAGTGTCCCTCCCTCTCTCTCTCTGTCTCCCTCTTGCACAAACACACACTAAAACACACACACACACACACACACACACACACAACACACACACACACACACACACACACACACACACACACACACAGAGAAAAAGAGAAACAAATCCCCTCGCAGTCATAACACAATAATCAGCAAGCTTCTCATTAAATATGAAACCCGGCCACATGCCCTTGAATAAGCTGCCAAGTTATCACTTTCAGACTATAAGGAGGCTTAGACCTTCAGTGGCTGTTATCAGTACTGACAGTTCCACATGCTCAAACACACGCATGCACACACACCACGCACGCACACACACACAGAGACAGAATAGACAATCGAGAAAGAGAATAGTAAGAGTCTTTAAGTAATGACCTTGAATCAATCCAGCAGATATTGACAGATTTTTGTCATGTTGACCTCCTTCCCACATTAGTTTCTCTCTCTCTCTCTCTCTCTCTCTCTCTCTCTCTCACAACAGTCTACACCCATAAGCACACACTATAAAATTCAAACGCAATGGAGGCAGCGTGCAACACACTTTTTCAAACAGCTATTCCACAACTTTCAAACAGCTATTTCAATCCCTGTACAGTTTTATCATTCTAATTCTTCCCCAAATCCCTTATTCTCTCTCAGGACAGAGCAATAGAGATTGAGAGAGAGGGAGAAACATGGAGCGAGTGAGAGAGAAAGTGAAAGAGTGAGAGAGAGAGAGAAAGAGAGAGAGAGAGAGAAGGAAGAGGCCTGAGAGAAAACATCTGGACGCCACTCCACTTCACAGTCCGCTCATTGTTTGGCCTCTCCGCTTGCACAGGCTAACCCTAACACACTCCCCGTGAGACGACGTTAGCTCGTTGCCACCACATCATTCACGTAAGCCTGGCGTGCTGTTCAGACAGCTGACGGGGGGAGAGAAACTGTTCAGTGTCAAGCAGACACACTTAACACTCATAAAAGACAAAAGCCATACACGTCCACTCTCACATAGGAGTACCGACAGCTTCACAAAAGCCCTCAATGCAGGTCTGAAAGGGAAATAAAAGGCCCATAAACTTGTAGACGAATGTTCCCATGCACCCCCACTCACCACAGAGAGCAAAGGGCCATTTCTGTTCATCTACAGTCAGTCACTCCCCCACACTAAGCCACTGTCAACAGGAATGTAACCCATCACCATAAGAGGGGGAAAGATGAAATGAAAAACTGTATGCAGGGCATAGGCATAGTGTCCCTATCCTTCTGTTCAGTTTAAGGTCAGATCATAGCAGGGCCTTTCCCTGTTCACCCACATTCAGTTCAATGGAACCCCTCACAAAAGCAAGATGACAGATGAAAAGGACAAGGCCTTGAATGCACAGTGACCATCTTTGAAAAGGGCACATCGGCGAGTTTCTGTTCCAAAGCATGAGTCAGTCAGTGGAAGATCTGAGGCACTTGGTGATATGTAAGGGGTTAGTTTGGGGGAGCAGCACAAAGGGGCCTGGGTCCTTGACAACCATCTCTGGAGTAATTGTGCAGGAATTAATCAGTAGCCTCTGAGAGACTGATGCCAGGGACCAATACCAAAAAGTACAGATGGGCTGTTGAAGAGAGAAGGAGAGATTAGAGGGCAGAGCTTTTCTCCCCCTCCCTCTCTCCCTTTTCCTCTACTTCTCTTCAGTTCTTTCTGCAGTCGTTCTCTGGGAAGACTGCCAAGATCCCAGGAGAAGAGAGAAAAAAGCAGTGGAGAAATGGGATCCAGTTCTCTTCATATTGATGGGGTTGTTAGAGATCTTCTGGGGGGAGGGGGGAGACTACAAGTTTACATCTCAAGTCGCTCTGGAAACTTCTGGAAACTCAAGCAAGTCCCACCCCCTTCGGCATGCAGGACCGAGCCTGTTTCCTGACGGTGTCCCTGAACCAGGCAAACATCTGGAGAGGCCGGGACTAGCAGACAGGAGGTCAAAAAACATGGCACAATTCAACTGTGTTGAGCATGATATCACCCCGGAGAACAATTCCTACATGGTTTAATGAAAGTCTAGACAGTTCCTCAGCCGGATAGAGATTGATTTTAAAAATTAAGCCTTCATGAAAAGCCTTTACATGGACCTCTTTGATCAACATGGCTGAGCCTTGAGAAAAAGAAAGGATCATATCAATATCAAATCAAGATAAAATGACTAAAGAACCCCTGAAGAACACCAATCTGTTACCATTCCTTTCAACTAACTCTATCCTGTTCTCTTATTAACTGTTAAAAGAACAAACCAAATAGCAGATAAGTTCTAAACTGACGAAGTCATGTGACCAAAGTATTGAACTGAGTTTGCACAATTAGACCAGCTGGTGCTCATTAATATTTAACCTTGTGTTAGCTCCAGCAATGCTCAACAGACCACATAATGTAAGGAGATTGCCTGTACCAAACAAGTGAAGTGAACTAGAAATGTTTACATAAGACTGAGAAGCCTGGACAACATTAAACATCCAAAACATCTCCCAGCAACAGAGTACAGTGCCTCCCTCTATTGTGTTCCCATCCTCTATAAATGGCGTGAGCAACTCAAAGCTTTACATCAGACAAAGTACGTTTTACATACAGCTTTGTAATGTATGACTGAGAATCAATCAAGGATTTGGGCAAAGGTTTTCTGCAACATGCAGACCTCTTGACAGCACAGTGTATAGCAGATAACAGTCAACAAAACACTGAGGGACATCTTGTCAAGGTTACACATTCATGGACATTTTGCAGGGGGTATGTCTAAAGTACAGGAGGAAAAAGACAACGAAACAATGGGTCAGGAAAAGGATGTTCCTGCTCTTCCCAAAATGGCAGTAGCACAGGATTAACAAATAGTCCTGGCAGTGCTGAGAACATCAGTCTTATTCGTCAGCACATTACAGGCACTATTAATGACCCTTCTCCTCCTTCTCCTCCTCCTCCTCTGCCACCACCAGCCTCTCCAGCACCTTCACCCAGGGTCAGCCCAGTACATTGCTGAGCACAGGCGAAGGTGGTCAGCTCAGAAAATGCCTCGGTGCCCAGTTAAGAAATCATATCACATCACACAGGTGTCACGTCCATCAGCCAGAACTAGACCCAAACCACATCACTTATCTTCCCCTCATCCTTCATCCAAACAACACCCCCTCCCTTCCACTTCCCTACACCTCTCCTCAAAACCTTTTGGCCTCTCCCAGGACAAAGAGTCCTGAATGAGGACCTATTCATTCAGGCCTTGGCCCTCCTCCAGGATACCCGAGATCCACAAGCCACAGGAGCAACACACGCTTGCAGTGCAAGAAGACAGAGTCCAGGCAGAGCAGGCATGCCACAGTCACACATGAACTATAGCCATGAGGAGAAACAGTTCCCAGATTAGTAAAAAAACAGAGCTTTAAAAAAATAACACAAGGTATCGGAAACCACCAGAAGCCCCGCAACCACTCCAACAACCCGACCCTCAGCAGTACAGAATGTCATGGCTAAAGAAGTTTAGCCGCTGTCTTAGCTGGGCTGTGGAAGTTTAGATCCAGCAGCATGGAGGCGTGGAACTGCTCCAGGAGGTTATTATAAACAAATGAGAGAAGACTTGGAAGGGTTTGCCGAATCGTTTTTCTTTTTTTTGGTCAAAGTGACTTTTCTTCCCTTTGATGATTCAACTCAAAGTATTGGCAGGGCTACAAAACCTCAAATATCAAAAAGATTGAGCCTGTAGCTAAGTCCTAATAGGATGCAGTATCAGACACCTGAAATTGAGATATTTGAAGATATTTTTCCCCCACATTCTTTTTTTGTTCGTTTGCAAACAGGCAGCACGTTGCCCTCTGGGAAACACAAAAGGTTCAGCTGCAGTACAATCCCTTGCTCTGTACAATCCCGCTGTGCCAACAATTCGCCCACCCAAAGGCAAACAGGAACCACAATGGGAAAAACCAAACAGTTACTCCAAAGACCCACATTGTGCGAGGGAAACAATGCACCCCCAGACGTCTTGTACGATGATGTCTAAAATTAAACCCAAATTTGGTTTAGCAAATTGCCTAGGTGGTCTTCAGGGGGTTATCAGATGTGGATGGTAAAAAAAAAAATAAATAATAATAATAATAATAACTCAGCCGTCGTCCCTGATTCTTTTTCACGTATGTCGACTAACGTTGTGGCAACTGGCCATAAACAAAACTGACCTTTCTGACACAGCAGAATTATGGTGAGAGAGTGCTCACACTGTGCCCTCTCCAACACTGATATATTGGACTACATAAACACAGGGTAAAATATTGCCCAGCCAAGACTCAGCATAGCCTCATCAACCTCATATTTTCCAATTCTCTTGACATCTCACATGGAAACACAACACTTGTGACCTCATTCCACAACTTTCCAAGACAGTATGAGAGTTTTAAAAATATATAACTGTCATCAAAGCTGAGGAACACGACCAAGAGGTCCTCGACTTCTTGACCCATAAGAAGTACTCAAACCACGTGAGCCTGCAAAACTACTTATTTTTTTGCATGTCTGACATGCAAGCAGCCTTCTATCGAATAGAAACTGACAGGACTTCACTATAGGTCACAAAGATCCAGATCCACTCTTCACTGGTCTACAGATAGAGCAACAGACAGACATATTCTCTCTGACATGGTTGAGTCAAGAGTCAATTGATAACAATTTTCTCTCATTCTACCCAACCATGTCCACATGTATCGATACTGTGTGTGTGTGTGTGTATACACACACACACACACACACACACACACACACACAGTACACACAAACAGAAATTTGAATAGCTTCCATTATTGTGAAATGTTGATTCTTTGTGAACTTTTGCCCACCATTTTCATCTGCCACATTTTAAAGACTCAAAGAAGAATAATTAAATGACAGTGACAGTTAATTAGTGCTGACAGATATGAGGAAATTGGTGGAGATATACCAGCAAAAAGTGAAAGACAAAAAACTCAATGTGTTCCACTTTCTTGTCAAAAACATTGAAATATATTTGTTGGCTTTCCAATAAACCCCAGTCCCTTGGCAGCTGTCGTGGAGAATACTTCAAAATCAGACTGACATTAGGAGAGGAGCTGATAATTTTTCATTTTAATACCCCCTTGGCAAAGCACAAGTTTCTTTTTTTTCCCTTCAAAACCTGACCCAGTTTCAGACATGTACGTCATTGCAACAGATTTTATACCTAGTTAAAACAAGAGAGGAATGAAACCGTGATCATTAGACCAAGAAAGAAAAACAGCCGGCCCTGGCCAGCACCAGAGCAATAGAAACTAAGTGAACCAAATGGTAAACAATGACAATGGTATCCAACTTCAAACTGTTATGTAACGAAGCCCCCCAAAGAGAACTTGGAGCCCAAACTTGGCAGCTGGGCTTTGGCCACATGCTTCAGAGATGTCCTTCATCACAGGAGGTAAACCCAAGGAACCACAACTTAAGTGAGTTTCCAGAGACTACACATTGGATATGCAAACTTTATCCAGATGAGAAACCTCTTTGGGGACATATCAAAGGAAGCTGGAGTGTGATAAATTTAAATCCAGAAAATCCACAAAAATGAACCTATGTGGCACAGATGCAAGTTATTCAACAAAATAGGCATCGGCCTATGCACAGCAGTAGAAAGAATGCATCGAGTTACATGAACAGACAAATAATGAACCCTCAAACAATGGGGAGGACAGTTATCGAACTTCCAGGACCTTCAACAAGTGCTGCAATTTCAACTTTGGTCAATCTATTCATTTAAAAATAGAAACATCTAGACAGTCACCTATGTTCGGATCGAATGTTTCTGCGGTGTCCTAGCTAAGGCTATGGTTCAAAGCTTGACAACAATTTATCTGTTAATCTCCAATGTTTTTAACTATGCCATTGCATCTGTGGAATGTTAAACATTTGCTTTCCTAATCCTTTGCCACTCGACCATAAAACAGTCAGACAACCTTCAAATTAGGAATCAATTCTGTGCAACTCAAGACGTAGATGAAATTAACTTTTATTCTGTTCAATCGTGCAGTTCAATCAGTTCACCATTCATTTAACACTAGTCCGGCCCACTTCCATCGGATAACCGATGATGTCATGCTCTAACAATTTTAACTGGATCGGAATTCCATTCTCAGAGTTTAAGTTAGAATTTAACTTAGAATAGGTACAGCAACTAAAATGAAACTTGAGCAGTGCCAGCAGGAAGAGTTTGAAACGCTGAAAGAAACCGCTTCTGATTTAATTTCAGAATGGGTGGGGGCGCCACGCGATACGGGATAGGACATGCATTGTCCAAGCTGTGATTAAATTTTTTATGTGCTATATGCCTACACTTCGCACATTAATCAGTTCCTTGACAATGCTTGCTAGTCTAAATCAGTAATGCAAGATATTTAAATTGAAAGGCACATTTAAAAACCTTATGCCCCCCAAAATATCAATGTATTAGGTAGCCTACTTGATTCGGCTCCTCCCAGAAGCGGGGATAACAATGAGTTGCACTTGGCTTTCGATTCACGTAGCTTTTAGTCACACGATTTCCCAAGAAAATGCAGAATATTCCAGCAATTTCAGTCCAAAAGTGAGCGAAGATGGTACATATAGATTATGAAAAAGCATTTGGCCCATTTCGTGGAGAGTCTGGTGATTCTGTGGGACTACAACCAAGCCAAGAAACAAAAAGGTGACGGGGATCCCTGTGGGTAACCTTTGGAGATGTGGCTCCCCAGATCAGCGCAAATAGATGACTTAAGTTTTCTAAAGTAACCCATTAGTTTTTACTAATAAATCGATAGCAATACAGCATGTACTATTCCGCAGAACATCCTAGTTCAAACTACAGTGGGATCCTTTTTACCAGCGTCACACTGTTGTCCAGGTAACGTTAAATAAGATGATGTTGGATATAGTCATTCTCGTTGTTTTCACTCATATATTGTTGTTGATGTCAAATAGACTAGCCTACCCGAAAAAAGTAAAAGCCTAACAATATTCAACGGACAGTGGCTCTTTGATATTAAATCATTACTATCCTTGAGCAGCATAGTCTTGGACTTGTTTGAAAACTCGACTGTAACGTTAGCCGGTTAGGACAATGAAAACATAATACGGCACAGATAAACACAGTACAGACCAAAGTAGCCTAAAGTTTAATTTAGCCTGTATTTAATCTGCATGAATGCGCTCACACTTTACCTTGCTTTTAACTTCTGCGGATAATCCGTAGGCTGGTCCCTTGTTGAACTGGGTCATGATTTTTGTTGCAAAGTTTATGATTAGAAGTGTCAGTGGCTACAAAGTAGCAGTAAAGTATATTTTCCGAGATTTCAAGCAGCGAAGTGAAGCCGGTATCCCGGGAGTCCTATAGTCCGAAAGAACCAAAATCCCTGTGTGTCGGTGCGTCACTGGAGTTTGGAGAAACAGGCTGCGTGAACTCAGAAACTTCTCGCTCTGATAGCTCATTTTGTGTGGAAAAAATGTCGCAAGACGACTGACGGCTCGTTGCGGACCAATCACAAGCACGTATTTTACATACCCTCTTCCTATTGTAACTGAGCGCTGCAGTGAAAGTGTGGTATGGAGCAGCAGCAGCCTACTCATAGGCTATAAATTATTAGTCTATAAAAGAGCACAATTATTGCTGATTCTGATGGTGCAGCTAGGTTAATACCACAAAGAGACTAATACACCACTGATATTAAATGGCAGTATCGGGCAGAGGGATAAGAAACCCACACCCACACACATACATACACACACATACACACACACCTGAAGGGCAAGTAAACAATTAAAAGCCTATGGGTAAATCAAACATACCCACCACTCAGTTGAGCTGACTGCTGCTTAACAAAAACTGCTGACTGAAATGTCTACCTCACAAGCTGTGGTAGTTTAACAGTGACACAGCTGGCTTCTGGCTGATGAGCACACCAAATAATTCCTGACTTGGCAATGGTCCATTCTCTGTATTTGATCAGCATCTTATAGTGGCACATAGAGTAATGGCTGGCCCACAGGTACAAAATGCTGACAGTGCCATACAATCACATTCCTCTGTGTCAGCCAGCCAAGGTTGAAGAGGAGGTCCAAGGGCATGAAGAAGCCACATAATACGACAGAGAGGAGGGGTCTGTTAACAGTGATGCTTATCTCTCCAAAGTCTTGCTGGCTAAATAAAGGAACACTGTTTCAGATGATGCCAGTCAATAGTGACTGGTCTGTGGGTTTGAGGACAACGGTTGGCAAGTGAGTTGGGACACTGGGGGGTTTGTATGGAGGTTTCCCCTTCCCTTTTCTACCCTCTCTCACTGATGTGATGGTTTGTCATAGTTGTGTATTAGTGTTGATTTGTAGCTTTATACTACTGTAAAATATAAAAGACAATGATTAAATATCATTTTCATATTGAAGTAAAATGATGAAGTGAAATAAAAAAGAGAGTCTAAGTCTTAATCAGGCATATTTTACTCAAAGAATTTGCCCTAATTTACAGTATCTATGTTACACATTACCTGAACTTCTCTTATGAGAGTAAACTCTAGGAAAAATAATAAGTGCTATGAGTGAGCAAGGAGCAAATATACATTAGCCTTCTGGTAACCTGCCTTTCAGAGACACCAGATATTACAGTAACCTTTAGCCTGTTCACCCATACAGCTTCTGCTCCAGTATTATGGCTTTCAGAGGTAGCAAGGGATCACCATGAAAGACACACCTCCACTAAAAACAGGACCACATCTGAAAGAGATTTAGGTCATTCTGCTCATGGGGTCCCATTTCAATAGAGAGTGTTGGAAAAGATCAGCGCCAAGTTCTACGACAAAGCCTCTGCCCTCTGCTCTGCACACGGAATCAGGCAGCTGCGGGGGAACACCTAAGGCAGTTCTCATAAGTGAACGCCCTGCAAGACCATCCAGTCTGCCGATTCTTCTTCCCTCTCTCTTTCTCAACACCCACAGGGATCCAGAGGTGTAATTAAGGCAATTTTAGAGTGCTGCACCACCTCAGGACACTTAGCACTCAGAGGAATACTGCCACGGATATGCGTGGCGTGAATATCCCACTAAGTGGAAGCGTCAGCTGAGGCTGATAAAGCAGCGGCACAGACTCTCACTAGAGCATGGCAGCTCCTGTCCAACTCAGTAATGTCCAGGCCGCAGGAGGGACTTTAAAAGCATCTCTTTGCCTGACTCACAAAACCCTCCCTTCCCCATCCCTCCATCAGTCAGATTCATTTACCCCGGGAGCTGGAGCTGCAGCTGGAATCCAGCCATGGCTGAGGCCTGCTTCTCCTCTTCAGTGTCGCACTGCCGGTTGTTCGCATTTGCGTCGGGTTGGGGTGCAGACAGGGCTGCCAATAACAACAGCCAGTCATCCATCAGCGGCCTACAGATAGCAGGGAAAGACACAAGCAGCCGGCCCCATTTGGTCCAGTCCGCATTTCGTCGGTCCAGACCTGGATGGGATCTATTGTTTTAGAGTCTGAAAACTGGTGGTGTAAAAATCTTTGCTGATCAGCACTCATTGAAATGTTTTTTTTTCCCCCCCTCACTCCTCCTTCTCCACTCTGCAGAAAAACCACAGCACTGTCTGGATTTCATATTAGACTGTATATGTGTGACATTCAGGGACTTTGAGTGGAACTATTGGGTGAAGTTCAACTGTGAACTCATGATGTATCTTCATTAAGTAACCTGCATGCAAGATATTCAATTGCCACTGCAATGGGAACTATGATCAAATTTCACCGTCGTCTGAAGTTGACACAGGAATTGGGAGGGTGGGGAGGATAACACACACATGCCATATGATCATCATTAAAACATGACCTAAAGTAACTCTCATCGATGTCGTATGCTCTCTCCCTGTCGCAAGCACAGCTGCAGCTGTGTGTGTGTGTGTGGCCTCCACTGGTACACAAAGATAAGGCCCAAAAATAGCCTTTCTTTCTGCAAATTCATGGTTTTCCTTCCTCTCCTCCCCAAAAACAGATGCCTCCCCACCTCCCCTCCCCCTCTAAACTCTTATTGCTGTTGTAAAACCAAACATCTCAATTATTCAGCTCACTTCCTCTCTGGGTAAACTCTGCTTGAAGAGTGCCATCACAGGCGAGGGACAGGAAATCCCAAACAATGGAAAAATCGGCCCCATTTAGACGCCTGTCCTGAGAAGATGTCAAAATGAACCTTGAGAGAGACAGCACAAGTTTGAGCTTGGCCAGTTAGATTAATCCCTTCAGTCATGTGCTTTTAACAGCTAGCGTGACCGGTTCCTAACGATCAAAGTCGAAGTGAAACACAAAGTGAAGCGAAACTGCAGAGCAGATTTTAATCTCAGCACCCAAAGTTCCCAGAACATGAAACTAATATTTCAAAATACATGAATATTTCCTTATTCAGATCTAAAGAAAAAAAATTAACAAAGAAAAAACAACCCTCCCCCTATGTTATATTTGCCCCAATGATAACAAATAACTCTGCAGGAAGCACTTCAAGGAGAATTTTCAGCCAACCAAGACGGTCCACTGGCAAATAAGCTGCATATCTGCACGTACCACTGCACACTATTCAAAGGGGTTATTAGACCAAACTGTATAACAAACAAGAAAAAATAAAAGAGAGAAACATCATGAAGCTGAAAGAAATACACATCAGTTCTCATAAATTCCTTTCCAATTCTATTCAAACCAAATGCAGCCTGTCATTACAGAACAATACAGCCCTGTGAGCTCTGCTGGGAGACGTTTCTTCAAAGAGGGCTCCCTCTGCACATGCCATCTGTGTTAGCTACAGCCGTCCTGCAGAGTCTTGCCTTTTCTTCTCTGTGGCAAGCGGTGGGGAGCTGTCACAATATCGAGAGAGCCAAGATGGCCGTCTATCGTCACCTGGCCCATCTGCCTGTCACTCCATGGCTGCAGAGTTACACTCGCGAAGTGAACAGGAAAACCTCTGCAACTTAACAACAAGGGCTCCTTGATTCTGGCGTGAGGTAGTTTCACCTACGCCTCGCTACAGTATGTAGGAATGGGACAAATGCCTCCTGTCAGTATTGGACCCCGCTTACAGTACCATATTCCAGATAGCTGAAGCCTTAGGTAACATTTCCACAGTTTCACACAAATGGTTGTACCTGACCACGAGTTAGAGCCTCAGTGACACAGATACTCTAACACACAGAATGCAGACATTCCCACAAAATTGCCAACCCCTACACCCCACTACATTGGATAAACATGATATATATATTTTTTTTTCCAAAAGTCTCTTCTCTGGTCCAGTTCAGTTCAAATATGGGTGTCATTATTATACTATTCTCCCCATGTAGATTGCTTTGGGATATTTGTCCTTTAGGCTGACCCACTGCACAAAGAAGTAGTCAGCCAGGTGGTAGAGGATCTTTCCGGAAAGGGAAAGGGTCTCTACACGGCAGATGCTCTCCACGTACACCAGAACCACCCTCTTCAGTCCCAGGATGCCGAGGAGCAGTCCTGCTGCACACAGAGGTACACACGTCCCTGGCCCGTTACACAGCACCTAAAACCACACACACACACACACACACACACACACACACACACACACACACACACACACACACAAAACAAAACGTGTGGTAACTCAGACCCAGAAATACAGGTCTACAAAGCAATCACACATTATGAACACACACATCATTAAGAAATGAAACACATTAATGAAGTCCACGTTTTATACACTCAGGAAGTACAACACACTGAACCATTCAATGTTGGTAGAAGCTTGGATGCACACACAGGTTAGCACATGTTCAGACTCTAGGAAACAGACAAACAGACCATGTCGCTATTCAGCCAGTCCACATCAGGGCTCCTGTTTGTACTACAGGAGAAAACCGTAAGACAACAACTGTGTGTGTGTGTGTGTGTGTGTGTGTGTGCGTGTGATAGACCAGTCTGGATAATCACACATATGACAGTTAGGGTGTGTCAAGGTGCACAGGAAGGCCGGCAGACTGCTGTAGACTAGGGAGGAGAGAGACAGAGTCTGGAGAATCCATCACTAAAAGCTGCCAGACCATCTTGGTGGAGACATGGACTGGGCTTACAGTAACCCTGCCCTGTCTGCCCTCCCCGCTCACTAGGTAAACGGGTGGGAGGAGGGGACTGAGACAACAGTGGATCTTTTGTCTAATAGGGATTTGGTTGATAAACTCATTACTCTGGGATGAATGTCCAGTTGCTAGGCTTCCTTATGATACTGTTCCTTAGTGAGATTTCTGCTAAGTTTCCTTTTTGTCAAGCAGAGGCAGCTTAATCTCCCATAGAACAGGGAGAATACAGGATGCTGTGCGGTCTACTGTCTGTGGGTCGAAGTGGGATTTGCTGAAACTGAAAAGAAGCTGAAATACAGTTTAGCCTTTTCTTGTTACACTGGAAGAGGATTTAAGGTAGCCAGCCTCATGTGAAAACAGCAAATAAATCACTCAGAGAAAAAGTCAAGACATCTATAATAACTGTAACATCCAATATAAATTCTTGAACAAATTAAGGACAATGATCCCTAAAGGGACAACTGTCAAAATGTAGTCTTCAATACAAACCAACCATAGGGCCCCGAAGTAGCAGTGCAAAAACTAAACAATACACAGAAAGTTCTAGAGAGAGGGCTTGATAGTAGTCCAGAGTCATTCCACTGGGCCTAAGACTATGTAACTTTGTGTCCAGAAAAGATTTCTGGAGTAGCTGAATAGCAATGAGGTCATCAACACCCCGTGGCGAGGTGGTGTGTCAGGCTTTGAGGGCTTATGGCTTTTGGCTCCAGGCAATCAGAGGAACATTTGCAGCCGGGCCTCAGAAAAAAGAGGCCAGTATCCATCTGTAAACATGAGGGTGCTAACTGGACTGGGGACAATGTGAACAGTCAACAGGAAATAAATCACCTCCCGTGAAGGGTCACACACACCACACACACAAACACACACACACCCGACCCGTAGTAAAAGGCGGCTGCAGTGAGTCCCTGCTCTCCCTCGTAACACAGGCAGCTGCAAGTAGGGTGTAACAAGAGAGTTGTCGGGACGACCAAACCAGCCAGCTTGGTGACAGAGATGCATTTTTTGGCCATAAATAATATTTCTAAGGGGCCCAAGGATTAAGACGGGGGCATCTTGGATGACACTGAATACATGATTTCTCTACAGTGTTGGGCCCCAGGCCCAAAACAGCCACCATGACAGGCGGCCGAGACGTGACCTCCTCTTAAGTGCTGCCGTTTGTACGCTTATCCGCCCCCCCGCCTCCCCTTCTAATGTTTCGCATGACGTCGTCTAGGAAAAAATGTGTCTATTGCTGTGCTGGAAGATGGCTTGGGTTATTGGGGGTGGCTTGGAGTGCTCACTCGCTTCTAGAAGCGCACTGGAGCCTTCAGAGAGACAGACAGACGGACTGAGAGAAAGAGAGAAAGGAAAATAAGAATGAAGAGAATAAAAAAACAGGCTGAAGAAAAAACAGGAGGTGAAAGACAGAGACAGGAAAGACCCAGCGTGTGAGAGACAAGCTGAAGAAGCTGAGACATAGAGAGAGAATGACAGGCAGCCAGGCAACACTCTCAGTGTAGCGCCGCATTCATAAACCTGGTCCCGGAACATTCCGCGCATGCTTCAGCTGGCAGCATCCAGGGGGCTGGGGCAACAAGCTCTGCCCTGGCACCCCCTGGGCCTTTCTGCATAGAGAGCCAAAAACACACAGCATTCAGCCCAATGCTCACTCACTCACTCACTACACCCTGTTTACAGCTAACTAGCAGAGAAATGCAAAAATATAGGCTTTTATACAAATTAGCAAAGCTACTACCACATCTGTACATATGTAAATGCTCTAATATCAAAGTGCACAGATTTTGCATTGCGTTCACAGAAATTGCAGCTGTACTGTGAATAGGTAGTAAAACATCTGGATTCAAACAAATAAATATAGAAGACATTGCACCTAATTCACAGAAGGAACAGGAAATACTCAAAATAATGTTCAGCTCTTGGCTGCTCCTCACTGTTCGTTACAAACGGCAGCACTGAAATGCTATCTGCGGCTTATCTTTTCACTTGATGAACAGCACACAGCTGGGCAGTCTCAGAAAACGCTTACATGCATGCACACACACACACACACACACACACACACACACACACACACACACACACACACACACACACACACACACACACACACACACACACACACACACACACACACACACACACACACACACACACACACACACAAAATGTAGTGTGATGGAGCACAGCCCTGAAGCCATTCCACAAGGGGAAATGCTTGCCAGAGCAGCACAAAGTTGCGCTGCAACTTCCACACCTGCCCAGAGAAACTGCGCTCTGGTAAGGGCTGAAAATTATGGGCGCATGTCACATGGTCCTGCTGATGACCTAGAAGCCAAACTGACTTGACATTCTGGTAGGTGCATGAGTGTCTCCATGAATGGATCACAGAGAGGCTGATACATTAAATTCATTAAATGATTCATTAAAGACGCTGCAGACTCATATTGCTTTGTTGAGGCAGATGCCTCTTGGAAAGAGGAACGAGAGCATATCTCAGTCAGAGACTAAGCTGTCCAGACATGTGAGGGGCGTCACACACCCGATGACGTCACCAGGGTGGGGGCGCCATACATCATCATCCCCAATATATTAACGGGAGGCGGTGTACTCAACTGTCGTCGACTAGCTAGCATGTCACATCCTGAAATTACCCACCTGCCGAGAGTAGATGAGGTGAGTCAATGCCCCGCCCGACGAGACAGCAGGTGTTATCAGCCCATAAAACACTTCAACACGTCTCACCGTTGTGTAGGTGAGATGACGAGACTTGCATAGAGTGTAAGCATAGACGGCAGCAGCCCCCTGACAAACTCGCTTTGAGTCATTATCTTTCCTTATCACCAGCTGGCAGTCTGAAACAGTAATGAGACACTGTAGACTCTTGCAGTAAGTCTGACAGTGCTACACCCAGGCCTTTGGCAGAGTGAGCACATGTAGGGGCCACTAACAGAGAGCTGCTAAGCAAACAACACCTTTTCAGTGTCAACACTCCATGATGGCCGCTTTTAAGCAGCGAGGACAGATAGATGGCAGAGCTGAGACCTCAAAAGGCTAGAGCACAAAAGACGCTTGATCTAAATCCCCACTTGGTTTGTATGTCCAGTTACTACTTGTAACATTCGATGTAGGGCTCTCAGCGTAGAACAAGTTCCTCGAGAACGCTGAACATTTTCAATGTGACATTTTGTAAAACAATGGAAAAATCCACCAGTCTGCGCAAAATAGAGTAGGAGACTATTCTTCATCTCCATTCGAGCACGCAGCCGATATCCCTTACATGGATGTCTCTCCTTGATATATCGGTGGGTTTGTACAGCTGTTTTGCATCGCTGTCTGCATATACGACTCTGCTGTTATTATTATTTTTGACAGCTGGAGGGGTGTGGGTCGGGGGCCATGTTGGAACTGCTGCAGAGATGTCGCTATGGGTCTGTTTAAACAGATGGCTGGCCTGTCTAAAACATATCGAGCTCTGCTTGAGACTTCTCTGATTTGGTGGAGCAGCACACTGATTAACACAAGGACACACACTCGACCTATGACGGTCCTACACTGATATTTCATTGACTCTGCGCTAAACTACAAATTTAACCAATGGCAAAGTGCTGTTAAAATGTGGAGATGTTCTTCACTGGCACTGGGGTAAAACAGAGCACAAATGCTAATGGCGCAACAGGAACATCTCAGGGATACTCCGACATTCACAGCTCCTCACAAGCCTTCACACGGAATCTCCAGTTCTGGAGGCTGATTGCAGTTGTCAATCAGCCTGTCTGCCGGAGTCAGCAGCGAGAAAGAAGAAAAAACAATGACCTGGTTATGATCTTTCCTCAAACAAAGTCAGTGAAATTCCGATCCATCCCATCCCCATCCCCATTCCACTCTTTAACTATTTCCTAATAAGGTTAAAATGAAACATATGTCAGGCCCGAGCGGCAGGGCGCACGCTCAGTAGGAAAACAGAAATGTGGAAAATGGAGCCAGCGAAGCGCGGCAAAGTCCTCCTCCAACAGCACCCCCTGGAAAAGGGACCACTGGGAGAGGGAACCACACGGATGGATGGCCTCATCTTGGTCCACTGGGGTGGCTCTGTGATTTGTTTTTCTTAATCATATGACCCAAAAGCCACTGCTCCATGTGTTACATGTGCCGTCTTTTATGTGGGAGAGATTTGGTTTTGAAATTTTTGTTGTTTTTCCGCAAGTAGTTACACATTCTGGTAATAGGGCAATTATTCAATGCATCCGCAAAGTCAGAAAGACTTACAAAATAATCTTTGGGTGGAAGGCAGAGGAGATGATTATCTAGGGAAGGATATTCAATCAAAAGTGACAAACAGAAGCAATAAAAGGAGGAGACAACAAAAGAAGAGAAAGACTCAAATAGGAAGAACAGAACAAAAAAAAAAAAAAACGAAGTGAGCCGCAGAGAAAAATGAAGAGTGGACAGTCTGATATAGCAGAAGACGGAACGCTCCTTGGATAACCGCCATGTGGCTGGAACGGTGCCAGGCAGACGAAAAAACCCCGCCAGCACCCACTGTGCCTTTCAGCCTGATAGAATCGACCTGCAGGCCTCAGCGGGTCATTCAATTTCCCTGGACTCTTAAGCACCAGCACGCAGGGGACCATTTCAGGAGCCCAGTTATATAACCGCACTCGATAGAACCGTACATCACCTGGGGACAAACCAATGCCGTGGCAACATCGGCATCACTACTTACTGTGTATCTTTTGGGTGCCACACTGTCTGAGTTTGGCATCAATTAACTACCCACGCTAGTCTAAACACAGCTTTATACAGGACTTTGCATTCTCCTCCACTTACCATGTGTTAGGGCTAGCCTGAGGGAATACTGCAGTACACTTTATAGGGGGGAAGAGAAAGGCATATTTTTGAATTAGTTACATAAGCAGAGCTGGGAGAAACAGTAGTGCAATGGATGGACTGATCTCGATCTCCCTCCATCTCTTCCTCTTCCTCTCTCCCTCCCTCTTGCTGGCCCCAGACAGTACTGCTTCCATCATGAGGCAACTTTGGGGACACAGTCAGCAGTAAGGATTGTGCTGACACATCTGGAGGTGGTGTGTGTGTGCATGTGTGTGTGTAGGGGATGCTGTTGGAAGTATGGAGAGTTGAAAGGGTGCTGTGATCTCACACATGCCCTTTTATGGCCAAGAGAATGCCTTAAAAAAACAGATCTTCTTCACCAGTAACACCCCCCCCCCCCACCCCCGATCCCTCCATTAGGGGTGACCCTCACGTGCCCCGGAATGTGTCCCAATCCCTTAAGTCCAATGAGGGGCTACTGCACCCCCCCCCCTTTCGCCAGCCAGAATCCAACCCCTCCCCAAACTCCTGGCTCTGTCCGAGACATGCTCAAGTTTGGTAAAAACAAACAGAAAGACAGGGCAGAGCAGAGAAGAGGAGAGGAGAGGAGAGGAGAGGAGAGGAGAGGAGAGGAGAGGAGAGGAGAGGAGAGGAGAGGAGAGGAGATGAAGAGGAGCTCTCAGGACACAAAGCCAGGAATGCGCTCCCCCAAGAGCTGACCCACGCGGCCTAAGGGCCAGCATGGGACGAGAGGGGGGACCCTCTTTAAAACAACAGTCTGCTGAAGACAGGCAGACAGAGGCACATGCCGGGACTAAAAGGGAAGAAAATGACCAGGGCTGCTAAGGCCGATAAAAAGAGGCCAGCACGGTAACGGGAGACAGTCCTAACTCCATTTTGGAATTTCTGACATAAAATGAAAAAAAAATATTACAAGGTCCTTCAAACTGTTAATAGGTTAGAATGCTAAATTTCCAGCTGGGACAGATGGTTATCAGATCAAGAGGAGTGAGAGTGAGTGTGTGTGTGTGTGTGTGTGTGTGTGTGTGTGTGTGTGTGTGTGTATGCGCGTGTGTGTGTGTATGTGTGCAGAGGTGAAAAAGGCTTCAGGAATTTGTCACAAACTCATAACAGCATCCCTTCAGGTTTTCCAGGAAAACTCTGTGAACCATTCACTTATCAACCCACCTCTACCTTTTCTCCTCTTTTCTCTCCTTCAATTTCTTTCTCTGTTTTTTTTTCCTCCCTTACTCCCAGTAGCCGGAGCTGAAAGGAGGAGTGGAAAATGACGCCAGTCGAAGAAGAATGGACGCTAATTAGAGATTAGGGAGCAGTAAGCAGTCCGGCTCTGACAGGTCAGGCTGATCTAACCCTGCTGAGCCTAATCTCTCTGTGTGGCTGCTTTTCACTTTCACTCTCACTCTTTTTCTTTCTCTCTATCTCTCACACACACACACACACACACACACACACACACACACACACACTTTCAATAGTTCCTCTAACTCAGCTTTCCTATTACTCTACAGTCTACAGATTTTCCACTTTGGGTCTATTGTCCTTGTACACACAGCAGCACCAATCCACCTTTCTCAGCTGCACAACAGTCAGTGGTGGACTCGCTTAGTCACACTCTGATCCTTCACCACCAACACCCCCCCTTCACACACACACACACACACAGGCTCAAACTGTAGCCCCCCACCCGTTGTCGTGGCAATGGCGAAATCTGACGCTGTTTTGGCCCCTCCCTGCCTGCAGCGAGTGGAGCAGAGAGTGAGAGAGAGAGAGAGACAGAAAGAGAGAGAGACAGACGGAGGTTCACAGCTGGCGGAGGAGCCAGTCAGGTCCTGCCACATCCTGTGAACAAGATCCCCCACTATCCCTCCTCCCCCCCTCCCCTCCTTGTCCACCCCTCTTCCCGCTCCCTGCTCTGCTGAACCTCCCCTCTCCCCGTGGCCGGCCCCCACCATTATACAACAGCAGGGGGAAGAGGGAGAGGAGTGGAGAGGAGTGGAGTGGGACAGACAGAGAGAGGAAGGGGGCCTGCTGGCTGTCTGTCTGTCTGCCTGCCTCAGTTCATTCCTGCAGAACAATTTAAGCGCTCCACTAATATTCCTAACCCCCCCAGGCCCACCCCCTCACACACGCACACACACACACTTCGCTCCCAATTTTGTTCAGTCCTCTTTGTCTTTCACACCTCCTACTGACTCCCTGCTCCACAACTTTCTCATCTGTCTGTGGGTGGAGGAGACCTGGGAGGCTAGGGCTCGATTTTCCACTGACAACATCACTGGCCCAGTGGCATTATCAGTAATCGGTAATCAGGTCACCAGTGCCTTGGAAACAGTCTTAGTCAAATAATCAAAGGAGAAATCCTCTGGGCAAACACTGGGCTTATAGCGATGGATTCTGATGAGGCAATGCTGCTCATTTCACCACCCCCATTCAGTCAGAACAGACTTTACTCATTCGCTCTACTCAACTGACATCAAGTGCACATCTCCTGTGCAATCACAGACGACAAACTCTTCTGAGTCTTAAAACACTTCTTTGAAAACATGACTGCGTCGCCATACTGTTTGCGCATGACTCTTCTGCAAAGACAGGCTTAATCACTGCTTTAACTCAGAAGTACATATGGGAAAAAATGTGGTGGCCTGAAGGGGTTTCTTCCAAATTAACTGGGAGTGTTTTGAGAGAGAACATGTTGAAATGCATTCTTTAGTACAGTGAACTGTGACTGCGTGGAGTCACTATGGCAGAGTGGGATTATTCTAGGATAGCAGACAACCTCAAAATGGAAGTACATTCAACCCACAGATTGTTACAGTCCACTAATAGACCAACAATCAACTGGAGGACTGTCTTCCAAATGAGCTGGGAGTGTTTTGAGAGAGAAAACTTGTCAAGTCATGAGTTCACAAGTACAATGAGTTGAGAGTGTTTATGCAAACAGCACCGCATGAAGTTACTATGGCTTAATGGGCGCTATTCTATGACAGCAGACAACCTCAAGATGAACTACATACAACCTAAGAATAGATGCTGGCCACTAATTGACATGAATGATGTATAGGTTATGAATATTATATCAAGGCGTGCTGGCAACTCAACAAATCAATTTCTACCGCAACACTGCCACCTTATGGCAATCAGTGACATGGTGGAAAAGGGACAAATGAAGAGCTCAAATCAAGTTAATTTGGTATCCCTACTACACAAACACCAATGTATAAAAAGTACTATCTAAAAGTCTCCTGATGAAAAAAAAAAAAACTACTCACAATGTTGTGTTAGTGGCCTGAACTCTCTCCCCCCTCCTCTCTACCCCCCCCCCCCAAAAAAAAATTCTAAATTTGAAGTTGCTGGTTTTGTATTTTGCACTATTACAACACTTTGACTTTGACACTGACAACCTAGCAAGGATTGTAGAGACAGATGACAGTTAAATGAAAAGACTGGCGTTACCTGTCAACATACTCACTCCAATCCAAACCCACCACTTATGGGCAAGTTATTTTTATTTACATCTGTGATATTTTCCAGCTACTTTCCAAGCCCAAAAATTATGTTCCTTTTTTAATACAAAAATAGCAATAACATCTCTCAAACCGAAAGACTAATTGGTGATTTGGGGTCCTGATGGCTGCTGCATAAACCTTCTACCACCTCCCTCTACTTAATCAACTTTCTAAACATGTGAAACCAAACTGTGCCAGCAAAGTCTGTTCTTTTACAAGTTTCTTGATGCAGCCACACAGAGATGTAGCTGGCTGAATCAAGTCCAAGAGTCAAAGAGACACTTTTATCCCAAGCAACGATTCGCCAGAGCCAGTTTGGCTGAAGCAGTCCAACCAAATAATTGCTTACCAAAGGCTAGGCTCTACGCCTAAATGTCACAGCTAGGCCTGCCAGGGTGCTGTATAATCTGAATTTGAGTTGGGAAAGCCAGTAGATTTGACAAGATGCGGGCAGAGGGACAGTGTGTGAACCTACCACATCTGGCCGCAGTCTGAAGACCAGGGGCACGGAGTAGAGAAGAGCATTCAGGGTGCTGACTACTGACGAGCTCCAGGACTGGCACACCTCGCGGCTGCGTGGGATCCGATGAATGGTGTACTGGTGAATGGAGAAAACACACAAGCACACATGCGCATGTGCATCGAAATTAACGCTCAAATGGAAATGTCGCAAAATGCACATTGATTAATTTGGTTTCTAAGCATCAGGCAAGACATTCAATGAGCCACTAGTGAAAGTATGAGCATCCCTCATCTTCATCTAACAAAATACATTGTTTATACAAGAGATTGCTCCTCTTGAAATAATGTACACCAACATACACTCACACACACACAAATACAGTATGAAGCAGTCTGAGCTGTAACACTGCTGCCAGGCAGCTGTGTTAGCAAATGTGAATTCACTCTGTCAGTCCATCTGAAGTTTTCATTTCAGAATGACCAAAACCACCTATCTGGCCTGGGGTGGGTTTTATATGATGCACAACAAATACAGGTAATGGCACTAACATTAAACCATATGGACTTAGAATTAAACTCTGAATGAAACAAGTGCATTTTAAGGCATCATTTACAAGAAAGATGTGTCTGTTGTACCTCCAAAAAGATTTGGTAACTGCCATCAGTTCACACTAGCTACACTCAAGTCTGTGAGTCACCTTGAGACCTGACCTCTGTGCTGACCAAATCACAATTCCACACTTGCAGTGCATACACAAATCTGAACTGTTGTCATGGTCATAGCACTTTAAAAGTTTACTGACTTGGGGATCCTTTAAAGTGTCTCCTCGAGAGCTTTCTGCAGTGTGGATCTTGTCCTCACTCATCTTGTCTGTGTCAGCTATGACATAGTGCCGGGGTCTGTAGGACTGGGACAAGCTTCCAACCAAACGTAGAATCTCAGTGGTATGGCCACCTGTTTACAAACAAAAGCCACAGGTCACAAGTCAAAAAATGGAGTAAATAAAACGACGTAACTAGGGCGAGCACGATTGAACACTGCAATAGTTTTAAACAGATGGTTACAGGAAAGCTCAAAGACTAACTTAGCCAGATTTTAAAAAATCAAGAAGCGTGACTCCAACTGGTCTATAAAATTCTTCACCTGTAAGTAACGTTAACGTTAGCACTGTGTAACGTTAATAGTATTATTTCTAATTTAGATGTGAACTGCAACTTCAAATCCATCAGCTACAGGCGTGGATGTAGGTGAATACTTCATGAAACATGAGACAACGTCGTGCTGACATCATTATCAAGCAATTAACGTTAGGAAAAAAGAGTTTGCTTGAGACTTACCAGATCCCGCTACCACTAGTACACATACAGAACCTTTCGCCCCAGGCTTACATTCTGGACCTTTCCATAGAACAACTACAAGTCGGGCTAAAAAACACAGGGCTATCAAACTGCATCCAGATAATGCTCCCAGTAGTAGCGTTTGCAGTTCCATCACAGCTCAATAAGAAACTTTATAAGTGAGCACTTGTTAGCTACCTAGCTAGGTAGAGGAATCGACAGCCTATTTTTAGCAGGCTGCAGTACGGATTGACAAACTATTTTCTCATCCTGGTGTAATTTCACCAATGGCATCAATAATCTTATTATGGACTCATATTGACGGCAAGGAAAAAATCTACGAATAAAAGTAACTGTACCAGTAACGCATTTGACATGTTGTGAGTGACCATCAGTACGGCACACCGTTGGCACCAAACTACATAAAGGCGTTTGGACATAAAGGATGCGTTTGTTGAAAGGATTATAGCGACATCTGTTGGATATGCCTTGTAAACACCAGTCATGCCACAGCTGTCACTAGCTGACGTGGGCCTACATGATCATTAGAGTGACTACCTGTCCCACTTTATGGTGTACTGTACAGCAATTTGAGATTTTTTCCCACATATTAGTATAAATTCACACTCTGTTCATTAAAGCACTGATATAGCCATTTAATCTAACCATTCTGGTATACAGTATATCATGGCAAGAAATAAAAATTTTTGAAAGGCTATTTTTAGACAAGGATAAAGTCTTGGTCCGATGCCAAAATAAGATTGTGGCATTAAGTCAGAACAAGCATAGGCCGAAACCTATTGGTCAAAAGAATATTCACTTGTTCAGGCTAGACAAAATGCAGTGTTTGTTGTTTTGTCAGACAGTAGTAAATTAACAAATTGTGTACTGTGTCTGTCCCACTTTGTCCCACGAAAACATGTTTACTGTCATACCTTTTGCCTGTATAGGTGGTCACCCTAGAATCATTGCATTCATTTTGTCAGCCTTAAAAGAAAAATCCGAAGTCAGTAAGCCCATATCCCTGTTCTTTGAGACTGCCGAGTGTTATCGGTTAGTCTGGTAATAAAACCAGACTTTTATTCTACACCTTAGTTTTGTACAGAGGGTCTGGACATTCAGTTGTGAGATTTGATTTCTTACTTGAGGTGTTTAAGTTTAAAAAGATTGGATCAGCCACTGACTGATAGCTTGCCTTGACTGACAGCACTCTTGCTCTGCATTGCACAACACCTCCCTATGTTAGTTGATCGAACAGGTTAAAATGACTCCTGAGACAACGAGCTCAAGGGGATCAAAGCCAGAATAGCACTGCAGAGAGATGATAATAAGTAGAAGGCAAGGCTAGCGTAGCTGTTAGTAGGTATAAGAACAACAATATTTGGTGCAACATAGACAGAATTTGCAAACTGGCAGCCGAAATAACAGATGGGGGCATAAGAAAAACAAGACTTCCTTGTCCTCGTCAGTTAGTGTTGGCTGCCGTTTCACAAGGCTATTTGGTCTACGTTGCACCAAATTCTCTCATTCTCATACCTACCAACAGCACTTAGCAATGTGAAACAACAGGGATAGAGGTTGATTCACCCCAGATAATCCATTTAAGGAGGTTCAGTCATTCATTTGGTGTGTTTGACTTAACTGGCTGGCTTGCTGGCTGGCTAACTGGATAGGACTTTTTTTGACGGGCAAAAGCCCATGCTGTAAGTAACATCACAGACTTTTGACCAAAGAAAAAGCTTCATTGCCCCCCAGATCGCATTGCTTTAAGCCAGGCAGATAGACAGACAGCCACCTCAAACAAGTCTGTTCTTGCACAGTTTGATTAATGTTGAGTGGAAACTAGTGACACACTTGACACAAACTGCAAATCTCAGACTAGAACCATCAGTGGTGGATTATTTGTTTAGCTGGTATTTCCTGTTTTGGGGACATGATGCTAACTGATCAGGCTCCTCTTAGTGTATTTATTTATCCATGACCGTCCTGCATGGGGAAATACTCACATTCCTTGACTTGTGTTTGGGTTTCTTTTCCTGCTTGTGACATAGACAAACTGGTCACCTTGGTTAAGAAGGCTATTGCAGTCCTAATAGTTTCAAGGCACAAGAGGAAACAACCCTTCCTGGTTCTATAAATGAATGTCTAGGCATGCACATGCATTTTCAGTTTATAAAACATTGTTTTTTCTCACTGTCTGGGAAGTCACATTTTGTTTACAAATCTGTCCATGGCGCCCATGTGTACTGGCTGTTGTGTTATTTACATGGCAGACATTTCAGTGGAAGCTCTTCCTTGGCTGACCATTTGTAATTTGTGCCTCACCCTTAGGTTACTGCGCATTCTGATGGTGTCAAGCTGTTTTTGTTCCAGCAAAAAAGAATGAGAGATACAAAACATGAAATTACAGTCTTACATTCCAGGTTTTATATTCATTTTAACACCCAAAATACAGGTAAGGCATTGTCAGGAAGGATGTGGTTGGCTGAGCAAAAGGTCACATAGAGGTGACTGCAAAGAAAATGTTTACATGCAAGATCCTCTAGAAACAGGCAAAACTAAATATTTCATTTTTATATTCATCTTTATGACTTTAATATCATTTGCTTCCAGTCATTCATCTTGGCATGGCATGTATTAGGTGTGCTCAGAATTAGCCATTAATCAACCATTTTGCTTTTATCAGCCATCTTATTGTAATTTTCGTAAAATGCCTCTAATGGCTATTTAGGATCTGTTATCAGCAACAGGAGGTGATAAGACGCCAGTATTCTGCCACTGTAGCACTCTTGCCTCGCATGGCACTTCACACCCAACACCAAATTTCCTTACACACTAGGGTTAACACCGATAGCACCAGTCCACCAATTCAGTAGACATCTTAAATGACAATGATGTGTTGAGTGCAGTGAATGTGTGTGTGTGTGTTTGTGTTGGTGGTGCCTTGGTATTTGCAGTTAGGTACTGATGACAGAGTAGACCCACAGACCCACTACAGAGTAGTCACACAGTCCGCTCCCGACTCGTATAAAGAGAACGTGTGAGAAAGAGTGCTGTGGTTGGATAGAGATTTATTATGCTTAATTGGGTGTGTTTGTGTTCTAGTCTAGTTATTGTGTCATGCTTTTTGGACAGGATCTCTGGTGTATGTCATTAAAACAGGCTGAACAATATTTGGGCTCTTATCAGAGATTGGGTGGAATTTCTGGCACTGTGACTCAGGGGTATTTGTGTGGGTTATGATAGGGTCAGGGAGGGAGACAAGCAGTAAAAAGCAAGTAGCCGTAAATAATTACCCATTTTTCACGGACCACTGTGGAGAGACCAGTTAAGGACAATGTTGAAGCAGCTAAAAAATATGCTTGTTTGATTTTCTGAAGGACGTATGCACAAGGGAAAGAAACGTTGATTCCTGTAGTACCTGTAGCAGATATGTTCCCATGGTGGCCACATGGGGGCAGAAGCGAGCATGGCGAGCTTTGCGCAATATTACTCGGCAAACAACCCGTTCTCACCCAGTCTATCATTATATGTTTGTTTGTGCACCCTCATTTCTCTCTCCCTGTCTTTCTCTGTTCTTCTGTCTGTCTGAAATGAAAATGTTGAAATGTACTGCATACAAAAAAAAGAAAAACATGAGAAAGTCACTCCCAGACGCTGTACATTTGGCCTCTGAGTGTCGTCTCCAAATTGGCGACTTAGAATAGAGCTGGAATAAGCAGTCTGTGACCTCTGACACAAGTAAGATTTATACTGTAAGTTTTACAACCCTTGCTTTTTAACGCTAGCTAGAGTGCTTGCTCGTATAGCACAGCACAGGAAACATTTCCTTTGATCCCTTATAAAACAACTGCATGTTAAAGAGCTCTCAGTCTTTACAGGGCCGTAAGTCTAGTTTGTCAGTTTTATGTTAGTGATGTTCTGCACATTATCAACCCATGCTGCAGAGAAGCCTAAGAGCATCCGCGTAAATCCCATACATCCCATATCGATAGCATTCATTTTTGATCTAGTGTTGTTAACTCTTATTTTGTTGCTACACCTACGGAAGACAGGAACTTCAGATTTTATTATATTCACAGGCTGCCATGAAGAGGCTCCTTGGGCTGGTTTGTCATCCAAGACAAGCATCACGTCTGGTGTGTGGCATGGAGGAGTAGAACCTGTTTCCTTGGAGAATTGTGGGAGGCGAAGGGCAACCTGAGTGAAGTCTGATGATGGAATGTTCCCAGCACAAAGCGCACATTGTTCCTGGTTCTTGGCAAAGCATGGCAGGGTGTACCCGGACTGATCTCCTGGGACAACATTTACACGGACAAACTAAGTGACAGAGATGAGGACAGTATGGCTAAGTGGGTGTGTGTGTGTGTGTGTGTGTGTGTGTGTGTGTGTGTGTGTGTGTGTGTGTGTGTGTGTGTGTGTGTGTGTGTTTGTGTTTGTTGGTTTGGTGTATGATTTCTGGTGTATGCGTATGTAGTGTTTGTTCTTTTTGGTGCGCACTAATATATTTTGAGAAAGGATAGTCATATATTAAAAGAGCTCTTCACTAAAGGAACGTGGGATGCTTCAGTAGGCTAGTTATGCTGTAAAGCAGTGTGAGAGTCATGTGAATCAATAGTTATGACTGCCTATAGAGTTGGTTGGTTGTGAGAATTACTATGACTCAATAACAGAAAAAAAACATGCTTGATCATTGTCTTTCAAACTGTATGTTCATGAGGTGGGAGAGGACAGTATCTATATGGGTGTGGCAGTGACACAGCTTCGAAGACTGTCACACAAAACCTGAGTTAGTAATCACAGGATGAACTGTGTGTGTCTGTGTGCTTGCATTTGTGCATTTGTGCATGCATACCTGTGTGTGTGTGTGTGTGTGTGTGTGTGAGTGTTTGTGCTCCAAAATAAAGGTAATGAGTTGCGAAACACTAAAGGCCAAAATAGGACACAGTCATCACTTCCAATGAAGTGACTGTCTTGTTTCTCAAACTGTCAGCTGCACTACAAACAGAGTGACTAAGCCCAAGACTAAAATAGCCCTGGAGCAACACATCCAAAACCACAGTTATCATTGCCTTGAAATTAACCTTAATGTCTGACAATTATTTTGGACTACATAGATAAAAGGCAAATCCTACTTGACCTTCTATATCAACTTTTCCTTTCAAGTTTAGGGCTGGGTGTTGCAGACCTTGCAGTAATGTCACACTTTGACGTTTAAAAGGTTTCAATTGTCGACAGAGAGAAATAAGCCAGATTTGGTGCCTATCTCTAAGAGTCTCTATAATAAGGCGTTACGGACAGGTTTCTGCAATGCTCAGCACATGCCAGATTTTGGGGCTGTGTTGTTTTCTTTTACCCCCAGATAAAGGCTCTTCCTCTTTCTTTGATAAGAGTTGGTGGACATTCAGGCAAAAGTCAAAGCCAACTTTCTAACGGATGGTGGTGATAATCTTTTTTTTACTTATACCCTAAACTGCTGAATCATTTTGAGTATTTGGACAGGGGTTGTTCCTGATACACAGTCACCTTTTGGATGGATTTGAATCATTACTTTTTTCAAATCTGTTTTCTATGAGAAACAAATTATTATATCTGCTCTTAATGCAGTGTGAGAACAACAACACAACATCCCCAAGAGGGGATTTACCCTAACTTAGCATTTAGCAATCATATACAAAGACAAAGAACAGACATATCTGAGACAATGATCTGGCTTCATGGTCCACTGACCTTCACATAGTCCATGACTTCCCACACGCACCCACCCCCACAAATATTTAAAGGAAGGAACCAGCTCACTGACTAGAAAGTAACCCTATGGGAAGTTCCATTTGAAAAGTCATTAGAAAGCAACCCAGACGTAACAATGAAATTTCCTCCCATCTTTGGTCATTTCTTCCATTTCAGCTGTTTCTTTCATTTTCCTTTTCAGTTTTCAGTCTGTTGTTGTGATGTCCTCAATGGCGGGGGCATTGGGGATCACTAACAAAAAAAATTACTTCCCTGGAGAGAGGAGTTAAAACATCACCACAGGAATGGAAAGGGCACTTTGATCCCTGGTTTATTTTTGCAAATTCTAAATTCTTCAGTGCCCATGAGCCATTCGCTTTGTGGACTGTCCACAACAATGAAATGTGATCTGTCCGTCAAAGCCACCATCTGCATCAAGAAGAGTCTGCAATTGCATAGCAGGCTGCAGGGACAGCAGAACGATCAATTACAATACCTCAGCCCATTCTGAAGATAACAGTCTGGTTTACTTCCTCAGAAACATTCAGAGAATATTGTTCAATAGGCCCAGAGGATATACAACTTTATCATATTAGCAATATACTCTACTTACCTTAGCTTAGCATCACACAATATTATTGCTTGTTTAATGATCTAACAGACCACAGACCACCACAGCTGTAGCTTTGGAAGGGTTGACCACATTGTTCACTGTCCACTCAGAGGGATAGATGTTAACCTCCCAACTTCCCCTTTTTTCTTGAGGGGACTTTTTTTCTCTCTGTTTCCTTGTGATTGAGAGGATGTGATCCACATCCGTGGAAGATGTAGGGGCTGATGTCAATCAGAGTTCAGTCTGAGGAGCTGAGGAACACTTCCTAAAAACTTTGTTCTTCAGCTCCTCTTGGCTTTGCTAGCTGGATTTCCAGTATGTACTGTCTCAGAGGTATATGTAAACTTTTGTTGTGTCCCAACAAAGTGTCCTATCTGAATAGAGAGGAATATTAATGCTGACACAAGTCAAGGAGACATATATGTTTGCGGAGGGATTTGATTTGTTATCAGAAGCACTCACCATGGGATAAAAAAATAGCTGTGGTGCTAATATGAAACGGGTGAGACAGAGATAAAGTAATCTTGTGTAGGTGGTGCTGACATGCTGTTCTCTTATTGTAACCATTTGTGAGCAATCAAGCTCGGGCTGACCCGGGAACAGATGAACTCCCACTGAAAATGATAAAGCCAATTACCTTATTCCCCCATCAGACAAAAAGACGGCAACCTTGCAACAAGGCATTCCAGCATATCGCTGCGAGATGCTTTCTCCATTTCTTTCAATCTTCTTTCATTGTCATTATCAGATTATGAATGTCTCCATTCCCCTCAGTGCCTTACAACGAATCAAAGAGGAGATCTTGCATAAGCTGTGGTGCCTAAACAGAACTGGGCAATGTTTGGGCTGCTGACTTCAGACATATCAGATTCTTAGAAGGCTGCGGTGCTGTGGCCACAACACAGACAGGGTCTGACAGACTCATCAGTCTGTCACAGGATGTCAGTCATTAAAGTTATGTACAACAGAGGAGTTAAATGCTGATCGGTGGCCACTCACTGTCAGTTAAAACAATTAAAACAATCAACAAATTTTTTAACACAACAGCATGTAATACACCAGTAAATACAGCTCTCAACAGCCATGAAGCTTCATTTTTCATTAGGGTCATAAAGAGGCCTCCTTTATTTAAGTAGTTATAAGTTTTTGTTGAAGTTATTCAGCATATGTTTATATGTTTCATTCCACAGCGCACTCAGCTGACCCATCTTCTTCTCCTTGAGAGTCAGGATGTTAAAACTTATGAGATACGTCTCAAAATATATTTCAAACTGACCGAGAGACATCTCTTTTATTCTGCCATGCATAGTACATGTAATATGTTCATTTCCTAAAGGCTCTTTGCCATCTTCAGCCATTTGATCCACAGAACACAGCCATGTGTCATGGAATCAGACTTTTTCTGTCACTGTGAAGGAAACTGTATTCTTTCACAAATATCCCTCATTTGTCAATAGATATAAATTGAAGAGTCGTGCTACACAGGACTACCTGGTGACACATGATGCACACATGATGTGGCAAACTTTCCATTCCCTATGTTCTCCCTGACTCAAGAGCAGAAGTGGTTTACCATGGAAGTGGTGATATATTGGAGTAAAGCCTCTTGGGGTGACCAGATCTCATTTTCCTGTGCCAACACAGACTTACAGTCAAGTCAGTGCAACAACCCTGGGAGAGCCATGATTCATCCACAGTTGATTGGTGTGATCCAGGCAAAACACTGTCTTGGCTTCCTACGGACTCTTATCTATGTATAGGGACAGGTTACTTGCTTGCTCATGTGCGAGCTTGCCCTAAATAAACATTTGATATTGAGAAATTAAAGAAAGTAATTATGTAACAATGAACCTGCTGCAACTCGGAGATGTTGACTTAAAACTGTTCTAAACTAATACAAGGGTCTGTAGAGGTGACGTTGAAGGAGGGTGCTTGTGGTCACAGACTAGTTATCAGAGGACAGATTACAGGCCTGAGTATTAGTGCATGCTTCAGCTCATCCAGCCTGCAGTCAGACAGTCTTCTTCGGAAAGACATAATATCTTTGGGATGGGAAAAAATCAAAGCAGAACTCACTGTCTTTTCAGCTATTGAATCTTTCACCAAGTCTAGCATTTCACATTGTTGTTACTAAGCCTACTCTGTATTTTTGCATGGTCCACATTTCATAACACTACATGAAACTGTCTGTGTTTGGGTCGCATGTAGTGACTTAGAAAGCCACATCTTTGAGACTTTCCTCTCTTTGTCACAGAGAGACAGTTTAATTACTTTGAGAAATTGATGTCTTCTATAAATACCTAACTACAGCATTTTCTGTTTAATTCAGGTCAGTTTCTTTGAAATGGACTGCATGACATGGGTCTCATTTTGAACACAAGGAAACTTGGGTGGGGGGTTACTCGATCTGAGTTTATTTGTAAAGACATTGCTATTTTTCCATCTTTCTGTAAAAAAAAAAAAAGGCGGTGCACAGCTGGGGCCTTTAACACTCTATGCCTGTTTGTGGTACAAACATCTGCAGCAGTAGAGAGACAGATCTCTGCTCTGTGCATCTCCTCTCTTCTGTCAAGCCTGATAACAGTGAAGATTTAATGACACTGTCCAGCTCTGGATGCCAAGGAGTCCATCCTGCACTCGTGGCTAGTGTACATGCCAGAGAAGAGGGCTAGTAGAACCAGGTGTCTGGTCATGGTCTCCTGGTTTGCATTGCCTGGCTCGTGCCAGTGATTAAAACAGGGCAGCTTTGTAGGTGGTTCCCTGGACTGACCCCACAGAGAGTCTCGTAAGTGTGTGGAGGAGATGGAGTCACCCAAGAATTGTCTTGAACCACTTTGCCTGACAGCTCATGCTGGGAACTTGTGACAACATCATTTGGTGGGAGTCAATGGTACAGTCAGTGATGCTAAGCCAACATTTTTTTATTAGATTCAGCTAGCTTTCCATTCTCTGAGGACACTCACGATGCCTTGGATCTAAGGACAAGACAACAAAAAAGGGGGTCTCCCCAACTTCTTTTAAACCTAAACACAATGTTTCTCTGGAAGCACTAACCTACCTCTCTGGCATGTTCTGGTCAGTCTTTAGGTCAAATATAAGGTTGTGTTGGGCAAAAGTGTTTTTTAATTGTTTTTTTCTCTTGGTCATCTCTTGGTTTACACACATGGAACTAAATATGCTCATTAGGATTACAATAAATGTCATTTTCATGAGGGTGTTTCTCAAGGATGTGTGTGACAGAATGCTGGCTACAAGCCACAAAGTCTCATGGGGGCAAAACCACTATGTGTACTTTACTTGAATTCCTGGATGATAAAGACACTACAGGGGGAGTCAAACAGTGTCCAAAAACTGTTCCCCAAAAAACATGCCCTTCAGACAGATACATACTCCTCATTCCTCAGACCTCTGCCCAATTAGATGCAAGTGACATGTGCCTGCACAACACACAACACACAAGTTGTTTGGGTGAGCTTAGCAAACTGCCCCCATTTTCCGTAAATCCAGTAGCTGCCGTGAGCTCCTTATCTGATTCCCGGACTTGATTCGAAGGGGGGGGATTAGACACATTCAGATGTATTGTACCTTGTCAAAGCATGTCTACACTGGCTGCAGAAACTGCCTTTCTGAGCATACGTGCCCCAGAAGACAGTACAGTATGTAGCCGTGGCATGCAACAACCTGCCCTGTGTGAGGAGAGCTGGGGAAGAGGGCTGGCTTATAATTACATTTACCTTATGTTTACGTGCATCTCTGAGGGATAAATATATAGTACATGCTGTAAAACATATGGAAAAAATATAGATATGGTTATTAAGTTAAGTGACTTGCATTTTTAAGTTGAATCTTAAGATGACTGCTCTTGGCTTCATACTTGAGTGATATATTATGCTGACAAGAGTGAACCATATGGTCTTATGACTACCCAGCCCTTGAAAAGTAAATTATCATCTACTGCTCAAATAGCCGCCATTATGAGGTATTCACATGGCTTGAGAGCTGTATCGCGCCAAGCACATTGTTATTCTAGCAAATATTCACGAGTCAATAATGGCTAAGAGAATGATTAAACACTCACACATCCACACACACTCACACACACACACACACACACACACACACACAACCTCATTCAGCTTTGTCATACCTTATTTCTGTGATGTGCAGCACTGAACAGTCGCACCTTATCTGGCCTTGCTGGGTTTAATCTCACATACGTGTTGGAAGTAAAGTCTGAAGTCTGTGACTGCTGGGTCCGCACAGTACAAAGACTGGCAGCAAGTTGCCTTCAGTCTGACAGACTTCTTGTTTATTCTGTGAAACTGCAGACATTAAACTTATTATACTTGTAAAGCATGGGTCATGCTGTGAGTGGCTAAAGTTCAGACTGTATTCTGTCCTACACGTAATCTGCTATGTCTAGATTTGGATTAATCTGAATATTTTTTTTATTTAAGTTTTATTTTTTCTAGGTGTTTTCTTCATGTCAAAGACCTGATTTAGTTCTGGAAATGACACATGGGGTTACATAACATCCACAGACTGTCTGGACTCACAAGCACAAGAGAAAACACTCCAAACACCAGCATCAATAAACACAGGCGTATCACTGTTTAATATAAAGCATTATGAAGGGAAATCTTTATCAAGGACTATTACTCAAGAGAGATTCTCAGACAAGCCTTGTATTTGTTATTTTCTAAAACATTTGAAAAAGTTAGGTGTTACCAGGGATGTCTCAAGGTTCCATGGAAATCACAAAGCATTCTCAACAGTAATGAACATGTATAAGTTGTTATGGTCAGCTTTAGTACAGCTCATACTAGGAAAATAAACATGTATCAGTTAATCTACTACAGTGTATTTCTTTTTGAGTGACCACAGACTTAGAGAGTTAGGGCTGTTTGACAAACACCAAAGATCTTAACTTTTTTTGGAGAGTAAGAACTGGACATGTTAATCACAGCGTGGGAAATGCTGCTTCACATCTGGAGGGAAAAGACCCCCTTTTAACCCCTCACAGTTTTTTTCTGGCTTGCTAGAGAACGCGATGGAGGGATAGAGGGGGAGGGAGGCTCTCTCTCTCTCTCTATCACTGACTCACTCACTCACTCTCACTCTCTATAGCTCTCAAGGGCTGCAGCACAAAAATGTAGCACCTCTGGAATCTTGGCTCAGGGCCTAGTGCCAGCTGACAGTACAGGATTTTGTTGCCCATGGCAACATGCCCCAGACCCCCATGTCCCCACAAATCTGCAGATGAGGTCCTTAGCTTATTAAAAACTGAAATTATATGAAATAAAATGGCGACCCTGTGCGGGTTTACTCAGGAAGGCCCAGAGGGAAGGAGAGGAAAATGAGATGATGATGGCTATTTCCTTTTTGTTGCTTTAATGCTTTCAGCTGAGCGACAGATTGCATACTGATGGTGAGATTCACAGTGCTGGTTTGACAAAATAAATGACATGGCACGAGAAAAGTGCCTCTTGAGAGAACATTCCAGACTAATTACTCATCGAAGAGAGCAACAGTTTTTAAAGATGCTTACTATTTCCCTCTGAGAGATTAAAATGTCAGTTTTAAGTTGCAGTGTGGGATACATAGAAGAAATACACAATGTGGCAACCATGAGGCAACAAGTGTAGCAAATAATTGTATTCCCATTCTAAATGGGGGAAAATATGCTACTAGTGGAAAGCAAAAACAGCTACAGTATACAACAGCAATGGCTTTTTCAGTATTGAAAAAAAAAAAAAAAAGCATCCAATCCTAGCCTGCATTAGTCATGAGCCACTGTTACTCTATGGCAGGACTGAGTTGAGTTTTGTCTCCTCTCCAAATCCCCATCACCATTTAATTCAGACGAGTGTCGGAAGTGAGCAGCAGTCCAACAAAAAGCCCATTCTGTTCTGCAGGGGCCTCTCCTCTGCACCCACTGTGCCAGTGTCCCGACCCGCCTTTGACAACCCCCTCCCCTCTGCTACTCTCATTTTTTGTATATGTTCCCATACCACTTGTGCAGCCAGACATGTCCTGGACCTCCTCTGTGTGGGAATGCCAGATGGTGTGATGTAAGAGATGCTTTCAACTTGACAAAGAATGTCAACTTGGTATGCTCTTGTGATCACTCACCTTTATCTTTCTGGATTATAAAATCTAGACGACTTCAGAAAAAAAGCCCCTAGTCCACCTTGAGCCTGATAGACAATATATGGCTCAAATTGGCACAGCTCGAGTGGCTCAAATTGGCACAGCTACCAAGTTCCTACCTCTTCCCACTGGACAGAGAGCAGATTGTGATCATGGTAGCGAATTGCTGTAGTTGTGCAGGAATGCAGCCTGTGTTTGTTCTCTGTTTGATGTGTAATCATTTATCGAGAAGCCTGGTCTTGCACAAGGCTAACAGAAGGGACTTGCAGACAGAGAGAGGGAGAGTGACTGTGAGACTGTGCAGGTGGATTTAATAAAGATGGGAGAAATAGTAGCTGCCTTCCAGTCTTGGGATAAACAAATAAAACGGTTATATAAACCACAGATAGACTGTTTATAGAAGGATTATAGCACTGTTAAACTGAAAGAACCATAGTGGCCACGATACAAAAGCCGAAAGCAGTTTTTTACAGTACATCAGTGGCACAAGTCATAAGTGGATCGTGGCAATGCAAAGATTCAGTGACTCTGAACACTGTCATTGGAATGCTAACCACAGTCCCAGGAAAGCATGACAACAGAGGGAAGCCTTAGTAAGTCTGACCCACACAGTAGTTCAGAGTGGAATAATTCCAAAGCAGTGCCTGTGGAAAATCTAGCATGTGTTGTGCAGTAAGGGGATCAGTTGAGGTTGCAGTATGACCTGAGTTGTTTTGGAATGCCATAGTAACGCGTGGTTACCTGCATGCCGGTGCAACTCAGCCTTCATGGCTTCCAGTGGTTTGGTTGTGGTCAGCACAGGTTCCTACTTGCCTAACAGGTTTCCTCCCTAACTACACCAATGACAATCAAATACCAACAATTTCACCAAAGTGGTGAAATGCTACGCAAACGCTGTTCCTCAACATGAAAGATTTTACTGAATGGGTTGTTACTGGGATGAGATTTAGGATCGGAGCAACAATTCCAAAAACAGTGGTGGAAAATTTGTAAAAACTGTGAGTCCGACACTGTTGTGTGAACAATAATAGTTTACGTCAGTCCCGCTTACAGTATGAGATTGTACATATTGTTCTGTACTGTTATTTTAAAATAATTCTTCCCAAGAAATGTGTTCTTAGGTACAAGCTCAATTCTTAAGAATATAATAATTATTGAGGCCCATTGTTCCTCGTGGTATGATCAATGGATGGTGAGACAAAAGTACAAGAGTAGATCTGGGTGAGATAACATGGAAGGCAAAACAGGATGTGCCAAATGGCAGCTTGACAGATTAATGGTGTTTAAAGAAAACTTTAAAGATTGAAGGGAAGCCTTGAGGATATAGTTTAAGGTTTTCCTTTTTATTCATAGCTAAAAAAGAGGATGTGACGGACAAGGCTTGGTGTAGGCATAGCAGCTGTGAATTGATGTGTGTATACATTCAATACACGTCTCAATATCATGGTGCATACCCTTAGCTGACAACTTTCGAACATGCATTGAAAGGTCTCTGAAAATGTGTTTGGATTTGTAGCTGCTATCAGAAAATATTACAAGCAGAGTTATCTGTGCCCTAATAACCTGAAGACCTGACACATTTTCCTGTTTTTGAACAGCACAGTATTTTGGTGTTTCAGCTACCATGTTTTTGTTTTCCCTTTTGGTAGTACCCGTAAGAGCTTGAGAGCAGTGTTTGAGTCATTGAATGAATAATGGCAGATATATCATTGGGCAAATGTCCAACCCAAGCTCTGAACAATGAAGTCTAATGACCTTATACCATTAAACTTCGTAAGGTCTTGTCTGACTAAAGTATTAATGTGTCTATTCTCGGGTATTTTTTAGTTACTCTCAGACATGGCCTGAAAGTAGGCTGAAGGTCAGGTTCTGCATGGAAAAAATATATCCATATATTCATTATTTTCAGGAAACAGCACAGAAAACAAATACAACTATATATGCTCTGGAATGAACACAAGGCTTAGTTGTTCCAGGGATTGTTTTTTATTTTGTTGTTCTAACATTAAAACCCATAATTGCATTACTTACAGTCAGAAGACCTAGCTGTTACGCCGACTGCTCCCACCGATTGGGTCAGTTTGACTCAGAATCAGCTCTTGGAAAGGGAAGATTGCCAGTCTCTGTGTTTTGGTGTTTGTAACGTTTGTAACGCGTGCGGATTTGGCTTAGCTCTGTTCTTTTCCGCGGAAAGGTTCATCAGTGGTCTACAGCAACCTGATTCTCTTAAAATTATGTTTTAATATTTCATCCATTTTATTTTGTTTACTTATTTTGTTTTCTTCTTTTCTTAATCATTTTATGTCATTTTATTTTCTATTATTCACTCTTTTATTTTCTGTTATTCACTATTCTTTGCCTTTGTCTTTGTAAAGCACATTGAACTGCCTCTGTGTTCAGAGTGTGATATATAGATAAACTTGCCTTACCTTGCCTCCATTGTAAATGCACGTTTTGCAGGTGCAGCTGTTTAGGTAAAGATTAGTGAAGTAAACGAACAGAACCCATGAGTTCTTTTATTATCAGACTTACCTTTCAGTCAGTCTGTAGTACTACACAACCCTGTGCCGTTTGGGGAACATTTTTGGAACAGAACTATTAAATAGCATTTTTCTGTAATAATGTTAAATATATTCCAATTACATTGTGTGCTCAATAATATTGGTCTAGAAATACAAAGCTTCCCCTGTATCTAAAACATGGCCATACCTTTAAAAAATATGCTGTACATCATCCGGACAAGAATGTTATGTTGATGTCAATTTATTATATTGATGATCATTATGTTGATAAAGGTTTTTCATTGATCCGTTTTTATAGCTCAAAAAAAAAACTATCTATATCCCTTTAAGACACCTTCCCACAAATGATATAAGTGTTCTTAAAGTGCCACTACCCCTACTACTGTCTGGACTTGACAGAATGGAAATCCTCACTAGTCAGGGGCACCTGGCCCTGCTCTGTGTATTAAGTCATGTGAAGTCTAAATGAACATTGCATACTTCATGGCATATCGGTTTCACAGGATTCCCTGAGCAGTGAGGGAATTGTGGGGAAATACTGACATCACTTGTGGGGGAACACTAAGTCTGCTATAGTACTGTAGAGATGTCTTTGTAGTTACTCATCCCTATGTCATGAGGTCATCTTTGGTGTCCCCTGCCCAGACACACAAAACTGCTGATCAAAAAGGAACACAAACAAGAAAGAAACATCAAAGTTCTTCCTTGCACATTAGCATTAAGACATTTGTTAATAGTAATGCTAATAGCAGTGGTTAAGGTCCTCTTACCTCCATACCATGAGCAATGATGGCTGGTCTAGCTGAAATTAAAATCCTACATAAGGACTTTCTTAAATCAGTCCAGCCACCGTCTATATTTAGTGAATAGTGTGGAGGACTGAGGAGGCAGCTCACTACATGACGTCACTGAGGCTAGAGCCTTTGTGTGATGTTCCAAAACGGCACTGAAACCTCATCCCTCAATTATGCCTCAAACCCAGCGTGCTGTATCTAGGCTCTAAGCTGGCACTCTTCTCGTGCCAGAAAGATAATGAACAGCCTGTAAAGTGGACCAGGGTGACTCAGAGATTAGTCGCTGTTCATTATTAGCATTTGAATGCATATTCTGAAGAGCATGGACAATTTAGATTAGCAGCTGGTGCTGTATGGTATTCCCATAGTTTACACAAAGGATTGGAGAACTATATCAATCATTATGTGAAAACAGTAACAAGTCTTCTGAAGACTATGATACTGGCACATACACACATGCGTGTGATGGATTAAAGTAATTGAACTGAAATTACTGGCATGCATGCCAGCCAGACGTGTCTGTCACATACATCATGTAACAACAGTACGGGAAGGCCCCCTTTTTCCTGTCTGGTTCTCCATGCTGATTTAGGGGAAAGGGTTTGGCTCCTAAGTCTAGTATTCACTAAGTGCTTTAGCATGCAAAGCCACAGGCAAGAGGGACAGGCAACAGCCTTTCATTACTTTTGGGGTGGCTGAATGAGGCTATCGTGACGAGAGGGCAGGCAGTGCTGTGAGACAACAGTTTTCATGAAGTCCTCCTGAAGTCAGTGCTGACCACAGACAGTGTGTAGCCTCACTGTAAGTAAAAGATATCAAACTGGGTGGTCATAGAAACAGAAGGACAGAAGAACATTGACTCCAGAGCTATGCACACAGGTTGACTCACAGATGTTTTCAATTCATCAGCTTTTTCAATCAATTAGGTCTTCATAGGTGGAAATAACTGAATATAGGAATATGAGAAGCAGTGCACCAGATCGCCATACTCTCTCATAGGAAGAGTTGATTAATAGGTAAACATTTTTTTCAAAAACAAAAATCCAATAGCACACATGCTTATGGAGTTTTAATATCCATCTCAGATAATATAGCTGACAGGCTTTTTTATTTCCTATGTTCTCAGCTTTGACTAGAAGTGATACCAAGGTTACATCATCACAGAGGCTGGGGTTGATAATGTGTTTCCCCTATTGCAGACACTATGTAAACCGTCGAGCCTAGGACCAATACCAGCTTTGAAAATTTTACATTGCTTTTTTTATCCCACAAGAAACTTGGCCTCATTTGGGAAGGTTGTTACCAGACCTCATTAAAAACTTTTACATACTCACATTTAACACTTCATTGTGAAAAAGGAAGGGACAGTTGAAATGAAGGAAATCTAAATGTCAGTGACTGGTATGACATTGTACCCCATGATGACCTTTCTAAGATAATTGATACATTGCATACAATACATCACAGCTGTGAAACTGAGGTTTAAAAAGGCTTGAAAATGTGACTTGCGCGCTTATTCAGTGCCAACTGATAACTGAGTTGGGTGAATGAGATGTGTTCTGAATGGTCCTGAGTCTACAGAAATGCATTTAGAAAAGTTGTCTCTGTTTTCAACCCTACGCTTTCAACATATGAAAATACATTGATGTTACTTAATCTTTTGTGTGATGGGAAGACCAAACAAAACTCCCAACAGTTTCAGTATTTTGTAATACAGTCTTTAAAGGTTTCAGTTCATTAGGAAAAAATTAAAAAACTTTCAGTGTGGTTTTAGTCCACCACATTACCATTCAGTTTCAATTAAATTCAATTCAGTTACCATTTAGTCCATGGTTGACTGTGACAGAAGGTACCCAGCCTTTGAGCTGGCATGAATATGCTCAGTCAGACACAGCATCTATAGGCGTATTTCAGATAACTCTATTTTACCGCCTTATTCGGGCTTGGGCAATAGCAATGAACAGTGTTGTGCAAGGAATGTTAATGTGTAACATAATGCTTTGAAAAACTAGACCTGCTTGACAGTAGAATTGGACACTGTGAGATTACTGACAGGGTGACATCAGTTTAGTTTAGTCATATCAGAGGAATGTCTGAGACCACCATCTCCTCACTAGTTGCGGATCTGTTGCGGTTGATTGTTATGATGAATTCAAACAAGAACCTTGTGATGCTTCTCAACAACACTTATTCCCAACCATTTCACTGTGCAGAGTTAGGTCCAGCCTCTTAGACGGATCGGATACCCTTACATGGTCAATACGCGGTGCATTATATTGCTTGACGGTGTGCGCGTCCACAGACAGATTACGTTCCAAAGGCAAAGGGCGAGCGGAATTCAATTGTGCGCGCTAGCGACACACCAGATAGTTTGCTTGGCTGCGTGTGACTACATTCCCACAGTTACAGTTTGAGTCGGCACGCAGACGGACCTGTCTCGAGATATCTTCCCTAAGTTGTTTTTAGGGACATCTATTCTGAATATTACAAGATCGGTCATATTTTAAAAAGCTAACAGGATGTACACAGAAAAGGGATTACTTTTGCTGCTCGGCTTTTTCAAGTTGCTGCTTTTAAATACTGTCACAGGTGAGTCTCAGCACCAGTCTAACCAGCACCTTCTTATCTCCAGTGAAAGGATAAACCTACTTAAATTATTTTGTTATTTTGTCTTTTGTAAATTAATTTGTTTTCCAGTATTTTACCATTCTACTAGCCTAATATTCACTCTTTTCCGTGGTATTTTTTATAGGTTCTTTCCCCAGAGCTCAAAACGTAACTTGGTCATCTATAAATTTCAAAACGATGCTATCGTGGAGCCCCAAACCTGATGGCTATTCCTATACAGTAGAATATTCTGCGTAAGTAGACTTACACACGCTCATCTACACAATGTATACTCGCACTGACGTGACTTCTACATCGTTTATACGGTAGATAATGTAGGTTGTGTTCATCTGTTAAGGCTGGGTAGTTTTGTACTGTAGATCTGTCTTTTGATAATAAGTTAAGACCGGGTTCAAATTCCTTGGCAGAAGTGTGACATATCAGAACCTCACTCTTGGTTAACCCCCCAGACACAGATCTGACATATTTTATTGGCAGTTCCCTTAAGTGCCTACCATGTTGCACAACACCAGGCTGCTTGCTGCAACTTGCTGAAGCATGTTTGATTTGATGGCCTGCTCACTTACCTGAGAAAATGCATTACTCTATTTTTCTCCTTCCCTCCTCTCAGCCTCGGCCAGAACAGAGACAGAAGCCCGCACTGTATCCAGACATCATCGACTGAGTGTGATCTGACCCAGCAGCTCAAGGACCTGAAGCAAACATACATCGCTGTCGTGCAGTCAGAACCTGTGCGGGGAGAAAAAACCGATCTAGTGGAGTTCCCCCATACTAATTCTCCAAAGTTCTGCCCATACACTGACAGTACGTATGGCTGTAACATCCACACAACATTCTCACACTGAACTGTCACCCTTTTAACAACGTCAGTCTCAAAGTCTGCTCTGTATTTCTCAGCTCTCATCGGAAAACCAGATTTCAACTTCACCGTGAGCAAGGATGGCAGGAAGATCACTATCCAGGTCACTGATCCCCTCACGGCCCTCTTTAATGCACAGAAGCAGCAAATGAGCATTCGGGATGTCTTTGGGGCTGATCTGGAATACAATGTCTTGTACCAGAGGGCAGGCAGCACAGGGAAGGTGAGACAGCTGTCTACTAAACTTGCATCATTTTATGTTATCACAGGCTACTAGGTAGGGTGGGAATCGATAGAATTTTATCAATATTGATGCCATTTATAATCCTGCTTATCATTTGGATTGTTTATCAATTCTCTTATCAGTTTCTTACAGTAGAGTAGGTAGTCTACACAGGTTTTCAGTTTAAACATATAAATCTATAATGTATCCTATATTACGACAGTGATCTCAAACCCATGCCGGCATTGATAAGATGAACTGATGAGGTCAGAGGCATATGACTCCAGTAGACTGAAGCATTACCATAGATTCCCGGTTGTACTTGATACCCGGTTCTCAATTCCCACCCTTACTTCTAGGGCTATGACAACAGTGCCACAAATATGTTTACCCATGCATACTATGAGCGGCGAATATTTTTTCTTTAAAATTGTCTGTTGTCCCTTGTGAAGCTGGACACAAAATAAAACACCTGCAGAACCTAATACATCTCTCATGTGTCCTCATCCACAGAAATATGAGACCTCAAAGACGAACACCATTGAGCTGACCAAGACAGACAAAGGGGAAAGTTACTGCCTTAAGGTGCAGGCCGTGATTCCATCTCGACCACATGGCAAGCAGAACGGGGAGTTCAGCAACACCAAGTGCACTCCTCAAATCAACAAGGGCATCTTCAATGGTAAGAATCCTGAGAGACTGACACCACAGACAAGGGAAACAAGTTTAGCATAATGCTGAAGTATACACTTTCTGTGTAAATGTCCAAGTTGATAGGCACACTTGAAGTGCTTCTGTAGCTGTAGAGACACTTGGTTGTTTTCAGTAAAACCAGACACTCACCTGGATAGGGTCTTGTGGAGCATGTTTACATAGAAGCTAATAGCATGCATGTCACTTTGGAGAAGTGATGGTAGATTGTAACATAATGGCCAGCGCTAATATCTTGCCCTGCCCCCTTTCAAAAGCATCCCTTTGCAATGAAGGGGAATGGAGGCTATTTAATCACGTTAGTGTCAGTCTGCATTAGAGCACTTAGTGGAGGTGAGAGGAGGTGTGAAGAGTCAGAGGGTTGTTTTTTCCCAGAGCTGTCCTGCAGTAATTGTAGGCGATGATTTAACCTGGCTTAGAGCTTATGGCTTACGGGAACAGCACCATAGAGGAATACAAAGGAAAAGGCATGAATCATGTCCGCAGTGTGAGACTATTAGAAATGCAAGGTTGCAGGATGAGTGGTACCATGGATGGACAGCACATTACGGGTGCCGGCATGTGTGTTGGTTGTGTATGTGTGTGTGTGTGTGTGTGTGTGTGTGTTTGAGTGATCTCTGACAATCTTGCTTTACTTTTTCCAGAGTATGGCATTGGTGCAATTGCTGGGATCATCTTTACCATCCTTGCTATCGTCATCATAGTCATTGTGGTCGCGGTGGTGTGCTGCAAGCATCAGCAAAAGGAGAAGTACGGAAACCGGGGCATGGTCTGATTGACAGGTAGATGGGTTCGGTCAGTATCAGTCTGGCCTGCGTAAAATTTGCACAACTTGGCTGAACTGGCTCACCTTGATCCCAGAGAGAGAGAGAGATGAAGACAGAGAGAGAGAGCGGATGTGTGAGGCCATCTTTAGTTCAACATTCCATTGTAAAACACTGGAATCTGCTGTCTGGTTTCTATGAAACTGCACAAATACATGTACTAGACATACAATTTTGACAAATCTGAATGCTGACTGGGTGTGGGGAATGGTACTCAAACTATCTACTGTTGGGATAACTTTCTTCATTTTAACAGATTGATATAAGCACTACCCTCTTATTCTCTATTTATATTTATTAGTTTTTTATTAGTCTACTTGAGTTTTATTTGGCATTTACTAGGTATATTATGGGAGCTGTGTACATGCAAATGTGATGTATAAATGTGACAACATTATTTTTATAGTAGTATTTATTTTTTAGTATTTGCAGAAATGTTAGTTGTATATTAAATTGTTGATGTGAAGAGGGGTCAATTTTCTATTTTGCTCATTTAAATCATTGGTTCTCAAACTGGGGTCAGGGGGACCACCAGGGGTCCGCAACAGGTTGCCAGGGGGTCCGTGAAAAATATTGGTATAGTATCAATGTAAATTTTGCTATAGTATAGTAAATATTTTTCTACACACCAACTTGTCTTATGGGGAGAAAAATACTAGAGATCAGTATAGAACTCAATCACTTTGTGCTCATTACTCCCACTAGCATAACATTACTGACAATTTAGCCTACATGATACATTTCATCAATCTGTCCTTAGGCAGTAATGTTAACTGCAAGAAAAATTCATCAGCTATTATTAGTTATGTGAAACAAACAGTATTTTTTTTTAACACAGTAGACCTAGATTTGATAAAAAAAAATCAACCCTTTTAAAACTACTTCTACACTGAACTACAAGTTCCATGCCATTAAGGGGTCCCTGGCCCAATAAAGTTTGGGAACCCCCAATTTAAATGACAGATAGGTGTATTTGTGGTCTTAAAAAATTATTTTATGTTCTGTTTGTCAATAGGATGTTTATCTTATTGTATACTATTGTAAGTATTCAGATTACACATGAATGCATAAAAGTGGCGATACTACTGATGTTTTTTCTCTCAACTATGGTACTAACCTTGTATTTCCATAGTTTTACTTTTTAAACTAAAAATAAAGAGAAATTTGCCTCTGGCTAAATGAACATCTTTTTGTTTCATAACACCATATCCCATGTACACTGCTGCCCTCTATGGGTCATGTAAAACATTCCAGGTTACAGAGTTCACTCATAAAATAAGTCATAAAGAAGGACTCTTATTTTGGTATAGGAGTGAGAATTGATAGGATTATAATAATATGCTGCCAATGATGCCATTGTCGATCCTGCTTTTTGGTCCAATACCTTATTACACAAATGAGGTAAACTATATAGAACTGTGTCTTTCAGAACTTTCAGAAAGTCCATGAACTCAAAAACATGTTGGCATTGATAAGAGGAACTGAGAAGGTCAGAGCCATGATTCCAGAAGCATTAGATTCTCAGTTTTACTTGATTCCCACCCCTATTTTGACACCCCAATCACAGTCAGTTAATTGCTCTGACAAGGATTAAATATAGCAACAGCACTTGATTGTACCCCAAAAAATGGGTACAAAAATGCTGAAAGCACTCTTCAGAATCAACATCAGATCATAGTGACAATAAAAAGCCAGAAGAGTTCATTAAAGGAAGTCACTTCTCCCTGTCAGGAGTGTTTTTCGCTTCGATAGGGAAGTCTGATACACACACTTCCCATCAGTCTGTATGTAACTAATGGTCATACGGTCAGCCGTCACCTCAAAGTAGGCGAACCCGCTTGATGTGCCGTTGATGGCGTTTGAGAAGAGCTGCCAAGATGAAGGAAAGCTCTTCTGGTGATGAACAGAGGTTGATGCAATAGCACCGCTGCCACTGACAACATACGCACTCCCATCAGGCTCCTGGTTAAACTGGTGGAAGAGACCCAAACACAGGATTACTACTGATATCACATATGTAGTACTGTGGTCATGGGCCATGGCTAGGTGATCCAGTGCTTAAGGTCTGAATGACAATCGAGGTGCATGGGATATTTAAACTATATCTGAAGAGTTATACAGGTAACTAACCATTAGATTTTAAATAGATGGACTGAATTTTCAACAGGAAAGCCATTTACAGTGGATTCAAAACCACATTTGACAGCATGTAGAAACTGTGAATGACTTTCTCCAACTATGTCTATCCATTATCAAAAGCAACATGAACACTTTCCAGACCACGGCCTTCATGTCTGACTAACTTCACCCTACATTTCAAAGACATTGTTGGAATAGTAAAGCATCACTTCCAGCATCCAGCATATGGATGTTTTTGCTGTTTACTATTCACTGCCTTATGACAATGTGTCTATTTGATGCCAAACAGTAGGTTTCACAGCTCTGGCGTACCTGTGTGTCGTGGTCATGTCCACACAGGTAGACTGTGACACTGTACTTCTTCAGCAGAGGCCTCAGACGCTCCACCAGACACTGGGTGGGCCCATGGTGACCGATGGACCAGACTGGGTAGTGACCAGCCACCACCACAAACTCTGAGCTGCAGGCAAAAAGTCAAAGAATCACATAGCGATGGGTTCAAACAAACTGTGAAGTCAGTTGGTTTGGAACGACCTCTGCACTGGCACGTTCTCAATCAGAAACAAGTAGGCTGATTTACAGTACTTGTATCTTTAACGAGTTTTGTTCAAAGACAATTTAGACCAATTCGAACAAATGTAATCATGGCAAAATATTTGTTGAGTTTCGAGGGAGGCTCAAAGAATGAATCCAACCGAAACTAAAACAAATGTGTGACCAGTGCAAAGCATAGTTGCGGTTGGATAATAGCATTTTCCGAGAATTTCAACAGACATAAACAAGACTTATGTAGGTAAATTATTTACATTTCTTCGAGGTGTTCTTGCTCCGATCCGTCCCTATTTGGCAACTCACTTGGGTGCTGAAAGGTGACTCATAAAATATTCTGGAACAAGTTAGTTCTAAGTTTGAGAGACCTTACTGAAGCCCCATCAACCCTGGATTTGAGCACGTCAGCATTAAAAGGCAACCAGTAACCAAGATTTTCCCTATCTAAATTTCACCACAGGTATTTTTTTATTCACAAAAGGTCTGTTCAGACAGGAAAACATATGACTGATTAACCAGTTTGGGCCTCTAGATTTGCCTCGCTGAGCGCGACCCGGTCATGGTGTGAGATGTAAGTTGGGTGTGAGACGTGAGATGAGTGTGTAGTGTGTTTGTGACTCTTTTTTCCTGTGGTCTCCACTCTGGGTGTGTTTGCCATGCGACTGGGCTGGGAAGAATGTGAGGGCGTATCAGGCGGGAGTAGCCCAGTGTGAAATATGGAGGAGTGTATTCTTTGTTGCAGGTCGGGACTTCTCAAAACATGCTCTGAAATCCCTCACATTCCTTCGATGAAACTTTGTTTTTGGTAACAACACAACTCCCACAACCTTACGTCTTAAAGCTGCACTCTGACACACGTCTACTGTTTACCCAACGCCTTTGTGGATTAAATAGCCTCTCTGGTGCTTTAGATTTATATTGTTGATTGGGAGAGATTAGGAGGACTTGTTGGGTCATATGCCATATGTCACTGGGCTGAGATCTGGTCTTACTTGGTGCTCTTCAGACGGTTCTCGATCCACTCGAGCTGCTTGTTGGAGGCGTTTGGATCCTCGGGTCCAAATGGGTGATCTCTGTCATAGGTGTTTCCACACAGCGTCACTGTGTCAATCATTAGTATCGTCATGGAGACGTTGGAGTTGGGGATCTTAAACTTGAGCTCATAGTACAGCTGAGGGAAATGCCTACGAAGCACGCAGGAGGAGTGAGACAGAGTGTACACAAAACAGGACAAGCACAGATAAAGGTACTGCACAGACAGAATGCTCACAAACACTGCTTAGGCACATGTGAAAAAACATGTGCACACATATAGGAATGGAAATACACACACACACACACACACACAGAAAGGGGGAGGGGGAGAGAGAGAGAGAAATTTCTTTATTGCTTACCATCTCTTTGAGCGGGCAGAGTAAGCAATTTGGGCAGTCACATTTCCAAGATGATCGTGGTTACCTGCCACCACGTACCAAGGAACACTCAAAAAGTCTTGATCCGAAAACACGTTTTCAAAGGTGACCTACAGGACACACACATGTACCATGAAATAGAATTCAAGACTTGAACATAAAACATACCAAATCCTTGGGGATTTATTGTTAAGTATCATAATCACTACACTGATATGTCATCAAAATTATGTCACAAATTTCTTTCAGATCAGTGGTCAAGATGCAATATCACACACACAGCAACAGCTGATCATGAGCGGCTCATAAGTAGATGCAGTGCCACAGTTCATCACAAGAGAGTGCACTTGTCACTTGTCTTGGTTAAACCTGTCATAGAAGTCACATGACCACTAAGGTAACGAAAGTTTGTTGAGCCCAAATGCCCTCCTCACTTCAGCTGCTGTTAGTATGCTGCCCCTATCTGTGAAAGCTCCTTAGAATCCCCCTACCTTGCCCAACAACCACCGCACACAGTCTGCTTTGAATTCTGAAACTGCTGTGTACTGGACCATGGCATATGTGAAACCTTTTTTTCAGTTACTGTTCCTTTTATTACAAGATCTCACCCTGTCACACTCTGGATGGTGTGAGATTGTGGTCGCCATAGTTGTGACACTACTCTGTGTGTCGGTAAGTATGTGCAAGTGTTACTTTGTGCAAGTTTTTCAGGGCTTGTCTGAGAAAACTGAAGAACACTAGCCTTGAAACGATGATCGTCCACGTCCTTCACTCCAGTGAAATAAAAGTTGTCTCCCAAGCTGAGGACAAAGTCCAGTCCTGTAGTCTTGGTCACTGTGGCGAGCTCCCCTGCCACTTCTGACTGATGATAGGTATGGTATGGGAAGAAGGGCAGACCTCCCCAATCTCCTAAACCTACAAAGCGGAGAGAGCCTGAGAGAAGAGAGAGAGAGAGAGAAAGAGCGAGAGAGAGAGAGTTACTTACTGAAATAGGATAGAAAGAAGACAAGAAGGGGTCAAAAGGGACATCTCACACACAGATAGAAAGACAGAAAGATAGAGAGAGATGAGAAGAGAGGGTCCAAAGAGACATCACGTGTATCCACATTTTCAGCATGTGATTCAGTATGTGTTATGTGGAACTGATGTAAAATTGGGGTCATGCACTGATGCAGAAACAGCAATCTGATCAATATGAGCAGCAAACACAAACTGCAGATTCAAACACACACACACAGAATCTGAAACTGAATCACACACATATTATATTCACCTCTAACACACAACAGTGTTTACTATAGCACTGAACACAAAACAGATTTTACCTTGTTCCTGTGTATGGGCGTGCGGCCATTGCATACAGACATAAACACAGCAGATCAGGAGCAGCCTATCCATGGTGAATGCCTCAAGGGGACTGCATCCAGCGCTGATGACACTGACAGCAGGCTACAGAACCAGACAATCACAGGACTAAACAAAGCAGCTGCCTTGCACGAGTACGGAAGTTCCTCAGCGATGTAAAGACAGCAAAACCCCAACTTCCTGTACTGAAGATGGTGGGACCAAACAAGGCTAGGCCAGCTGCATTACAGAAAGCAGTAAACATGCACTGCACTTTGACTCTTAACCATTGGAGAATGGTGTTAGCAATCGTAACAGGAAGCAGACATGTGGTGGTGGCCTTACTTAGACATCTTTAAGAATCCAGCTATACTGACCATACCACAATAGACACACTAGACAACAGGCAACTAGGAAGTGAATATATTGGGCAGGTGATCAAAATTGAAATGGAATGCGGATGTAGTGAAAGCACAGTCCTATTGTTTTGGCTGTATTAATTCCCCATCAACACTGGCTCAAGTTCTGCTTATCTGATATCTTTTGAGGTGACACATTGCTATTACTCATTAACTAAGAAACACAGATTGTCAGGGTTGCTGATGGCATTCTCCAGTGTGAATACATGAGGAATGAGTTAGGAGTGACCCTTCACCCACTAGGATCTACCTCAGGAGAGAGAGTTTCTCACAGGTTAGGTTATTATGGCCAATGATCAAATAAGAAACCTGCTGTCTGCCCACCCAGGTACTTGAAAAGACCTGAGAGACTGAATATTCACTTACAATAATCAATCACTCTGATTGACAAATTGTTAGGTTAAGTGACCCTGTTGCCAACACATTTATGTAGATTTCACACACACACACACACACACACACACACACACACACACACACACACACACACACACACACACACACACACACACACACACACACACACACACACACGCACACACACACACACAGAGAGAGAGACTTAAAAAGGAGGATAAAAGCATATGAATGATCTTCAACATTCGTTTTTTAATGAAAATGCACAGACCGGCTTACTGCAGATCTGTGTACTGTGTTGAGTGTAGTGTGTTAAGCTACTGTAGTCCTTCCTTCTCATATAAAAACCTTTACTCAATGCAGCTTTTACATTTCAAAAGTCACTTACAGTATTTGTTACATTTCAGAAAAAAAATCTAAACTCAGAAACAAATAGGCAACAAGTGTGTAATTACATTGCGTGTTGCTATGAAAGGCTTTGATACACTAAACATCCAATAGACCTTGCTGAGTACCTTTTGAGACATAGATCCCTTTTCAGCATTTGATTGAGCATGTCTGATATAGCTGAACCAGTCAAAGTTTTCCAAAAGCAAACTTGACCTGCATCTCAAGACAGGTTCAATAAACACTGACAGATACCCACACACAGTGAAACATGGTGTCAGTACATGGTAATCATACATTTTCCAAAGGCAGGAAGCACTGTCAGGTAATACAATAAGTACTAAGGCCACTTAGACTTTGCAGCTCCACAACACTAAGAAGAGTTCAACTGAGGGTAATGATAATAGGAAGCACTGTTAGTATGCCTGCCCGTCACTGGTACATTTCATTTGTGCAAAGAGCCCCCCCTGCTCCCGTGCAAGAGGCTTCACAGGCTGGCTCCTCAATGATTAGACATCATTTAGTTCACAACTATAGGGTCACACACACACACACACACACACAACACACACACACACACACACACACACACACACACACACACACACACCACACACACACACACACACACACACACTCTCTCCTCTCACACACACACACACACATACACACACACGCATCATTAGGAATTAGTCTTTTACAACAGAGTGGCAGTCCAAATTAGTGGACCTGACTAAGATATATTACAAATTACTTACAATCAGACAAAAAAGGCTTCAATATTTAGATTATAATAGATCTATAAATACAGCTTCATCACTAAATTACAAACAGAATTGTTTAGAAGTAGTGTATGACACTGTTTTGTGTTGGGGGAAGAGGGATGGGATTACAGGGTCTCCTCTATGTGAGCCAAGGCTTGGAGAAGGGTCAGAGGACCACCATCTCCTTAGGAACCAAACTCGATGGTGTCCGAAGTGATGGGCTTGAACTCGTAGTTCCCTCTGCCATCCATGTGAAGGTAGTACTGTGATGGGAGAACAGAGGAAGGAGAGAGGGACAAGTTCAACAAAAAGTGGGGCTGTTAACACAACAAGAGGACCTAGGTGTACGGCGCTGACGGCTGGTGTTGGATTTCCCTCCGCAGAGGGGGAAGCCTTAGAATTCTTACCTCATGGTGCTTCCAGAGGGACTTCCTGTGAGACACAGTGAACAAAGTAATGCCCACCTGTCGGGAAAAGTGAGAGGGAGACACGGAGACAGAACAACAATGAGATACAAAGAAATGAAGAGATCACTCATCGCTATTTACATAGCCATTATAATGCTCCCAATCAATGTGCTAGTGTCAGACAGTGGGCCCTGAAAGCTTTCCCAAAGATGTGAGACAGGACACTCATTCTTCACCAGATCAAATTTAAAACCAACCTTGCTATGACAGCACACATTTTGAGACATTTTTTGGTCTTATATAAATATAAACACACACACACACACACACTCCACTAGCATGGAACAACATATAAGAATAGTCTGGATTGACCTGTGCGAGGAGTCGGCAGTGCTAAATGTTCCTTGGAGGAACGAATTGGCTGGGGGGGTACCATAAGAGGGTGGTAAGGTAGATGGGAGTAGATCCGTTAATCACCCTGTAGGCCAACATTAGGGCTTTGATTTTGATGCGAGCGGTTAAGGGTAGCCAGTCGAGTTCAATGAACAGAGGTGTGACGAGCACTTTTTGGCTGGTTGAAAACCAGACGTGCAGTTTGATTCTGGATCATCTGTAACGGTCTCAAAGCACAGGCTGGGAGACCTGTTAAGAGGCATTACAATAGTCAAGGCGAGAAATAACCAAGGTCTGTACCAGGAGCTGAGTTGCACGTTAGGTTAGATACCACGTCATCTCCCTTATGCTGAATAGAGAAGAGGGGCACAACCGAGCTACAGAGGTAACATTATCAGCAAAGGTCAGCTGGTCATGACGCTCAGGTTTCTTGCAACCTTGGTGGAAGGAAAAGAGAGAGAGTCTATCCTGGTGCTGAACACCAGGAGCGAGTAGATAATTGGACCCAGTGAGGTGGTATACATGGCAAAGAGGAGCCCCAGCATTGAGCCTTGGGGCACTCAGTGGCTCTCAATTGGAGAACTACCCTTCTTCCCTGGGTGTGAGGGAGGATTTTTTGAGCAGTGGCGTTACCTGAGCTTTTTGGAAGTTGTGGGAAATGAATCCATAGTTAGTGAAGCAGTGACCACTTTTGTGGTTGCTGTCATAATGGTAGGAGCTATGGCCGGTAGAAGAGGGGTTGGAATAAGGTTGAGTGGACAAGTAGGACGGCTTTCTGTAAGTTGCTTAGGCACCTCGTGAGAAGTGAATGAAGAAAAAGAAGCAGTAGGTTTAGAGAGGCTCAGAGGAGGAACCTGTCTAGAAGGGTGAGAGAGGGTCTGTGTAGGTGGGTCAGAAAACCGGCTACTAACTGCTGCAACTTTGTCAGTAAAAAATGCAACAAATGCATCAGCTGTGATGTTGGTTGCAGGAGGTGGAGGTGGTGGGTTTAAGACAGATTCGAAGGTGGAAAACCTATGTAGGTGATGTATGATTTGTGTACGTCCCTACACTATAGCACAGGGGTTCTCAAGCTTCTTTGGACCGGGCACCCCTCATGGAGCAGAAAAATTTCCAAGGACCCCTCATAATTGCAACACAAGTTTGACCATACAGGCGTACAACTATTAGTTCAGTTAAATGCTAGATGCTATTTTGTAGCTATGCTATAGCATATAGACTATAAACGCTATGACTTTAAATGCCATGTATATCATGACTGAGAAAAGCATATCATCATAATACTAAATAAAGTGTGCTTCCTGGTGTTTGCAGATGGAGCTCTTTTGGTCACCTCTTTTCACCTCTATTCTGCTCCTCAATTAACACGTTATCGGTTCCATCTCTACAACGAGTTTGTTTCATTCTGAAAGCATGGTTTACAAACGCCCTGGAGGGTAAACACGCTCCTGTGTGTGGCTGCATGTCAGTTCAAGTACCAACGTTAACACTTCCGGGCCTCAGCTATGTAAGTCTGAATGAACAAGAAAAAGGCTGTGTGAACGGAGCGGACTCCTTTCACACCATTTCAAGGAAAACAACATCAAGCCGTGACGGTGTGTGAGAGGTAACTGTAAAAAGTGTGTGAGGGCTGACATACCTTTCTACAGTGGCTGTAGATGTAGTCCTCCACATCAACGCTCACTGCGCTGGTGCACTCATCAAGAATGGCAAACTGAGGCTTATGGTAAAACAATCTGGCCATCTGGTCAACAGGCGCACACAAATAAAACATGATTAGAATTATGACAGTATTGACCAAGATAACTCTTCAGGTCAGAATATCAATCTTGGACATAATGACTAATTTGAAGGTGAGGCTGAGGTTTCATTCCAGAAAAAGCATAATAAAACACAGTCTACCAAGTCCAGCAACATGTTTCAACAAACATTTTCCTTCCAAACTAGACAGCCCTGGGACTAGGCTATGCTTCAATCAGAGCCAGATTTCATGCTGATAGCTGCACTGTCTCTGGCCTGGGAGAGGGAGAGGGAGAGGGAGAGGGAGGAAGGGAGAGAGAGAGGGAGAGCAGCTGTGACTTGGGACTCACCGCCATCCTCTGCTTCTCTCCCCCACTCAGCACGTCCATCCAGTCCTGCACCACGTCCCACGAGCCCTCCCTCTCCAGGATGTGGCCCAGCTGGACATTGTCCAGGTACTCCTTCAGCACCTGCGCATGCATGCGCGCGCACACACACACACACACACACACACACACAAAGAGAGTGAAAAACATGTGTGAGACAATAAGACATGCCAGCATCCAAACTGGACAGCATGCAAACATTTCACAGAGGGGGGAAAAACACACACGCAAGACAGACAATAGCGTGTGCGCTAACACAAGTTTCCATTTAGCCAAGCGTGCATCTGGTGATTTCGAGTACCTGATCAGAGATCCCCTTCCTCCTCTGGTCCTCAAGGCTGTCGGGATAGATCACCTGGTCCCTCAAGGAGCCCAGCGTCATGTATGGCCTCTGAGATGCACAAATCAGGCACCATAGATTCAGACCAACTCAATTGAATCAACTGGGACTTATACTGATCGGGGGTGCGTTTCCCAAAAGTAGACAACTGCATTGCCAACGCCAAAAGTTTTGAGAACCGTACCCCTGGAAGCGGCTCAAAACTTATAACACACTCAACAAAGCCACTGATAACAACGGCACAGTGAGGCTTCCTCACCTGCGGGACGTAGAACAGTTTCCCCCTCTCGGGTTTGGTCAAGCAACCACCAAACAGAGGCCAAAGCTAGTGGAGAACATAGAAAAATTCAAAACCCTGTTAGCGGCCTCAAGCATAGCTAACATGATCTAACTCAACCAAACAAAACAACGAAAACACTCAAAACTACAAACTACACAATCAATGTAATTCGGTGTACACAGGAGTCAGGTAGAAAAATAACATCTACTCCCAACACCAACTTAAGTTTAAGATCATTTTGGAAGGCTTGATACTAAGCCTGACTGCAATGGATAGGGTGAGAGTGGTATTTCAGTATTTCTGATAGCCTGCTGTGTCTGTTGATTTGTTTGCTGTCTGAGCTGGAATGCCGGGGGAACATGGGGTCTGATGTTGTTTGTGGGACAGCTGCACTTTTTGAGGGAAGCCAGATGTGTTTGAGCACAATGATCACGGGCCACTCACCTCTCCCAAGACACGGAACAGGGAGCTTTTTCCACAGCCGTTGGGTCCGCACACCAAAACATTAGTGCCTGACTGAACCTGTTGGGAAACGAAACACACACACACACACACTGTGACATACAAAGGAGTCAAATGTACTCTGAACTCAAACAGAATGCTCCTCCACATCATTGTAAACTTAGGCCAATACAGGACAAATTCAAGTTGAATGAACCCCATCAAAATGAGACCACAGAGCTGAACTCTCCACGTGCCTAATGGAAGGTTATCCAGAGGCAATCTTTCATGTGAGCTCCACTGACATCTTTGTGTGCATTACTCACTACAGCTCTGCATAAGAGTGCCACGATATGTGAAGACCGGCATGTATGAAGTCATACCTCAAAGCTCAGGTCCCTGATCAGCATGTCCCCATTAGGCGTCACTAAGGGAGTATGGTCAAACCTGACAGAGAGAGACAACCATGCTCAGTGTTGTTTCATAGGCACAGATGGTTAATCTTATCGAGTGAAGAGGTAGTAACAATGAAATTTCCACGTGCTCATACTTGATGATGTTGTCGATGTTGATGATTCGGCCACTTCCAGGGACTAACGTAGGCTTCTCTATGGCTTCTGTAACTAAACATTAAAAAAAAACGACAACGACAACTCAACCTCTAACAATAACAACAAAAACTATAACTAAGTTTGCATGATGTAAATCTGTTAACACAGTTTACCTTTCTCCGCCTGGGTCACCATTGTGCGTTCATATCGTCCAGCGTTAAGGTCCTTCAGAACCTTTATGAGTTCTGTGATGCGGGCTGTAAACCTGATGTGGCAGAAGTACAAGTGTATCAGTCAGGCTAGGAAGGATACTGTGACAGACTTTACATTTAAAAACTGTTCAGGCTGATGAGGTGATTATTAGATGAACAGCAAATGATGGGGATAGGAGGATGAATGGAAGAATGGATGGATGAAGAGAGTGATGAGGCTGTGGGATTGCTGAGCGGTTATTAAATAAAAAACTAAAGCATGGGAAAAAAAGGGTGTAACTCACCCTGAAAGTCTGGTCATCTCACGGCCCGCCAGCACAATCCTGCCCAGAGCCTGGGACATGCGCAGCAGCATACGCCCACTCTGGTAGTAGTCCTATAGGACACAATCACACAGAGGTGTCAGAGGTTTCAAGGGAACAGCAGTCCTAGGTCAAGAATTTTGAGCACATGTACTATAAATTCATTACAAACACCAACACTCTCAATACACTCATGGGATTCCTTACAATTCTCCGATGTACTGTTTATGCATACATGTATGTTCAATGAGGGATTCTCAAGGTGTGTGTATGAATGGGTATACATGGCTAGGCAACTAGCTTTAGCAAAACAAACACTCCATAAAAGACAACTCCCAAAGTGCTCCACAGGTTTGTCTGGATTTATTAAGACCCCGTTGTGTGAGTGTGTTGCCCTCACCTCCAGGAGCTCGCCGTGTGTGCTGTTCAGGTGGCGTGGATGGGACAGGTTCAGGAACGGCCGGCTCACCACCAGGTAGCCCACCACTGTGGCTATGTCTGCAAGTGTAGGGGACAAATGGGCACCACGTCAACATTGTCTAATCGATGTCATGACATGAATGTGTTAACTATGCTAATGTGCAGCGAAAAGCCTTGTACAACTGTTTGAGGCTGCTGTTCATGTCACTGTCCTATGTTATTGTTTTCACACTTGCCTCTAGAAGTAGCCTGTACTTACATTTAGCGATGATGCTGTCAACAAAGCCCATAGTGAAACGGAAAAAGATGAAATTGTGCAAGTGATTGACCTGGAGCAAGGAAATTGAGTCAAGGAAATGTCTTCAATGTGTTGTAAATATATACAACTGTATTTTAGTGACAACCTTTGCCAATTTTTAAGTACAATAAATTATACGTTTACTTACCAGTTTCTTGAAGGTTGAATGGATGGTCTCTTTCTCTCTGATATTTCCATTGTAAAAGGCAATCTCCTCACTGAAAGCAAATACAACACACATTAAAATGGAAAAAATCTCCTCACTATTTCTCTAATTCTCCAAAGTTACTACAAAGTGCTTGCAGATGACTAGTACAACCAATAACTGTCGAAATCTGACATGCACAAAGCTGGTTGTCCATTATGACTAAATCAGAACCAAACACTGGGCAAAACATGCTCCTGGAGTCAGAGAGTTAACAATAACCAAAAATCAGCCAGCCCTGTCAAGAATTTACCACATTTGGTTGAATCATATTGTGAATATTGTCCCTTGTTTAAAGGTGGGAATTAATAGGATTTCATCAATATCAGTGCCATTTTGCTTATTGACATTGATTTGCTGGCAGCATTGATAAAATGAACTGATGATGTCAGAGGAATACAATTCCAGTGAACTGAAGCATTTAAATCTCAATTCTACTTGATTCTCAGTTCTTGATTCCCACCCCTACCCTCGTTTTAGAGCAGTCTGTGGATACAACATGGCTGCTATAAACGATTCATCAGCTTGCCATCCACTATGAGATGATCAACGGGGCTGAACAAAACACTGTTTTATTCCTTACCTGTTGGTGATTAGTCGAGAGTTGACGTAGCGGTACTCGCCCTCAAATCGTTGCTCCGTCACAGTCATCCTGCCAATGGGCCGCCTCAGCCGTGTCAGGAAGAGACCTGATATCAACAGGTATGCCATCATGCTTGCTGGCCCCTGCACGCACAGATGACATCACTTCCTGTCAATGCTGGCCACAATGGCTAGTTACATTCAGCATGGATTACAGAAAGTCAGTTCAGATTACCTGTGCTCCAATGGCGCTGGTGAGCTTGAAGATGTACAAGGCGATGTCCAGAAGGGGCTGTTGTGAATATGTAAACAACATTCAGCTCACTTTCTTTTGTAATATGGATATAAATTGTGTTGGTGACCTTGATTTGACTGGTTCGGATGTTTTACCTTGCTGAGATTGGAGTAGAGCTCCACCACACTGTTGCAGAATTTCTCCACATCCTGAGTCAAGAGCTGGTCAGCATTTGCGATGCGGTTGTCCAGATTGCCCATTTTATAGTAGGTGTACCCTCTGAAATTGATACAGGGAAGATGAGGAAGATACTCCATATACTCAACCACACTGTACAACATGCTCTATGGGCTGTTTAGTCTAAGCACTGTGACTTGTGATTTATTTTGATCAAAATCTGAAAGTGTTGTGACTTCATGTCTGGCTTTATTATGCTCTATGCTCTGGAAGTCATAAAAGCCGTGTGTGACACAGCAATTCAGCTAATCCTTTGGGAGTGTGGACATGTGTTGCCAAAGAGGGAAATGGAGTGAAGGCTGAGTGTACAGCTGGGGTTACTGGGTAAGGAGTGATATGCTGATGGGGTGTGTCGGGACTACAGCTCCAACACTGTCAGGGCTTACTTCAAGTACTCGTCGTAGAGGTGCCTAGTCAGGCGCACACGGAAGCACAGCTTCAGCTCATTCAGGCCCAGCTTCAAGAGGTTATTCACTACAGCAATCTGTGGAGAGCAGGAACAACCAGTCACATGCCTTCCATTATTTCAAAATCCCCCAACAACGCACCTTACCCTACCTGCCTGTCTTACACGGTATGATGTAACTTCCCAAAGGGGATGATTTAATGCATACCACAGGCTAACACAGGCCAACACATTCTCTAAGTAACATAGTTCATAAATAAAGCAGATACACAATAAAATAATTAAAAACACTGAAGTTGATATTCGGCAGTTAGCTTAACATTACATCAATTATATTAGTCAAAATTAAGCATGGAGTAAATTTCATGAAGATGTTAACTTAGGTAGGGAAAGGTTACTGCATGAAGTTAGTTCTTGTATCAGACTCTACAAACATTGAACTCATCAGAGCTCCTCTGACACTAAAGTTCAGATCACTACATTTAAACTCTGGTGTACAGTGACGAAGTATTTGTATAGCCTATTTATCAGTGGGCGTCTGTCCACTCTGATAGATCATGCTTAGAGCTTCTGAGGGGAAAAAAAAAAAAAAAAAATCACACTTACACCCGGCATGAATTTGACAAAGCTCAGCAAGTACTTCTTGAAATCTTTTGTGGAACGACCAATAATTGCACTGCAAACCACAACATGCACACACACAAACAAACACACACACACACCCCACGAAAAAAAAAAACAAAAACACACAGACAAATAAACAACAACGTGAGAGAAGAACACTGGTGAGTGGGATAAAAGCAAAACTAGTGTGATTCTCCAGGGGTATTTCAATAAGTGCACAATTATGTACCAGACATGCAATACACTCACACCTGGACTTGGCAGAGGAGGTCTGAACTAGTTAATGATGGTAAAACAAATGGGTTATCAATATTATTAGGTATACCAGTCAGAGCGTGAGTAACCAAGTTCTTAGAGAGCTAGAACATGTGTTGAGGTTCCCTGGTATAAACTGGGAATATAGAAGAAACTGATCTGGTTAAGTGGCTACTAGTACTTCAGATGTTGATGGTCACAACCACAAGAGTGGGACACTCTTACACATTGTGGCTCTCAGGGAATATGGTTATGTGATGTGAAAAGTGTCTGTTGGGCTTAGTAGGGCTCAAATGATCACAGACACTTCCAGAACACAAACTCAGCCACTAGGCAGACACGCCTGAGGTGGGCCTTGGCAATGGAGCTGAGCGCACAAAAAGCACAGGCATATTAGTCACAGTGGTCTCTCTCTGAGGTTATCATACGCTTGCAGAACAATTACCCCTGGGATGACAGTCACGTAGGAATAAAAGTGCCTCTTGAATAGATTGATATCTCGGCTAATGATACCACTGTGAAAGATTAGAAGGCAACAAATAAACATCAACAGAGTACGAGCACAACGCTCTGACCACCACCACCACTATCACTGCAAGACACCCCACACGCTGTGACAGAATATGAATGAAGCAGAGGAGAGACGTGCTCATAGATCCAACCTTTCAATCATGGTACCATTCTCGATCATCCACACATCGCAGTAGGTCCGCGCAATCAACATCACTGCGATTAGTATTAAATATCCAGTCTGTGAGAACAGAAGAATTGTAATTAGTATGGAACCCTGAGAGCCACCTGAACTGCATAAACATTGTTGACCTAACTGCAGAACTGTGCTTCACAAAGATATATTTATTTTTGTAGCACACTGAAAAATAAATATACTACTGATGAGGAAAGATACATCTTGTCGACAAAATGTGCTATAGGCTCCAGTGAGCGACAAGATAAATCCTAATCACTGACTGATCTCACCAAGTCATGGGTTATCAATATGTACACAGACAAGTTGAAAACTCTGGAACTGATCAACTCCAACACTGCAAAACATTATAGCTTCCAATACAAAATATTACATTATACACAAAACACACGTGTGCATGTGTATTGGAAGTGTGAAGTAATTGTATATTCATTGCAGAATGCATTCAGTAAAATAAAACTCGTTTGGTGTAGATATTTTGTAAATCTTTGCAGACACTGGCTTTGCACAAGTCAGATAAGAAAAAGTCTGCAAGGTGATGCAATGAGCATACTATGGACCTGCAACAATGGGTCAATGCCAAATGACACATTAATTACTTCAAGGTCAACACAAAAGGTTGCATCAGACTTCATGGTTTGGAAATGATTTGCTACAACCCTTGAATAATTTAATCCTATTACGATTTTACATTAAATTAAATTTAATTCATACTTCCTTACTATAGAGATGCTTTGCATAAGAAACTAATAGAATACACAAAACTTACGAGTTACTCTCAATTGCATGTTTCCCAATTGCATCCACTAAAGACAACATGACACCTTCAACTTTGAGTGAGTTCAAATAGCGGTACTGATCTGGGATAATAAAGCACTAATGCACACCTCTTTGCAGAAAAATCGAGGCACCATGATCCTGAGGAGGCGGCATATGCGTTGGAGGAACACCGTATCCACAGCAGCTCTGTCTTTTTTGGCCTCTTTCTGCTACACAAGGAAAGTAACATAAACACTGGCGTCAAAGGTTGATCGACTGTTTTAAATGTTTGGTCAATTTAGATGTCCTTGTTAAACACTGAATAAAAGTTTCTTTAACCTCAGATGAAGACGTGCATTTCCAGAAACATTAGCCACTTACCTCATTGCTCAGCAGTAGTTCTGCGCCCCCTTTCTTACTACAAAATCAAAACATTGATCATGTTGACATTAAATTACTTTGAAAGACACGTAATATATGTACAACTAGTGAATTGTTAGGTGGGTTACACAATTAATGAATGAATGTCACGTTACTGAGACAAATCTTCCTAAGAAACCAGCAAATCAAAAGACAATAACTTGTATTTCTAGGAAGATAATCAAGTATAGTATACCTCAAAGACACGATCAATTTTTTAAAACAAACTTACAGAAAACGTATTGTGCTGTTAACGTTAGCCTGTTTCCCGAGGGCATAAAAGCACTCATTGTTTCTAGCTACGTTAGCTAACGTTAATGTTCTTGACCAGTGAGACAATAATCAAGGACGTGAATTTGTCTGATGAACGAAACGTTAACATGGGCTTTGTATGATATACTTTTTCGTCTATACCCATACAACACTAACATTAACTTTTGACAGTTCTGAAACTGTCATTCAGGCTAGGAGATCGCAAGGGGTAACGCTTGCTAATAGCCGGCTAGCTAGCCTGGTGCTACTGTATGACACCCGTATCCTTGCTCTCCACTAGCACAGGTTTCTATCATACTGCTCCAGCTTCCCCACTAATTCTGCACAGACACCACATACCCTCTCAGTTTCGCTGCCTTTTTTCTTTGTTTGATGAGGTACAAAACCAGAAGCACGCCGCCAGCTATGGAGGAGTTCCTCGCTGTCAGATATTTACTGACGGCCGCCATGTTTCCTTGAGTGCGAGCCGGTCAGAGAACGGCAACGTGCATGCCGGGTAGACGGGTGGGGAGAGGACTATGAGAGAGGACCACAGAGGCGTAAAAACGTTCCACACCCCAAGCGCAGAAGGACGCAAAAGAGATGCGCACACACCTGCTCCAGCTTACGTTCCCTGCTAGCGATTATCAGTTACCTGCAGAGTGACAGGTCTTTCTTGGACAAGTTGCATATCTCATCTTATATATTTGTGAGGTTATTAGCGTAGTGAAAACATAACTTTGTTAAGTATGGAAGTATAGAAGTGAAAGTTAAAGTACTATAGTACTATACTAGTACTATAGTACTATACTACATTTAAACTGAAAAGAGTTAAAAAGTGTTGAAACAATCATAAATAAACTTTGGACTTAGGACAAGCACTAAAGGATAGGGGTTACTGTTGAAGACTTTCAAACAGCACTTGCATACTTCATCCACTAGATGGACCAGATGTCTTAGAAATTGGGTTGGCAGTGTCACCGAACATGTCACCTCGCCGAATCAGTGTTCTTCAGTGTAATGGATGTAGTATTTACAGTGTAATTATTGAAGTATTTGAAGAAGTCTGGCTTTTCCACCAGATATTAGTGTCAAGGTTTTTTTTTTTTTTTACCATTGTTATCGTTGTCATTACCTCATACTACTACCAGCATGTGACTTAATCAGATTATATGTTTTTTTGGTATCTTTGAGAGCCCTAAAAATTAAGGACTACTTAAAGCTAAACAAACGCTATGTCGCTAAATAGTTGTGCTGTTGCTTGGTTTTATTTTCTATATTTTAAGAGAGCAACAGGTTCTATCATGAGCAGGCATGCCAACAGACAGAACACCTGTTGTTAGGGGGCGGAGACCGCTAGCCCACCCTCCTAATCCACGCCGAGCCAACCAAAAGTTTTACATATCACCACGTGACCTAAAGGGGTATTTGTAGATAGAGATTGCACCGCGCTTCCAAAATTTCGACGCTGAGCAAATAGCGGTGACAAACGGGCGCACACATGCGTAGAGCGACATTGGAATAGTTGATCAGACTGGATAAACGTCGTTGAGAAGAACTGGATTTGAAAAATTACAGTTTATGATGACTGTAAATAGCATATTGGGTGAGTATTTACTTTCCACTTTGAAATGATTATGCCATAGATGCCTTTCCTTGACAACGAATCCGTGTGACTGACTGACTCGATAAAATGTTGATAGGCGAACGTGATACGAAGGATATTTGAGAACTTTAACTACGTTTTTGTTTTGCACAATGCGCATTGAGTGCAGAGTTTTCGCAATAGCCAATTTGTTGTGATGGCGAGATGGAGTAGAGTAGAACCACATAACTGGAATAACTTTGCTTGTTGCTATCACTCACTCTCTAAAGCAAAACAGCAGAGAACGTGTCGATGTAACGCTAGTCACGTATACGAGACTCTAGTCCTAGAATATCGCAGATTCTACAATGCAACCTGACTGGGATATGAAGAATTAAATTGGTTATCAAAGCTCGCTATACATCTTCATGAATCTGATCTGATCTGATCTCACAATTTAGTCGTCCACTCGTGTCATCTACTTGGTTTACGATTTAATTTAATTATCTGGGTGCATTACATTTCTGAGCAGACTGTGAGTATCAGTAGAGGAAACGTAGTTATGGTCAAATATGTAATGCATTTTTATTTAAACTTATGTCGAAGTGTTACTGTTTACTGCAAGGATGCTGTAACCTTTGTATGTGTTGGGAGTGAGTATTTCTGTGTTTTGGCCTGCAGGAGAGAGAGAGAGAGAGTTTGTTGTGCATAGTCTGAGCTATGATGGTGATATGATCATTTGTGTTCTTATGTTGCTCTCTCCCCCCTCCACCCGACCTGAATGTGCAGCTCTCCAAACCATTCACTCAGTGTTCCTCCATTACTAGACTAGGGCCTCGCTGTTGATGGCTTGCCTGCCTTATTACTGAGGGCTCACTTTCCCAGAATAGAGAGTTTTCATGTCAACCAGGCTGCACTGAGGCTTTGTGTTGTGTCTTCAGTGATTTGTGTTGAGCACAAGGCTTAACTAAGCCAAAGGAAAGTGGAAATTCAGTCTGATTTACAGGAACATCTGCATGCACAGTTACATCTGGTGCCATGGCTACCATTCAGTGCTTGTGTGTGTGGCAGGGAGATCATAGTCGCATATGGGATGCATGTGTTTTCCAGGAGACTGCGGGAGGTTTTGCTGTGTGGGACATCATCTTGTCTCAGTGTGAGGTAACATCTGAGGCGCCGTTGTCAAAATGAACTGTAACAAGACGTGTGTGTGTTTGTGTTTGTGTGTGTATGCACAGGAACCCGTTCTGTATTGTGAGACCTTGGGCAGTTTGCAAGCAAAGAACTTGGGGATCGTCGGTGGAGAGTGAGACAGAAAGTGTGCGAGAGGAAAGCCAGAGACGCTGAGGAAGTGAGTGAGTGAGAGAGAGAAAGGAGAGGAGCTCTCCTGCTCTTCTCCCTTCTCTCCCCCTCCTCCCCCTTGCTGGGCACACTGGCTGCAGTTGGGATGTTGCGGCAGAGCAGCTCTGGCGGGAACAAGCGCTCCCTTGGCATCGCTCGCCTCTCCAACTCGCACTTCTTCCCCTTGTCAACGGGCACCAACCCCACTGCACCCGCCGCCATCACCACCTCCTCAGGCACGAGTGGGGGCACCTGGGGCCGGCCGGCTAAGAGCAGCTCACTGAGCTCGGTCAGCTCGGGCTCTGACAGCGCGGACGCGGCACCGTCCGACTCTGACTACATCATGCAGCTGGTCAATGATGTGAGGCACTTTGCCGACGTACTTCTCCAACTCAAGGAGGCCTTCAACTCCAAAGGTAAGAAGCCTAAGAATGGAGATGAGAATAAACTGATTTTTTTATCAGCACTGAGGTAATCATCCACAATCCCAAGGGAATAGTGCCCTTATAAAGATGGAATCTTTCCTGATTGTTGTTTTGGTGAGATTTGTCCTTTTGAAATGGACACTTGCCATAAGCAGACCTTTCAAAAAGTTTTGTTTTATCAGCCATGCTGGGTCGTCCTTGGCTGTGCGGTCACTCACCTCTCTCTTTATCTGTCTGTCCAGGCCTCATGCATCCCTCTCTGTATTCCTTCCTTTTTCCAACCTAAGAAGAATTCAATGCATTTGTTTTTGTGCAACACTTTTTGGGGCTTTTACTCTGACATTGTTTCATTTTATTTGGACCCCAGCGAGTCTGAATTGTTCTCCTTGAGGAAGGCTGGCACAGTTCGAATTAAGAGTGTGTGATCCTCACTATCTTAAGTGCTCTGAGGCGGCTACCGTGCCTGAGCTGCACCCTCCAAACTCAGCCTAACTAAATGAAAGTCTTGGAGGGTCACAGAAGAAACTTAATAAACATTTTATTGTTCTGTTCTTACAGCTCTTTGCCTGTTGTAAAACATCAGCCTATTTGGGGTGCCAAGGGGATCCTCCCTACAGAGGTATTCTGCCTTGTGGTTGTGGATGAGGGAGGCCGAGTGCCTGCCGTTCCCTCCTCCGAAGCCTTATTTTGGAGGAGTGGGGGGAGGGGAGATGCTGCGAGAAAGATTTGGGGCACAGGGGTATGGGAGAAGGAAAAACAACCGCCTCACCCCCTTTCTTTCTCTCTTTCTTTCTTTCTTTCTCTCTTTCTTGCTCTCTCTCATTTTCTGTCCTCCTTCACTACCATCATTGCCTCTATGTTGGAGCTCTTTTGAGACTTTATTAAACTTTGTCAGATTGTTTTGTGTGGGTAGTTAAAGGGGCCATTTGTCTTTTGTGGTGAAATAAAAAGATTTTTAAAGAAGATTGTGCAGGAGAGAATCACCCCTCTCTTAAGCAACCCCTTAAGTTCTCAGTTCAGGAGAGGCACAGTTTTGTGGGGCCCTACTTCACCATGGTCCCACAAAATAATACAGCCCTCGCTTGTAATTAAATGGCCTTTTCCACTCTATGTCCCCCCCAGCTCAGCTCCCATCACCCCATGGTAATCTCAACCCAAGCATTTCCAAAGTATTGAGAGAAATGTGTTTTTCTTTTTCCCCCTTTTTTTTGAGAATGGAGGGAAAGTGCAGATCAACGGGGCAGCAGCTCTTGCGTGTGTGTGATTATTGCATTCCTGCCTCTGGTCCATGTTTGGGTCGTCTTGGCCCGGCTCCAGTTTGGGCTAATCCCCCAGGGCCAGCATGAGAGTGTCCTGAGAGGGGGCCGGAGCCTTTTCCCGAGCCAAGGCAACCTCTCCTCCTCACTCTCACCCTCTGAAACCCCCCCACCCCCACCCTTTGCTCCCCGACACACACCCTTCCATGTCTTTCCTGTGTGAGTCGTGCCATGTAGTCCCACGTTCTGAGGAATCTCAGCTTTTGTCGAGGGTCAGCTAGGGTGCTTGACCTTAGCCAGCCATGGCTGCAGTTTTAAGAGCTTATTCTGTGTGACTGGTTTTCTTTTCTTGTTTTTGGGGTGGTGTGTGGAGGGGTTTGCTATTACATCCCGAGGTCCTCTGTAGTCACATCCACACCGACTCTGTGGGTCAGAGCAAACACATTCCCTGAGAGTTCATTGTTGTTAATTATTGTATACCCAAGCTGTCCATAATACAATGCCGTCTTGGGAGTCTTGGGTTTAGCCTTACTCATGCAAGCAGGTTTGTGACAGCTCGGCATTGTTGTCATACCTCAGATTTGTGGCTGGGCCTTGCTCACTGGTGCCTTGATTTATTGTGCCAAGAAACTTGGGTACGAAAAACAACAGTAATTAACAATGCTTTCTGTAGTGGATGCACTCCCTCCAAAAGAAGGATAGGTTGCTGGGTCTTGCAATGTGAATGCAAACGCCAAATGTTAAGCTTCGAGGTTTCGGTTTGAGCAAAACCACATTACACAAAGAATTTGAATGTGGACTGTGTACAGTAGTGGTGGCGAATCAGTCGGCAGGCAATTATGTAAACAAACACCGTGAAACTGTAACCTGTGATGGGATTGAGCGATAGCTCTCGAAAAGGAAGACAATTTACTCCAAATGCCGGAAAGGACAATTTTGAGGAGAGTAAGCTAATTGGCCTGAGGGAAATTGAAGAGTTAGGCTTTGTGGATACAGAAAGAAAGGAAGCAGCAGACAAGGCCATGCAAACAGACAGAGAGAGTCTGTGAGGTTTAGTGCTATCAGCAAGATAAACAAATTCATTGTGTGAGGTTGTGATCATGTTAGCGGTGTAGCTGATACATCAGTGTTTTATTCAAATGGCTGACACTGTTCTTCCAGTGTAGCATCCTATCTGCATAATTGTTGCGAAACTAAAATTTTATTTTATTTGTCCCTTTTTGGGGTTTGGAGGTCAGCCTGAAAAGATGCACGGCACATGTTGCATTGAGGAAATGAACTAGTGTCCGTGCGAGTGATCATATCTGGATGATGTGGGCCACGGGTCAGTGCACATCTTCAAAGTGCCATTGGTGGCAGTTAACTGGGTGGGGCTCAAACGGTGCAGAAGAGAAAAGGCTGTTGTGAATCACTGGCTATTGAGTGATCGAAAGTGATTTAAATCCCTTCCAATTTATGACTTTATTGTCTCAGTAATGCGTCCCTGAGGGCTGGCGGCCCTTTTCACTTTGCCCCCGAAGCCATTCAGGCAAAATAAGGCAAATGACCAAACAACAGCTTCTTTCTTTGCCTCGCACTTTTCTTTGGCAAACCGTATTTTTCTTCTTTTTTTTTTTTTTTTTTTGAGAGATGTGTGTGCTTGTGTGTGTGTATATGTGTGTGTGTGTGGTTGAGCATGTCCAAATTAAGGGGGGTGATGTTCTTGTTTCCCAAAAAAATGGTTGTTGTATTCACACTCAGTGATGTGAGGCACGACAGCCTTTGTCTCAAGTATCTGCTGTGTGGACGGGGCCCTGTAGTTGAGGGAGCCTGTCCGCCTTTGGCTGGAGGAAGACTTTCCCATGTAAGAATAGCCGGACCCTCATGGATTGTTCCCTGGAGAGGTTGAGACCAGCTCCAAAAGGAATTCATTATTTTTTTAAAAAAATGTTTTATTTTTTTTCCGCCTTGTCTCAGTTTCTATAAACCCCACCTTAAATGGTGATTGTGTCTTGGTGGCCCGTCTGGTTTGGTCTCAGAAGCGTCACTCTCGACCACTTTTGAGCTTTTGCTGAGATTTTTTGTTCTTTTTCGATCTTTTCAAATATTTTAGATTGGCCAAATGCTGCCCAATATCCCTGATTTGCTTTTGTAGTGGCTTGATTATTATGGATGACCACAGGTTCCACAATGATGTCTTCACAATGTGAGGGATTTCTGAATTTCCAGAGAGGGTCGTGACCTTGTCCAAGGCCTGCTTGTTAGAGGCATGTCCGTAATTGGATTGGATTATTCTGGGTCTCACCCTGCTTGGGGTCGCGACAGGCCATTTTAAGGTCTGCAATAATACACCAGGTCAGTGTTGTGTTTGTGACATTTTTCAATGAGAGTCTTCAGTAGTACAATTACTTCTGTGCTTAATATTGCATGCGATAACTTTTGCGCTTTCAGAATTTAGATTTTATCGCATTGTGGATTTTTTTCAGCCAATGGTGATTGAATAGCAAAAAGTTTGGCTAGACTGTCTGTGGACTTGGGGGTAGCTGTCCAGCTGCCAGACCCCTAAGCACGTGTAAATGTCACGTAAATGTCTGCCGCCTGAAAGCAGAGTGTGCTAAACAAAATGGCTCCACTGTTCCTGCTCATAACCTCTTTACCCTCGATACAGGACAAAAAAAAAATCTGTAATCTGCAGTACATCCAATCTTCCTTTTAAGTATATATTTCAAATAATCAAATGATCCATACAGATCTTTGCTCTTTGATTTAAAGAGACATTTTAGGGAAAGGAGGACAACTGAGCCTGGGTCCTCCAGGTTTATTGGCGCTGTGCTTCTGCTGATCTGATATGGTGTGCGTGCAATGCCAGTTGCCTGCTTATTGAAGCAGAATGATAGTTGGCATGTGTCAGCCGCACAGGAATGAAAAACAACAGGTAGGGTCTGCAGAACAATTTGACCATGGCAGGGAAAAACTTGTCTCTCCCCAGGAGGTAGAGCCTTCCTCCGGCTTGAAACTTCAGACTCTGTCATCAAAGTCATTTTTGGGTGACCACAACCTGTTCACAACCCATTGGGCATAGTATTCCTTTGACATTATGGGAGGAATGTAATAGTCTTTTTTCTGCCTTTGGACAGATGGACAGAATGTGATGAGAAACAGTTGTTTATGTGAGAGCGAGTAAAGAAGAAGTTGGTAGCCATTAATGTACAGGTATGGTTAATGTGTTTTGTCAAAAATGTTTTTGCATTCGGATGTTCACCATCGCTTTCAAATTGCATGTGTGTTACCATGATCAACGGTGAATTCGTATAATGATTCTTCATCCAGGGTGCACTTGCCATTCAGCCTCTCCACCCATACACTTCAAATTAGCTTGCTTTTTATCTGAGTCAGAGGGTATGATTAGCATAAATTGTTGTGTGCCTACTGATCGAAGTCTTTTTTTTAATGCAGTTGATAACACAGCAGTGCTGGATCATGACCTAATGTACAGTTCATTAATTGGTGTTGCGTAACTCTGTGATGTCTGAGAGCTGAGAACTCTTTCCTCAACCTCCTTTGTGTACTCCTGAGACTGCTATCTCCTAATAGACACAAAATTCTGTTTTACATTTACATTTTTTTTGTCCTCGTCCTGTTGTCCCGCTGCGTGCACTGTAAAACCTTGAGCTAGCGCAAAGCCGAGTGCATATTTAACCTCTGTATCAATATTGACCCTCGCCGCAGTGGCCATTACTAGCGACACAGCTAATCATTTTGATAGGGGTGGGAAAAAAGCTCCTCTGCGCTCCGTACTGCGAGACTCTCTTTATCCCGCCTCCCCTCCCCCTCCCACATACTCGGCATTCCTGCAGAACAAATGCTCACTTGTTGCTTTAGTGCCTTAGATCAACAGTTGCTAGATGCTGGACACTTTGTTTAAAAACGATGGGGGGAAAAAACGCAGGGGGAAAAACAGTGCATCTGGTCTCAAATGTAAGAACTGGAATGAGATGTTGCATTGATTTATTCCTGTGTATGTGTGTTTTGGAAATGCTGTGCTGAGAAATGAGTGCTGTTCTTTAGCTTTAGCTGTTCAGGAGGAGATTGGGTAAGGGTACGATTGGAAGATCGCACCCTTAACCAATCTGCACCCTCCATAATATCAGTAGGACTGGTGGTGTTGGTGTTTTCCTTTTTCATTTTTCTTTTTGTTGCAATGACTTGTTTTGATTATCACGGCTTTTGCAGTAGACTCTGAAGGATGATGGAGGATGGAACACCTGCCACACTCATTTGAGCTCCTCGCTCCAGCCTTGGGTTGTTGAAAAGGCACCACACAGTGCGTGCTTGTTTCAGCTCGGTTTCTCACTAGTGTACACTGCCATGTCTTAGATGTCATTTTATGATTTCTTATGGTGTTCTAGGCTGTCTGTCAAGACTGAAATGAATTTTCCTCTCTCCCTCAGAAGCCAAACAGTATGGCCCAATTTTAGGCCCCAATCGAAAAAACCACAGACATGGGGGTGTTGGGCGTGTGAGGGGTGGGATGGGGGCATTGCGGATAGTTGACGTTATGATCAAAGACCTGCTCCCCTCTTGCAACTCCCTGAGCTTGGGGTATTGTTACAGAGATCACCGCTCCATTCCATCTCGTATTTGACCTTCATTTTAAAAGAGTGTTGTGAAGGTAAATTAATCTCCGGTCCAGGGCAAAATTGATGGGAACGCCTTCCAGAGAGGCTTGGCAATTGATGGTTGTGCCCCTGGAGAGGCTGAGCAATTGTGGCTCTGAAGAGGGTTTTTTTTTTTTTTTGGAGGGGTGCTGCTCCCATCTACTACATCAGGGTGTGCACAGACTGACTTTGATGGGTGGATTAAGACCCCTCTGCACCTGCCCAGCATGTAGGGTTAGAGGAAGGGGGTAGGGAGGCTCTGATCGGCTATGATTTTCTGGCCCCCATTGTGAAGTGATTTGGGAAGGCTGAGTGGGAAGTTGAGTCACAAGATGTCCCCCATGAAACCTTTATGGAGAAGTATAAAGCTGGAATCATCTTGTGTGGCATTTCACCACTGTTTTTCTTCTGTAGTGCTGCCTCTGCAACAATGTCACTGTGAAGTGGTTCTTAATTGCCAGGCGTTGTCATGCATGTTATTTGTGTGAGTCAGGCCTCCATGGTGTTGACTGGAAACATACATCAGTGGTGAAACTAAGACCCTTGTAAGGAACAGACAGTGAAATGTGTCAACACTTTCCATTTTAATAGCAGTAGCCCCAATTCATGAATCGCACCACTCTGTTTAGGAATTACAGCTCAGAGTGAGTCATTTGTCACATTTTGTCACTCTAGAGCCAACGCATACAGCTGATAAGATGAAACCAGGACCAGGTCGTTCTCACAGTGTTGATGTCCATGCCCATTTAATATTTAACCAAGTTGGTGTTGAATATTGCTCTCCAGGTGTTGCACAATGCACAGTAAAACAGGCTTATGCATCTTACGTCATTGGCTAATGTGTGGCTGGGTGCCAAGAATGTTTTTGGGAAGCGCTATTTTCTGCCTTCCCATGTGATTCTTCTGAGTGAGGAGACACAGTGGCCATTCTCTGCTGTCGTAGCTTAGAGACTTAAACAAATAGCCCTCTTGACTGTGGCGGACCACGTTGAGTTAAAGTCCACTGGAGTTATTTTAGCAAGCAGTACTAATACAACATGAGAGAGTAAGTGTGTGGGAGAGTAAGATGGACAGAGAAGGACAGAACTGGAGAAAGGGGGAGAGAGAGGGAGGGGAAAAAAGACCTCTCATCTCAGCAGCTCTCCCTCAGTCTTTCTTGTGAGATACCAAAGCTTTGTGGGAAACGAACCCTGCCGCTGGTCCTTTGAGAGAACCTAAATGCTGTTTTCGTGATTTGTGGTTAAAATCACCCCTGGTGAAATAGCGACCCTAAAATTAGCTCCCCTCCCTTCGTTTTCCCTCCTGTGCCATACAGATCTGAATTGACTGTAATGTAACTCTGTTTATCCGGCTCACTCTTTAGAATTCACATCCACTGTAAGGAACCAATTCTTTGTAAAAAAGAAGAACGAGCAAAAAAGAAAACAACCAGCTTTTATGGGCCACTTGAAGCTGTATTTTAAGTCACTCTAAATTAGCCTAGCCGCCTAGACTCGCCCTTTGGTGCACTCACAGCCTTTGAAGATCTGGTTGCACCCTTGCAACCTTGGGTTTTTGACTGAAGGCAGGATAGAGAAGTGCCTGTCTTGTAAATGCTTCTTTTGGTCCCATCCTCTAAAGTTCTCTGTCAGATTTTAAGAGTTAGCAGCCAGCTGAGAGAGGCATTAGACTAATTGTCTTTGTAGTCTTGTAGCAGGCCTCACTGGGTTATCATTGGGATTAATTCAGAAGATGGCGATGCACGTTATTGCCCTATATTGTTACTGCCCTAATAAATACATAAATAGAAATAAATCGATAAGAACAGTAGAGGGTTTAGGCTATGTAACCTGCAGGTGGCCACTTTCTAGCAAGCACGGTGCTAATTTGTTGACTTTAATGGCTCTACCACACTTGGTGCCAAGATTTGTAGGTGGTTGTTTTTTTTCCTCTTAGTGCACAGGATGTGAAGGAGGTTTTGTATCTCTCTCTCTCTCTCTCTCTCTCTCTCTCTCTCTCTCTCCCCTTCTCTCCTTCTCCCCTTCTCCCTTTCTACTCAGATTTACGGTTATGGGTTTCGTTCTGGCTGGGGAATTTGTTCTGGGATGGGGTGCCTGCAGATACTGAGGATTCTCCTCCTCCTCCTTCTCCCTTGATGGTTAGGTGGTGTATTGTGAATGCCTTGCTTGGAGTAGGGTGAAATCATTGCTTAGGTTTGGGAAACTTCACTGGCAATTTGTTCCCTCCCCCTTCAAGGGGCTTGTTTTCTTTAGCACTGTAAAAATGCTGTGCCTCTCCTCTCGTGGTTCCAGACCTGACAGACAAGGCTACAAGCTCTTTTTTTGGTCAATGCTTTGGTCGCTCTGGCACAAAGGATTTCCGGATGTACTTGGGTGGGTTTTTGTTTTTTCATGGTTGTCCACCATATTTAGGTCACTTGAAATAAGCTGTCACATTCAGGTCATTTGAATGAATGGGGACCATGTAGAGAATGCTCTATCTAGCCAGGTGCAGGAGGGGTCAGAATGATTGACACATTTTACCTTGCTGCCCTTTCTCTCTTCATGAGGATTCGGCTCGAGTGAAAATGGTAAAAAATTAACTTATCTTAAACGAACCTTATTGCTAATACAGTTCAGTTGTGAATACAATAGTGTGATCTGTCAGTGTAGTAAAGTTCTTTGAATTGCACCTTTGAGAACAGGAAGGAATAATTTAGGGAGCACATCAACCTGGCTAAGCGTTTGTTCACCTGTGTGATAGCAGTTTTTAAACAGTTACAGTTAAACAGTTAAACAGATAAACAGTTTTTGACACCCTAGCAGGATGAGTAACTTCTAGAATGTCCTGACTGCTCAAACATTGTACTGTTGAGCAGAATCTCAAATATTTTAAGTGAAAACCAAAATGTAATCTAATGCCCAACTTCTGCTCCCAGTCTACTAGGCTGTTTATATATAAAACCCATGGGGTAAATTTGTCCCTAGGTTTAAGTAGCTGAGACCCACTAGCCCAGAAACCCCCTCTGCTCCTCCAACCAGGATTAGGGACTTGAAACCAAGATGGCAAATTTATCCAGTGGATTAGATTAAGGCTCCCCTCTGACCCTCGGCCCCCAACACTGGATTAAAATTGTCTGGAGAGAGGCTGAATTAATGTGTCAGCTGGTACTCTTTGCCCACAGTATTGGCGGGAGGAGAACTAAGCTCATCTGATCACACACAAGCTCAAAACATGTGGAGTACCACAGAGTCAGAACTTCAGCTCTGGTCTACTCTTTCTAAATGCACAGTTTACAGAAAAAAGCCTCTCCTGGAAGGAAAGGCTTCCAACACTTTAGGGCAAGAGCACTACTGGTACACAACAGTCTGGGCAAAGGGAAGTTGAAGATTAATTGGCCTTGTTTTGCATTTGGGTCCCTGAACCTTTGAAAGCCCGTCAAAGGGGCCCTGTCACATGTGAGCATTCGATGACCCGTGCTGGGCTAAACTCACAACTGGTTATCGTCAGCACTGGGGCACAAGGCCACAGGAGCAGAGAGGACCCAGTGGGGGTTGATATAGGGGGTGGAACCATAGCTCTTGTGTCACCAAATTATGGAGGAGTCCAAATTTGGGGGAACTGAAAAAAAATTAGGGAGTCGGGGTCCCTCTTCGTGTTTGATGTTGGCATAAACAAAACAAGAACAGACTGAGCGTGAAGCGTGGCTCGGATGGCACGGCGTCCTACCCACCCTCTGCCTGGAGGTGGGGGTTAAGGGTAGAGGTGGGATCAAGCGGGTCTGGAAGATCACCCGAGGATGATGGGTGGAGTCTCTGCCTTGCTTGATAGCCAGCAGACCAAGGGCTCGCTTTAAACAATGCACACTGACACACACATCGAAACACAGTGACACGCACTCCCTCCCCCTCCCCTTCGCCCAAGCTTGTTCTCTCGAGATCCTGTTCACAGCCTCGAGACAATGCTACACTACTCATTACCAGGGAGAGGAGAAAAAATATCAAGCACAGTGATGGTCTTTTGTGACCCAGAATCCTTTTGAAAAAGGAAGCCCCAACAATGCTGTAAAAGAGCAAATCTCTATAATTCATAAGGGCCCATGAATGAATGAGGGGTTTGTTGCAGAGGCCTTTGTTGGATGAACTGCCTCTTTCTGGACATGGAGATGTTCTGGGGGTTGGCTACACACTGTGACAGACACATGTCATAATTAACATCCTGCCCTACCACCTCTACTGCTGAGAAAATGGGAGGCAGAAGAGGAGGTAAGACGACTCCCCCACAACCCCACACCGCCCTCCAGACAGAATGCAAAAACACTCTCTCAGCTTGTTCTCATTCCCCCTCTTCATTGCCCGAACTTCTACTGGAGATGTCGAGCAAAGCACACTCGTCATTGTTTTCACAAGTGCATGGGCATTATGGATGCTCCATGCAAAGCCAGCAACCCACGTTGTTGGTGTGTGTGTGTGTCATTCTCTGACACAAATTTCTTTGAAAAACGCAATTAGGCAGCCAATTAGTGGGATTGGTCACCCACACTGCGCTTTGGACTAAGAGGATTAGGCATCTTCAGGTCTTGACTGAAGAGATGAAGCTTTATTGTGAGGAACTGCAAAAAACAGTCACGGCATCCTCCATGTCTATTGGTGTAGCTCTGAAAGCAGCTGAAAGCAGTTTTGTAGCAGCACAGAATGTAGAGTTATAACTGTTACTCTGACAGCCAGCAACAATGTTTTCTGAAATCCCCAGAGTCAAACAAGCCAGGCAAAAGGCATAATAGCTGGTTTCTTGGGATTTCTGCCATGTTTCAAGTGCAACCTTGACAGCTGACATGGTCAAGGAAAAGAAGGCACAAAGTGAAACTGTCACAGTTTGGCTATTGGATCAGGCCCATCAAAGTCACACACTTGGGCCAGCGTCAACCTCCAGCGATGCAAAGGGGCAGGGGATGCCAGCCAGGTCCATTTAGCCAAGGTCGCTCCCTGCCAGTTCACAACAGTGTCCGATAGGTCGGACGTTCTTAGCCGGACAGAGCCCAAGCTGGCTGGATCGCTGGCTGTTTGGCGAGTAAGGGAGACAGAGGCATGATGCCCCCCAGGATGACCCCTCAGCATAAGTCCCCCTTTCTTTCCCTTTTTATATTTCTCATTCTGACTCTGTCTATCCATCTGTGTCTGTCTGTCTGTGACTGCTGGTAGGCCCTCTGCTCTTCTCTACTCTGTTCAGCTCTGTGGGAGATTTTCAGTCCTCTTCAATAAAGCATATTTGGAATGCCAGTCCTCATCGCTCCACACAAACAGGGAGTGCTTGGAGGGAGGAGAGGGAGTCCACAGGGACAAGGAGAGAAGGCAAGGCTCCCCTGTGTCTCTTCTTATACTCACTTCCTTTCTGTCTCTCTCTCTCTCTCTGTCTCTTCCTTTCTGTCTTCCTCTCATCTTCATTGAGATTTCAGAAAGTCACATTTTATCTTTTCCCCAAATCTCTCTCTCTACCCTTCCTTCCCTCACCCCCCTGTGATGGACAACTCTCTGGCTAACTGAGAGAGGAGAGTGCATTCTTGACTCCATGCTAAGCTTCCGATTTATATGCAAAGAGGTTGGAGAGCAATATCAAAGGGTAAACAGACAGCTAGCTGGGAAGGGAGGAAGAGTTTGGGATATTATTCCTTGGAAGCACTCCCCTTCAGCCTCAGTGTTTGGTGTCCATCCATCTGATACATTTTATTGAGAGACCACAGAACTCATGGGTCTTGCTTCAATTTAACTTTAATTGAACCAGATTGTATACAGTTATTGCCCATTAAAAGCAAGCCATTGTTTGTAAACCTTATCAGGGTTGGTAACAGCAACTGATGCATTGTTTTGTCTGCTCTGACTTGGTCCAGACATAAACGCGGATCAATGGTTTGCTGTCACCCTTTTCAGTCCATGGCATAAAAATGGCTCCTGGTGCATCGAGATATGGAATTGCTATTATGTAAGGCAGTTCTGAATAGGCTTGGTTTTATTGCAGCTGTACAAAGAAGTGCTCCAACCTTGTGTGTGTTTGTGTGGTCTGCAGCACAAATACTATTAAGAAAATAGTTGTTAGCTGCAGTTTTTTCTCCAAGAATGCTACCTTGACTGTGTGTAGTGTTTTTGCATGCAGGCTGGTGTGTGTGTGTGTGAGTGTGTGTGAGGAGTCAGGTCAGGAGGTGCCTTTAAACGTCAGCCTTTTGTGTGCAGTCATGGGAAAGAGCGGCTCAAAGGTGGAGCAGCAGGAGACGGGCTAGCCAAAGGGTGTTTGTGTGCGTGTGGGGGGGAGGGGGGTGTATGTGTGTGTGTGCATGTGTGTGAGAGAGAGGTTCATTCCCCTCTTTGCCCCAGCACCGTGTAATCTCCTAAAGCCTGGAGTAGCCCTCTCCCTTAGGGGCAGTCATGCCCCACCAGGCTGGGGCAGGAAGCATCCTGGTAGGGGGAGTGATCCTAGCCAAGTGCTGAGCCCTCCACCCAACAGCTGGTCTGTGACCTGGCTTGTTCTGATCACATAGTCCTGCAAACATTTCTTCATCCTTTTGAGTCTTTCCTAAACGGAGTACAGCCCTAACTTAAATCTGAAAAATCTACAGTGAAATCACATCCCCTACATTCTCTCCAGTTCCCCTGGGTTCTCATCTCCATATTCTCTTGCCGCTGGTTTACATGGTGGAAATTCTTCATCTCCATCTCTCTCCCTCTCTGTTTCATACTCCCAGTGCGCATTGTGCATTTGATCAGCGGCTGCCCAGCTCCGGTTGTGACATGTTTTAGTGCTTTCGCACCACGGCTTTGTATTGTGCTGCCCCAGCCGTTCGTCCGTCTGTCCGTCCGTCCATGCGGGGGCCACTCCAATGTCTTGAAGCATGAGTAATACATTGTTCCCATGATTTACCATGCATGACTGGTCAGAGCCCCCAGGGTCACTGGGAAGAGGAATGTTGCAAAGTCATATTGTCTCTCTCTTTCCATGATTTAAAGAAAGGAAAAGATGTCTCTCAGCTTTGAAGCCCAGGGACTGAAGCTGGGGTCAGATGCTGCATAGTTGGAAAAGAGAACAGCCCTAACTGGAATGCTTGGCTTTTTATCTGACTAGTTACATTGTAGCGTCCTGGCACTCAGCTGAAATGTCACTTGCGAAACAGAGGTGTGTGTCAGAACAGAGGCTTAACTTGTCATGGAGTGATTGTTTTATTTTCCAGTTTTTGATGAGTCTGAAACAATGTAAGGAGGCGTTATTTTAAGGAACTTTGTTTTTGAAGGCTGAGCTATGTTTAGATCTTCCACTAAAAGACTGAAGGGGTTCAGCATTGTGGAGGTTGGCTGGTGGAGATGGGGTGTGGTGGTGGGAATGAGGGTGTGTGTGTGTTTGTGTGTGCCTGTGCGACCTAATTGTGGCCTTCGTTAGCAAGCATTCATGGAGATGGCCGAGTTCAGAGGTGCATGAGATCATCAGAGGGACTCATTAGGTCATTGCCCCGGAGGTTGGTGTGATGTGCTGTTCTGTTTGATGGTGCGGTGTGTGTGAGAGAGAGAGAGAGAGAAAGAGGGAGGGGGTTTATGGGGTTTGTCTTTTATCGCCAACCCTCAGATGGAATGCCTCCATTTTACTAAGACTTGGATTTCCTCACACAGAGCTCTCATTCAACTGTGCAATGTTCTGACTAGTTGGCTGGAGGTTGCCATATTGTTAATGAGCTGCTAATTTGCAGTAACAGGCCCTCAGTCTCACACACTCAACCCAGTGCCTAGGAGTCCTTGGAGGCCACTTGACCAAAAAGTCTAGCGCCCTATGCCTAACAACTAGCAGACAGCACGGACAACGGTAGCCATAGGAGCTTCTCACAGGATCTCTTCTCTCCCTCACTCTAGCCCCACCCAGGCCCTGCCCTGGCCCTCTCCCATTAGTAAACTGAAAGGCTCGCCCTCTGATTTATTGTTCCATAAATGCTTCATGCAGCAGGGGAACAGAAGGGAGAGGACAGGCCCCGCTGTTTGCCAGTGGCCTCCTAGAGGGAGGAAGGGAGGGTTGTGGTGGTGGTGGGGGGTTTGGTGCAGAGAGAAACAGCAGAAAGAGTTTCCGCTATCTTTCTCTTCTTCTGTCATTTCTTTGCTGAACTGAAAGGCTTTTCTCTCTCATCCTTAGTCTCTCTCTCTCTCTGGTTAAACACAATCACTTCTCGTCAGACACCACTGTGTTATTTTTTTTTTTTTCCAGGAAGCTGTAGGGGCTATGTGACTGTGCTTGGGGTGTGTAGGGGAGTGGCAGTGATGAGCAGCGGTGTCTGGAGCGGCGCTTGGCTCCCGGCGGCCCCCGATGGGAAACTGGCTGGGCTCCCATTGTGTTCGGGCTCCAGTGGGGAGGGAGGCTGCAGGGGTGAAGCACGGGGGGGGCAGAGCAGTGCCTCCTCTACACCTCACCCTAGCAGAGGCCTGCTGCTGCGTAGTGTTGTGCTAATTAGTGGAGATCTTTTTTCTTTTTTTTCGGTGTGTGTTTGTGTGTGTGTGCGCGCAGGGGGTTCCCTAAATAGTGGAAATGGTGTTGTGTGTATGGTGTGTCGGCAGCGAATGAGGTGATGTTGAAAGGAGGGACATGCAGTCGTGTGTCTGTTCCCAGCTGGGGCTGGTTGTTTCAGACCTGCAGAGCTGACACACACACACACTGTATTTCCCACTGTCCCTACCAATGTGTTTTTGTTGTGTTTGTGAATAAGATGTGTTTGGGGGTGGGGTGTTGGATGAGGCCATTGTGTGTGTTCTTATTGTAACACAGGCAGAGTAAATGTCTTTGCGAGAGGGCTCCCTCTTTGACCCCTCGCTCCAATTAAGAGCTGGTGGCCTGAGGCCGTGGGGCTGACCGGCATTAAACTCTGACCCACCTGCTCATTACTGCCCACATCCTTTCAAGGGTCTCAGGGGGATTAACGTGTGTGTGTATGGGTGGGTGTGAGTGATTTTAAGTGTGTGTGTGTGTGTGTGTGTGTGTGCGTGTGTGTGTGCGCGCGTGCACCTCTATTTAAGACCCAACTCTCAGGAGAGACTTGAGAAGATGCAAATTCTGTCCTCTTGTCATGAGCTCTGGTTCTACAGGTGCTGCTGATGGAGCTCTCCTCTCCTTCTCCTCCACTGACCTCCCCAGCCTTCGGAGCTCAGACATGCCAATCAAATGTGAACATCCAAACCATAGAATTAAGCAACAGGAAGTACAGCAAGAGCGGAACATACTGTCCTCTTATGCCGTCGCTATGGCAGCTGCCCCTTTTCATTCCTGTGCGCCAGCCTCTCATCTCATGTTGTTGGCAGTTGTCTCTGATGAGAAGCTAACGGTGGGGAGTTGACGGGTCCGTCTGGCATGACTGGATGCTTGAATGGGGAGACAGACTCCTCCAGACAGTGTGCGTGTGTGTGTGTGTGTGTTTATGTGGGGGCCTCGCCTGGTACAGCGTAGCACTATCGGTGCTGAGGTCATGGGGTCAGAACCCCTGGGAAAGTTTGCGCACACACACACATGCACACACTCACACAGAGCAGCACAAGTGTGTTTTCATGGCACCCCATGTAGTTGTGGATAAAAGCCTCTGCGGTCTGAATAACATGTGTGTTTTAGTGAGCCTTTGTCCTGCATAACTTCATCAGCTGGAGTTGGTTTGGAACTTCTTTTAAGCCACTGTATTAGTGTTATGTTCTTTTCTCTTCCTCTCTTTTTGGGATGGGTGGAGTGGTGTGCAGTTGCCGTTGCCATGACGCCCACATCCACGTCCTCTTTCGTTCCGCAGTGGGCCCTTCATCTTTTTTTTTTTTTTTTTTTTTTTTTTTTCTTTTCTGTTGTTCTCGGGGGGAAAACAAAGAATCCGAAAGAAAAAAAGAGCGGGAGACGGCTAAAGTCTCTCTGATCCCCTGTTCCATGCCCAGGGTAATCCTGCAGCCCACCGTCAGCACAAACTCTGCCCTCTCTCTTTTTCTGTCTGTCAATCTCTCTTTTCGTGTGCTCTCTCTCTCTCTCTCACACACTTTTTCTCTTTCTCTGTGTCACTGTGGGGTTATGCTTTTGACCTCAGTCAAAACACTAACTGGAAATTGCAGCTCACCATCCCTGCCAAACCCTCCATTTTCTCCCTCTCTTATTCCTTTTTTTTTGTCTGACTTTCATTGTTTCTTTCCCTGTTATTCATTCCTCACCAGCTCCTCCATGTCCTCTCCTCTCCTCAAGTGGGATCATTCTCTGTCCATCCCTGTCTCCTGTGCCCTTTCTCCTGTCCCCATGCGCTCGGCGAGGGCTGTGTGAGTGAAAGGCTGTAATGATTTAGTGCAGAGCAGTGCTGGCCAGGCCTTCAGCATCTGGAGAGTGTTTGTGGGTGGGTGGGTGGGTGGGGTGCAGTTGACCTCACCCTCTCGGCACGCGGAGAAAAGCTTTAGCCACCATCCCAGTCAGTCAGGCAGGCAGGCAGGCAGTCAGTCAGTCGGTCACAGCGCCACCACGCTCTGGCTGGCCTCCTTTTGTTCTTACCCCACCCCCCAATCTCTCCCTCTCTTTTTTTATCTCTCTAATTTTGTCTCTCCATCTGTCTGTCTCTCCCTCCCTTCATCACTATCTCTGCCTGTCTCTTTATGTCTCTCTCCCTAGCTCTTTTTATCGCTCTGTAACTTTGTCTATCTTTTTATCTGCCCTCCTTCTCGCTCCCTCTCTCACATTTTCTTTATCTCCCTCTGTCTTTATCTCTCTTTATCCCCCCCTCTTTATCTACCCCCCGCCCCCCTTGTCTGTGACTAACACCTGTTAATGGACATTCTCATGCCCAAGGCTGAAACCAATGGACTCCCACTTGTCCAATTATAAGACCCCCTCCACAACACACACACACACACACACACACACACACACACACACACATACATACACAGTGACTTAACAACTCAACCCTGGATGTTTGCATTGTATGGTTTCTGGTGGTGGGAGGTGGGGCACACACTGCACAGTTGTAGCTCCTTAGTCATGGCACAGGTATTTGCTTTGCTTTCCGGTGGCAGGGTGAATTGGCAGGCCATGAAGCGATGATGCTATCAGCTGCTGCCTACTGAGCAGCCCCAGCTTCTGTCCATATATCAAATGCCTCACCAGATCCTTTGACAGGGGAACAGGGAACCAGGGCTGATTATATACAAGGCTTAAGTAGTCTGGTAAGACTGTTTTCCTTTAGAGGTCTTTGTAAGTTTACTATAGTGACTGAGACTTTTTGTCATGGAGATTTGCTACTGCTCTTCACTGTCCCATAGGAATGTTCAGCTTAGTGTTTTTTTTTATTGTTTTGATTTAACCACAGGGCAGCAGGGTCGTTCGAGGACCCAGCTGCTTGTCTTCAGTCATCCAGCTCAGCGGAAAAGGTGGACAGGTAGCCTAGAGGAAGAGAGAGAGAGAGGGAGATATGGATGTGCTTAAATCCCCCCCCCCCCCCCAGGAGACTTTGACAGGGTGAAAGGCCTTTTGAAAAGAGCCCCAGAACCTTAGATCTTAGCTGATCATCAAGCTTTCATCATCCTTGCAGATACAAACTGGATTTCCCACTCACCTTCCCTTGGCTCAGCCCTTGGGTTAAAAGTTAGACAAGCAAGCTAAAGGGACTCACTCACTTCCTGTCTTCCTGCCACTCATCTAAACATCTACCTGTGTGCCGCAACCAGAAAGCGTAATGATTCGCCAGAATTGTATGTAATGGCAAACAACAAGGGTTGCTTGCAGCTCATGTGTACTGGCGCCTTTGGGGGGTTGCTGCCAGTGTGGGAATTCAGTGGAATGTGTGGTCATGACTCAGATTTTGTCATGCTGGTGCTTGAAGATTGAGTTTCATTTCACTAAGTGCTCTCTCTCTTTGTGTGTGTGTGTGTGTGTGTGTGTGTGTGTGTGTGTGTGTTTTTGCAGAGCACCAGGACTGCCTCCACCAGGTGGTCCACGAGCGGCTTGGAGAGCTCCTGCGCGTGCTGAAGGCCGTCATCGGCAAGCACCAGACGCTGAACTCCGTCGACATCCTCAGCGCTGCCGGCACCGTCATCGCAAAGGTCAAAGGTGAGCCAACCCCCCCCCCCTTCAACCCTCTACATCTATTTGCCACACCCCTTCCTCCACCCACCCCACCGCCTCTGCTCTTCCTCAAAGCCCTCATGCTCCGAGAGGCTGGCAGCTTGTCAATCAGCCCCACTCCTCCTCTCATTCCCCTTGTCTCTCTGGGCTCCCTCTAGGCTGGCTCCCACTGTCATGTTGCACTCTTCTGCTCTCTCTCTCGCTCTCTCGCTCTCTCTCGTGTGCCACTGGCGGTGGATCGTGTGTCTCTTTTTGCACGCCTCTGGTGACGAGCCCAGCCTTCTGTCGTTTTCTCATTTAGTCAGACAAACAAGGTGTTTGTGTGTGTGTGTGTTGTATTCATGGGGAGTCTGTTGTGGCCTTGGCACCACAGACTATTAGACTCCTCAAGCAATCAGTGGAGTTTTGTATCAGACGTATACCTTCATGGGAATTTCCAACTGATGAATTTGATATGGGTGTTTGTGTGCATGTTTGTCCACAAGAAAGAGAATGCATGTGAGAAAGAGAGAGCGACAGACAGACAGATTGTGTTTGTGTGTGTGTGTGTGTGTGTTTGTGTGTGTGTGTGTGTGTTTTTGTGTGTGTGTGTGTGTGTGTGTGTGTGTGTGTGTGTGTGTGTGTGTGTGTGTGTGTGTGGTGAAGGGGGTATGTAAATGTGTACAAGTGAATGAGTGTGAGTGTTTGTGTATAGTCTCTGTTGGCGGTTATGTGTGTGTACGGTGTAGTTGCCAGGGGAATCTGTTCTATGAGTGGCTTTCTTTGGGGTCAAAAAAAAGAGAAGACAAGGGAGGCGGTGTGCAGAAATCACATTTCGCCTGTGTGTCTCCTCGGTAGAGATTATCATCTCGCATGCAGGGCAATTCTTCACTTGGCCAGAGCAGCACCGCACAGCGCAGCCACCAGGAATGCCAGAGGGAGAGGAGAGGGAGAGGGAGAGGAGAGGAGAGGAGAGGAGAGGGAGAGGAGGAGAGAGAGAGGAGAGGGAGAGGGGAGGGAGAGGGGAGGGAACATCAACTCTAGTCTCTGCTTGTGTGCACTGCTAAAGCACTGCAACTCTGGATCTGTAGTCTGTCCTTGTAGGTAGTATCTAGTCTGTGTCTGTAGTCTGTCTGTAGGTGGTATCTAGCCTGTGTAGTCTGGTCCTGTAGGTAGTATCTAGCCTCTGTAGTCTGGCCCAATAGGTAGTATCTAGCCTGTGTAGTCTGGCCCTGTAGGTAGTATCTAGCCTTGTGTAGTCTGGCCAATAGGTAGTATCTAGCCTGTGTGTATACTCTGTAATATGTGTCTGTAATCCATAGTCTGTTTACTGTGTCTCTGTTTCTGTTGTTTGTATTGTATTATCTGTGGTCTCTCAGTCTGTAGTCTTTGCCATGTTTGCATCCATGGCCCAGTCAAGGCTTGGTATGAATGAGGACCACTGACCCATTGAGCTTAGGAGAGAGGGGGGCAGTTGGGGTGGGCTAGGATGGAGTAGGGGATGTGGGTGGAGTGGATAGATTTGGAGAAGTGTGTGTGTGTGTGTGTGTGTGTGTGTTGAATGAAGAGGGACAATGAAAGAGGGAGGAGTGTGTGTGTGTGTGTGTGTGTGTGTGTGTGTGTGTGTGTGTGTGTGTGTGTGGATAAATATAGGTCAGTGTGTGTGTGTGCGTGCGCATGTGTGTGCGTGTGTTAGTAGGTTAGATGAGGGAGTAAGCAACCCCTAAATCTGTATGTGATTCTGACTGCATGAATTTAGTTAGGCTGAGACAGAGAGGACTTATGTATGTGTAGGTGTATGTGTATGTCTGTGTGTGTGTGTCAGTGGGCTAGAGGAGAGAATAACCCCATGTTGTGAATGAGAGTCATGAATTTAAAAAGTGAGGTGAAGATAAAGAGGATTTATCTGTGTGTGTGTGTGTGTGTGTGTGTGTGTGTGTGTGTGTGTGTTGTGTGTGTGTGTGTTGTGTGTGTGGTGTGTGTGTGTGTGTGTGTGTGTGTGTGTGTGTCTACGTCTACTAGACTAGAGGAAAAGGCTGCCTGTATGCAAAGCGGCAGCAAAGGGCATCATAAAGCTCTTGCTTTCAGTCTGTGATGATAGCCACCTTCCCCACACTCCTCTCTCATGCAGTCTGTTTGTTTATACACTCAAACTCACCAAAGCCACTGGGGTCTCGCTAGTCAAATATCCCTGCTCCACACCAGGTAAATTCCTTCATGTAGTTTAGTCTGCATGTCTGCACATACGTGTGTGTGTGTGTGTGTGTGTAGGAATGCTTCAGTAGAGGTGACTGTGATTAATGACTGCCCTGTTTTGACAGTTGAACAGAGTCACTGAGCCAGTCATGTGTCCCCTCTATGCAAACCTGCCCCCCCCCCAAATGGTTAATATTAACCAACACCACTCAGCTGGCCTGCAGGCAAACAGCCTCAGACACTAGTGAAGATCACCTCCCTTTTTTTCTCAAATATTCAAAGCAGCTGTTTGAAAAAGTTTGTGTTTGATATACTATAGACTGTGCCTATCACTTTTGAAAATGGAAATGTGTGTGTAGGAATGTAGAAGAAAAAAAACGGTGTTTGCTTCACCTGACAGATTACAAGAACAGCAAGTGCAGGTAAACACTACCTCTAATGTCCAGCAGGGGGCCAGAGATGCTGACCTATCATACAGGCTAGTGTTTGTGAATGCACACACATCAAGGTGCACACACATCAAATGCACTAATGAAAATTTTCTTAGAAATACGGTTATATTTATGTTGTTAATTCATGTTTTGACAATCACATGTACAGATGGTATGTCTTAAAAACACACTCACACACAAGGTTAGACATGTTTATATGTACTCAATCAGGCACAGAAATGATCTTACAGAAACAAACAGGCAAATGCAGGTATTCTGAAACACACACACACACTCCACACACACACACACTCCACACACACATACACTTGTGTAACATGACCCCGTAGCCATCAACTGCGGTGGTTAAGAGCCTCCTGAGAAAGTTGAAAATCCAGCCCCCCGTTGCCTGGGGCAACACACCTGATTGCATCGGTCGCACGTGGAACAGGTCAAATCTGCTCGTGTGCCGGCCCCCTCTCACCCTCTCTCTGGTGTGTGTGTCTGTGTGTGTGTGAGAGAGAGAGAGGGAGAGAGAGGGAGAGAGAGGGAGAGAAAGGGAGAGAAAGGGACAGAGAGAGGGTGAGCATGGAGGATCGGGGTGTGTTGTGTGTGGCTGTTAAACAAGCGTGGCTTCCTGGCAGCTGAGCCGGGGAGCCTGGTATGTGGAGCGGGAGTGGCAGCACAGCACAGCACAGCACAGCAGCTATAGTGTGGCTCAGGATGTGGATAAGGGGGCTGCTCTTTTGTGGAAGCTGGGCGGAAGGGGCTGAATGATGTCTGGCAGCCCATTGCTGGGAGTAGGTGAGGACCTGAGCACTCTCACTCACTCACTCACTCACTCATTCGGATCTCCCCCTGTGGAGTCCGCGTTTACAGTGGGACAGTACAAAAGTATGCTTCAGTCTCTCTCTCTCTCTGTCTTTCCATCTTTCCCTCCCTCTCTTCTTTCGCCTCTCTTTCTCATTCACTCTCTCTGTTTTTAGCCCACTGTTTTAGTCTCTCTCTCTACCTGCCTGTGTTTCTGTCTAAACATTTCCAAGATTCTGTCTTGCAGAAATAAACCACATCTGTGTGTGTTCTTTTAAACTGCACTTCGAAGTCTCAGTGCCCTCCTAGATTTCATTTAGCTTTCTTGCTTTCCTTCTCATGCCGTTTGATATGTTTGCCAAAGTAGCTCTCAAAGCTTTGACAGAGACGGCCATCTTCATTTCTCAGAATTTTGATTGTATCTGTAGACGTGCATGCTCTTTTCTCTCAATCTCTCTCTTTCTCTTTCTCCCCTTCCTTCATTCTCTTCTTGTGTGTTTGTGTGTGTGTGTGCGTGCACATGCGCTGTATGTTTATTTAGTTTTTACCATTAGCTTTTCACCATCAGCACCTCTGAGCCATGACTGTAGAAAACTGTAGGCCTCCCCCCTCTCTTACCCATAAGGCATTTCAGCATGCGGCCCTCCCTCCATGATCCCGACTCCCTGAATAGACGTGAAGGTGCGTTGCGGTCTCTTGGCTATCCCTGGGACCTGGGTCATGTAACATGTGTGGGAAACTCGGCAAGGCTGTGTGTGTGTTGGCGCGCTCGAGCACAGCGTACGCTTCTCACCAGTATCTCCCCCTGTCAGCCTGCTTCCGAGGGACGCAGAGGTGACATTGATTAGCTTACTGGGATTGCTGTGTTTTGTCAGGAGAAAGAAAGAGGGAGAGAGAGAGGGAGAGAGAAGGGGAGGGGGATTAAATATAGGTTCAAGGTAAGAAGGATTGCGACCTGGGAAAAGAAGGAGGCCATGTGAAAAAGATGGATGGATGAAGATGAAGGATGAAAGTGAGCGGAATACAGAAAAAAAGACAAGAGAAGTGGAAAGAAGAAGAGAATGAGAGTGTAAAGGGGGGGGGGGGACAATGCCATTTTTGCTTGGTGATGTAATTTCCACGTTTGGATTGTGAGTAGCTGGAGAGGGACTGCCATTGTGTTCCCGTGAGCGTCAGGATGTCCTGTTGGGGAAGAGGGGGAAGGGGGGGCAGTGGTGGAGGTGGGGAGTGTAGAGGGAGACGTGACGGCCGCATTTACGGCTAGCTTTCGCGGGCGGAGGTTAGTCAGTCACAGAGGACTGACTCGGAGGATCCCTCGAAATCGGGGCTCCTGAAGTGGCTGTGGTACACAATATACTCAACACTAAGAATCTTTGCCGACAAGGAATTAACTCACTATTTTGGTCTTGGTCTTGGTCTTTGGTGGCTAGTAATTTTTATGGAGGACTAAACTGGTTCAACTCAGAGCCACATAAACTTCAGGGTTGGAGGAGTGTTTTCCGGGCCCAGAAATCTTGAGGGGTGTGTGTGTGTGCCTCTGGATGGGCAGTCTGGTTGTGGGTAAGTGTAAGGTTTTTTTTTTTCTTTTCTTGTTCCTTGGTTGTCAGGTCACCAGACAAAAGACGAATCCAAAAAAAAAAGGCAAGTGGGTGAAGTGAGTCTCTACCCTTTGGTGGCCTTTCTGAGGTGTTCCCTATTGCCTGTGGTTTCTCTCACGGCATCGCAGGGGACAGGAAACTCGGCAGTCTCTCTCTCTCTGAGCTTTTTTTTTTTTATGACAGACTGAACAAGGAGCCTGCCTATGCCTCAGCACTTGGTTAGCTGGTTTCCTGTTCTGTGAAGAAACACACACATGCAAACACGGCAAAGGGCTTCCTCCAGCAGAACCTTCTAGTCTCTTTCAGATAGCTTGAAACGTAGCTTCACCACCGTTCACTGAACTGTTCTTTGGTGTTTGTCACTGAGCGCGGGTGACATGGATGTGTGAATTTGTGATCAGAGGGAAGTGATTGATTTATTGAAGTTGGAATTGAAACCTCTGGTGGTAAGTGTGATTTCAAAATGGGCTTCAGTCTGCAATCTCATTGGCTTTATGATCTCTTTCAGATTCTCATTGTTTTTGAGTGTGGTTATGTCTACGTGTGTATGGTCATGTGTGTGTGTGTGTGTGTGTGTGTGTGTGTGTGTGTGTGTTTGTTGGTGTATGTGCGTGCCTTAGAGTGTGTGTAGGTTCATGGATGAGAGTGTGCACAGACTAACTGTAGTGTTGTGGAGGAGCTGGAGAATGGCGTCAGTGGTTTTCTCAGCGATGTCTGTCGCACTCCCCGCTTGCCTCCCTCCCTCTCTCCCTCCATCCCTCCCTCTCTCCCTCCATTCCCATCCAACACTCGTTTATTTTCTCTCCTCCCAGTTTGACAGGAAGTTTATCATGGTGGTGGTGGGGGTTTGGCTGATTGTAGCTTATTTACACTACTGATGTGTTTTTTTGGGTGGGGGGGGGTTTGGTCTTTTTTTTCCCCTTTTTTATGTTTTCAAACCGTTGAGCGCTTGTGCTCATGACAGGAAATGGTTGTTTTAGCAGATCGCTGTGGTTTTACACCTCCCTCTCGCCATCCAAGATTTAGACCTTGACAGGGGCATGTGTAGAACCTCTGCTCTAGTGCTTCTAGCCAAGCCACACTCCAGAAAAGCACAGAGCAAAACAAATCAACAAGATAAAGGGGGGAAAAAACTATGCTTGATTTGTTGTGTTGATCTTTCGTACTTAACTTTTCTTTACTGTGTTGACAATAAAGACTGTTATTATCGTGGAAGGCTTGACCCCGTCTCTGTAAGCTAGGCTAACTTTATGCTAGCTCAAAATTGGCTGCCTGCAAGGGAGTGAGCTGGATCCCTCTGACTGCTCTTGTGGGGTGTGGGGGTGAGATCATGGTTTTTTGTGATTCTTGACTTTTGCCACTCTCTTTTTTTTTTGTGACACTTTCTGACAGGTGTGAACTTCAAGGAAGTGAATGAAGAGAACAAGCAGAAGCTCTTTGGCGAAATCTACACTTCAATAGACACTTTGGCATTCACGTTTGGCAATGTGTAAGTGAAATGCACACACTCACATATACACACACAGACACGTCCTACTCAACCATCCACATACCTCTGACAGTGTAGGGATGGATCTTGTATGAAATTGAGCTTTCCCTCGCCACATGTGAGCGATGATGGAGGTATTTGCGGGCGCATATGAGCTGGGACATACGCCAGCACCCGTGTCTGTTTTCATTTAATAACAGCTGTGTCCCTCTTGGATCCAGTCCTCTGATTGCTCACGGCAAAGAGGCTATTTTACGAATATGGTCTCTCTCTGTGTGTGTGTGTGTGTGTGTGTGTGTGTGTGTGTGTGTGGTGTGTGTGTGTGTGTGTGTGTGTGTGTGTGTGTGTGTGAAAAGTGGAGCAGGGAGTGCACCATTCTGTCTGTGAGTCAGGAATGAGATCAGTGGCCTGTAGAGTTCCCTTTGTCAGCACAGTCATCCTCTCTCTCTCTCTCTCTCTCTCTCTCTCTCTCTCTCTCTCTCTCTCTCTTTCTGTCTCCCTCTCTCTCTTTCCATCTCCCTGTGTTTCACCCTCTCTGTTTCTTTCTTCCTCTTTCAGAGTGTCTGACTTCCTTATGGGAGATGTAGAGAATGGATCAGCGTTGGGGCTCCCCCAGCCTCGAAGAAGCCGGGTAAGACATCTGCTCCTCCTCAGCTTCGCTTCTGCTAGGGGAAAAACGAATCTTCGAACCGATAGGATAGAGAGATCAGGAGATTAATGAATTGGCGCTAGACAACTGCAGAGGATGTTCCACTTCCATCCCTTTTTTAAAAACTTGCGTAGTTCACGGGTCAGCGGGGGCATGAAAAATAGCCACGGCCGCCCCTGTTTTGGGCCAGCCAGGGCTCTTTTCCTGTTTTGGAGAGGGTAAGGACTCCAGAAATATCCTTATGGAAGTCGGTGATCATGCCGAGAGCGGTGTGCCGGCCCCACGACGTAAAAAGATGAGCTGACCCACGTAAGTTAGTAGGGCAGCGGACAGGGCTGGACAGGACAGGACAGGGGGAGATGCTTGTTTACTGTGAGGCTTGAGGGCCTCTTTCCTGTCTGTCTGGAAATCATGATCCTCATCACCCCACGCCACTGATCCAGCCTCCCATTGTCTCTCTCTCTCTCTCTCTCTCTCTCCTTCCCTCCTTCTCTCCTTCTCTCCTTGACTTTTTTTGATTCTTCCTTGCAGTCGTTTGAAAATCTGTGTGTGGAGTCCGGAGGGCCAGGACCGGAGAAAGATGAACCCCCAGGTAAGAGTTTGAATGGCACAAGCTGTTCACTGTGTGTGTGTGTGTGTGTGTGTGTGTGTGTGTGTGTGTGTGTGTGTGTGTGTGTGTGTGTGTGTGTGTGTGTGTGTGTGTGTGTGTGTTGGGCCTGGAATCTTTGGGGATGGCGGGATAAGGTTTTTCCGTTGCTTTTATTCTGTGTGTTCTATGGGTAAAATCAAACCCTTACACTGCTATGTCCATTTTACTTTAGAAGTGCACACACACCCCACTAACTCAGTAGTGCACTGATACAAGTGTGTGTGTGTGTGTGTGTGGTGTGTGTGTGTGGTGTGGTGTGTGTGTGTGTGTGTGTATGGATAAAGGGCTTTAGCTACTGTATGTGTATGTAAGTAGGGAGCATTATCCTGGCCTATTATAGTTTCCTGTCCATCATAACCAATCCCCTGTCCGAGCTGCTTAGCGTCAGTTTGAATTAAGGTGACCCCCTATGGCCTGCACTCTGTGCAATCTCTCTCTCTCTCTCTGTCTCTCTCTCTGTCTCTGTCTCTGTCTCTGTCTCTCTCTGTCTCTGTCTCTGTCTCTGTCTCTGTCTCTGTCACACACACACACACACACACACACTCAGAGCTATGCAAGATCAGTGGTCGTCTTATGTCTCACACCACACTAGCCATGGTGCCCTTATTCTGAGTAGCGTGTTATGTATATGTGTGTGTGGCAGGACCATCTCCACCAGCACGGGTGGAGGAGGTGGATGCAGCGCTGCACGGGAGCCTCACCGGCGTGGAGTCGGCACTGCTCTACGCAAAGGCCTGGTCCAAGTACACCAAGGACCTGCTCAGCTGGGTGGAGAAGCGCATCAACCTGGGTGGGTCCGCTGACCTCAGTTCAGAGCCATGAACGCCATGTCCTGGGTTCTTGGTTATTCATGATACGTGGGCTAGCATTCGTACAGTTTATCAGTATGATTTAGAAGCACCATCCTCAGTTATTAATCAATGATTATTCATTACTCATTCGTTACTTTATGTTAGGTTTATTTCATGGAATGCAGTGCCATAAAGTCACAAGCATTACTTCAGGTTAGGACAGCATAGAAGATCTGAATGCTAATCCACAATGTCACAAAGTCAGTCTCTGCATTGAGTTGATTTGAGAACTAAGGCTAAAAGGATAAATCTGTTTCCAAGTCAGCCCTTATGAGTAGAACCTTTGGCCAACTATGACCTTCACTGACCCTGCGGTAGGGGGTGTTGGTAATAGGGGCCTTAGTGAGTCTAACCAGTGAGTCATCTGTGAGCAAAACCAACCCCTGACTCCCTGTTGGTGTCAGAAGGGTTGCCGAGACTGAGGGGCAGTGGTACAGCATGTTGTACACTGATAAACCTTTGCAACATCAGCTCAGTGCTCAGTGTCTGGTCCTCATCAATGATAATGGTTGATAGTGTGGGCAGTAAACAATGCTGGCTGGCTGTACCCAGGTCAGTGGTGAGGCTGTCCGTGTGGGATGCAGGCTTTTGTGTCCTCGTCGGCTGACTTTACCCAGGTCAGTTGTGAGGCTGTCCATGTGGGATGCAGGCTTTTATATCCCTGCCCTCACCTCTCTGACAGCTCTTGAATCTGCCGTCCTTGGGGCTGGTTTATGTACACATTTACAGAGGCGAGGCTGTGTGTTTGCTTTCCACGCCGACTTCACACACCAAACACTGGGAATGTGGATACTTTCTGTGTGTGTGTGTGTGTGTGTGTGTGTGTGTGTGTGTATATATATATATATATATATATATATATATATATATAAAAATTTTTTGCTGACATTTCCTAAAATTTACTTTGCTTTCTTTGTTTAGATATTGAGTGTGCCAAAAGCTTTGCCAAAATGGCTGAATCTGCAAAGACGCTCGCGAGCCAACAGGTTAATTTTTCTGCTGTACTTTCTATGTCTGCTACTATTCTTTTGATATGTCGGACTGTTTAATCAGCAGATGGCAAAATGATGACGTTACACTGGTGCATTATTGTAAAATGTTCAAATGCAGTACACTTACCTTGCAGTACACTTACCTTGCCCCCTTTTTACTGTCTGTTCCTGAAGGAGTTCATGCCATTTAAAGAGATCTACACTGCAGCATTTAAGAATGACATTGAGTACAGCCAAGTCATCCTGCACACCACCGCCGCTCTACAAGCCAATAAGTTTATCCAGGTAACATATCTCACCCCCCCTCACCCCCTTTTCCCCATTAAACCTCCTGTGGGCCTTGTCTGATTGATTTTGTGTGTCTATATATGTTGTTTCTGACTCATGTTGAGTGTGTGGGTCTTGTTTCCACTCCTCCACAGCCACTGCAGTCCAGGAAGAATGAGCTGGACAGACTGAGGAAGGAGGTGAAGGAGCAGTGGCAGAGGGAGCAGAAGAAAATGGTGGGTGTATAATGACACAGAGGGGTCAGAGGTCGTCTGCGTGAGGGAGGGTCGCATGTGCAAATGACTTTGTTCTGCTGAGGTGATCGCCTCAGTGAAGTATGTGCAATTTTACACGAGAGACAAGAAGCTATTTCAATGTTTATTTGAAATATACTGCAGTACGCAGTGCGCTTTTAATATCGTCTCTGCAGCGTGTGAATCTGTAGCACAGACATTTTAGGTGGTATGCCTGTTGTTGCCCTGTAGTTCAGATACGTTTATTTCTCTCTCTGCTTACAAACATTTAATTACATGTGAGCAAATAAGCTGTTTTAAAGTTTTAAATAAACAAAACTCCTTTTATCTGAGATTGGCTTCCCACTTAAATATGTGTGATTACGATAAGTGTGAGTAATCAGAAGGAAACAAATAGGTTGCTTTTTTTTTTTTCTTCCAGTATCTCAAGCATAGCTTTGATGACTTATGGCTGGTTGATTGTAGGTCAGTGTGTAGATTATGAATGAGGAAGTCCATGTCTGCATCAGTGCTCGCAAGGTCCTCTTTTAGTTTAGTGCTGTCAAGCCTCAGCCATTAGGAAATCACAACAAGCACTTACGTAAATGGGGCCCCCGAGTGCCTCTTTAAGTGCTAGCAATGTGCTAAGTGCTAGCATGTGTGGCGACCAGTCTGCGATATCTGTCCATGGCATCAGAGGGCAGACCGAAGCGAGATGCGTGCCTGTTGTTGTGGGAATGTCGTTCCGTGGAAGACGTGTAGGATGTTTACAGCTCAACACCTATAAGCAGAACTGAGCTCTGAGGAAGTGGCACGGCAGCAACAGCATCAGGCATGTGGGTATAGGGATGGGGGGGGGGGGGGGCGGAGGAGTGGCAGGTTGGGGTGGGGGTGGGGATATAGGGGGCAATGTACATTGTGTTCACTTAAGTGACCATGTCCTCCCCTGTAGCGCTGGGCAAGCATGCGTTTCCTCCAGTGTCTGTACTTAGTATAGTAGGAAATGGAAGAGTTCTGTTGTGATGGATGATTACTGTCTGTCTGTCTGTGTGTGTGTTGTGGTACACTTGCATGCATGCATGCTGGCACTGAAAATCAGGAAGTGAACTTAGCTGTGTGTTGAGTCAAGAGCAGTTTTGTAACGCATGCGTATGGGTTTGTGTGTGTGTGTGTGTGTGTGTGTGTGTGTGCGCGCATGCGTGAAAAGCAAATTGATTGAGTAATTCTCTGCTTGGTGCTTCTGATGTCATGGTTGCGACTTCTTGAAATGCTCAGTCTGTATGTATTAATACCTTTTTATGTATGTGTATGTGTATGTGTGTGTGTGTGTGTGTGTGTGTGTGTGTGTGTGTGTGTGTGTGTGTGTGTGTGTGTATGTGTGTGTGCACAGCACGAGGCGGACAGCGCCCTAAGGAAGGCAAGGCTGCTGCAGGCCCAGCGGCAGGAGGAATACGAGAAGGCCCGCCACTCCACCAGCCGGGCCGAAGAGGAGGCCCCGGGGGCAGGGTCCGGCGGAACCGCCAGCAAGCAGCTGGAGAAGAGAAGACGTCTGGAGGAGGAAGCGCTGCAGAAGGTTCGCCACCACTACAGTTTTTTCACAACACACAATCTCAAACATTCTACACACACACACACACACACAGTTGCTCACAGGGGTTATGGGTGTAAACAGTTCTCTAAGGTTAACCTTTTTGGATAGTGGTCCAAAAAGTATGAGGAAGTGTTGATGAGGACATGGCATGCAAACTCCATTTGTTATGATGGTGGGGGTGGGGGTGAGGTGGATTTAGGAGTGTGAACATAAAATTAAAAGACAAAATCTATCCTAATCTTGGTGCCAAGGAAAAAAAATGAGAAAAATGAGAAAAGCTATTGAGCTGAAACGCTCTGCAACTTCTGCAACTGTGCAGTGTGCGAAACATTCCTCCTTCACCAAGAAACCCCCCTAAAAAAAGAAAAAAACAATTCAAGGTTTCACTTCACCTCTGTTGGCAAGGTTGAACGTAAATGGCCTCTGGTGACATACCTTGGCAACCTCAAAGCAGCACTTAAGGCACTCAAGTCCGCTCTCACGCACTCTGCACCGTGCCTCTTCAGAGCCAGGAATAGCCAGTCGCCTTTTGACTGTCTCCACCATCCAGCCATTATGGTCTCAGTCTGACTGGAGACGCTACAAGAAAACACAGTTCCTCCATAATGACGCATATATATATTGACCAGTGATGACAAGAACCTGTCATAGCTTTTGAGCGTAAATCCATTGAACACAAGCCCTAAACAGCAGTGGTACTCGTAGTCTCCTCCTTAAATCATTTCAAAGTGCCATTTATAGTTCAAAGTGGGTGTGTCCGTCCCGCCCGCCGCCCCAGCCACAGCTTGGTTTGGAAACAAGGAAGTCGGAGAACCGAGAAAAGGAAACGTCTAGGTTTGCGTTGGCACTCGTGTTTGCCAGATCAGGCTGGGTGGTGCTGCACGGTGTCTGAGGATGGTCTGTCAGCTCACGGGCTAACTGGCCGGCTGTGCGGCTGCTGGTTTGTTTGGCAGGCGGAGGAGGCTAAGGAGCACTGCAGGGCCTGCGTGAACGACGTGGCCGTGAAGAAGGTGGACCTGGCCAAAGCCAAGAGGCAAATCCTGACTCAGGTCCGCGAGCTTGTGTTCCAGTGTGACCTGACGCTGAAGGCGGTGAGTTCCTTTAAAGTGCACGCACACACACACACAAAACAGTCACACATACACACTTACAGACATTCATGTGTGCAAACACCATCGTATACACATTCAGTAACCATCATTAGTCACATTTTCTTCTCTGTTAATACCTGGTCAAACTGTCAGTTATGCCAGTAGCTACTATTTTTAGCTGCTACAATTGATTTCATTTTAAATCATCCAGCTATTGCGGTGACCTCAAAAGTCCACTTACCTCAGCACAAATGTTAAAAAGCCTAGTTTAGGGGCATGGTGCACTGTGCACTCCGAGCGACGCAAGCGGTGTGGGTGTATGACGTGTTCGCTTGTGCATTCCAGGTGACGGTTAACTGGTTCCAGATGCAACAGGCCCAGGTGGTGTCTCTGCCGGTCAACTACCAGTCGCTGTGCGAGAGCGCCAAGCTCTACGAGCCGGGCCAGCGTTACACCGAGTTCGTCAGGAGCCTCCCCACGGACCGGAGCCGGGGAGAGTCCTTCACCTACGACCTGCCCGCCACACAGAACTCTGGGTGAGTGTAGGCGTAAAACACTGTACTCACACACACTCTTTCAGTCTCTCCAAATAAACATTCAGGTATATTTGCATTATTGTACTAGGTTGAACACATTCATCACTGGTAGAGCAAGTTGCTGACAAACCCTTTGGTTAAAAATCCAAGGAAGGACTAAACATGTAGGAAAAACTTGTCTGCACTGAAACCATTGTGAGTTGAAGGAAGGCATTGAATAAAGCCTTGAATAAAGGGATTCCGTACTCAATGAATGAATACAAAGGTAAACATATAGGACGCACTCCTATACGGGAGTTGGCATTTCTAGTGTGGTGGAGAATGCCTTATCTGTGCTGAGTTGTAGTTCTAAAAGGGGAATTGCAAGGAAAATGTTTGAAGAGAGAGTTGTCTGTGGCCGAGCTGCATTTCCTGAACACTTGAGTGGGGTGGTGAGTGATGGTTACTGAAAAGGAGAGAGGGATTGAGTGTGAGAAAATGAGAGAATGGCTGAGTCAGAGAGAGAAAGAGAGAGAGAATTCCAACAGTAATTGTGTTGGAAAGTGGCAGAGAGAGGGAGAGAGAGAGAGAGATTTAATGGCCTCGAGAAATGTGAAGGGACGGGGTTAACGGGAGAGAGGGATTTTTTCTGGAGGAGGAAAGAGGGAGAGAGGGATTGCGTCGGAGAAATTCTAACACAATTGAGTGGGCGCCCACAGGCCTTCCTGAGGAAATGGCTGCGGTTGGAGGAGCGAAGGATGGAGGGGGGGGGCAGAGAGAGAGAGAGGGAGAGAAAGAGAATGAGAAAGCTTGATAGCCATAGTGCTTCAGAGAGGGAGAGAAACAGAGCAGGAGGCAGAATGGAGGGGTGGGGGGGGTGGCCGGCTCTGTTTTCACTACGCAGGGCCACCACACCCACACTGCCCGCTGGACCGCAGCAACAACAACACAGATCACTGAGCACTCTGCTTCCCCCTGACTCACCACCAACACACACACACACACACACACACACACGCACGCAGCCAGGCCACCACACCTCTCCACAGCTGACAACACACACCAAATCACCATTCAGTGACACCTCTGTCAGTTTTTGCTCAGACTGGACAGCCAACTACAGACTTGTTTCCAGTTCACTTGAAAAGGTAAGCTTTAAAGGTTGCCACTAGCAGGTGAATACGGCCTGTTTATTGTCCAAACACCTCCAAACAACTCCAATTGGTTGACCCATTATTCCTCCTCTCTGGTATCCACGTTCACACCAACTCGTAACATTTTTAGATCCAGTCTCCCAGGTTAACTCTCAAAGTTGTCACTGGTGAGACTAAACGTTTTAAAAGGGCTCTTGTTTTGTGTGTGTGTGTGTGTGTGTGTGTGTGTGTGTGTGTGTGTTTGGGGGGTGGGATGGGGGGGCTTGTAAAACAGAGTCCGTGTGGCAGTGGCCGTGACAGGCGCTGCCTTGGAAGGTGACAGGCTTTTGTTGTGGAGGGTGGAGAGAGAGATGGAAGGATGAAGGGAGGGGAGGTAGGGAGGAGGTAGAGGGGTGCCTAGTTTCCTTCACGTCCCTCCTGCCAGATCCTGCCCGCTGATCAAAAGGGGCCCCTGGGCAGACGGCAGAAGTGTGTGTGGGAACAGCACAACTTCACACTTCAACACGCCCGTCACCACCACCACCACGTGTGTGTGACCACTGGAAGACGTGCTGTCGACAAACAATCAGCGAAAAGAACAAGACAAACATGCTCACATTCTCTCACACACACACACGCACACACCAACTAGTCACACACACACACAAAAACACACAAGATTACAGTGGGAGAACAGGTAGATGAGTTTATACGTATACACTCGAATACTTCAATTACAACCTTTTTTCCATTAGCGAATCCAGATGGTTGCTACAAAGATGATGAATAGAACTTGCTTTTACTTTCGCTCTCTATGAACACTTCCTCTGGCTTTTGGCGACACGTTCACGGCCACTTTATAGAGCCTGAATCATAGCTGACATTGACGACGGCCCCATTGCCTTTTTCGCTGTTCCCACAGGTTCCCCCTCAACAAGCAGTCGATCAGCAGCAGCCACTCGTCCCACGGGAACTTGTCGCAGGTTTCTGTGACTTCTGGCGACTTCCTGGGCACAGACGACGTGGAGAGCCCCCTCCACACACGGCCAGCCAAGATCGCCGAGAGACGCTCCAACAGCAGCACAGACATCCAAGGCAAGTTGTCACTCAGCTGGAGTGAAACAAACACCTCTATGATACAACAACAGTGGAGTCTTTAGCATTGTCTGGCGATTCTCTTATTTGTGTTTCATAGGATGGTACACAGTGCATAGCTTTTACTTCAACTTTTAATACGATTTAAAAAATGTCTCTTCAGAAGAGAGACTATGTCTGAAATGTCCTCACTTCGGGGAAAAATAACTGTGAAATTGATACATCAGAGCATAAAATGTAGACACGCTTTAGTATTCTTCAATCTTCCTTATCCCTTTTCTTTCTTTTTCTCATGGGTCCACATTCAAGGGGGGGTCTGAAAACACTGGCCACAGAATCTGAGGCATACATTGTTGTTATGTCCTAAATATAGCATAATGTAAACTTAATCAGAACCCTTTTTGTGAGAAATGGCAACTAAAGAACATCAGAGAGACACACATGACTAACTCTGAATTTTCCTCCTTCTGTGCGCTTGTGTTTGTTTATTATCCAGTTCTGGTATGGAGACATTCTGTGGACTTTTTGACTAAACAGTCTGTTCCCTGTTTTTTTTTATGTTTTTAATTTTGCCATTGTCACTTCCTGACAGAAATCCAGAGCAGTGATTATCAATGGCAATTGAAATCGCTTCACAGAAGCGTATGGTCACTTCTGCTAAATGCCTCTTTAAGTGAGCCTGTGGAATATACACCCAGAGACCCCCCCCCCTTCACACACATACATACCCGCTCCCTCTCCGAGCTGAGATCGTTCCAAACTAATGAGTTCAGATTGTATCTTCTCTTACACACCCCTCTCCCCTAATACTAACCACCTCTTACAGCCAGATAAACGTGTTAGCATTGAAATGAAAGGGAGCAATTAACAGGCTTTTTAGCTTACAATATCTGCTGCCTGGGTGCTTGTGCTGCAGATAGTAGATTAGCCTGACTGTGTACAACTGCAAGGAACAAGTGCAAATTTTTTTTTTTTTTTTTTTTTTTTTTTAATCATTTCACTTATTTATTTATTTGTAAAAAACAATGGCGATTTGAAGCTTCTACAGCACCCTTGATTTATTTTATTCGCTCTTTGGCTAAATAGCTTGGGTAAAAAGCTGTCTGTAGATTCAAATCTGTATGAAGCTTATATTTAAGGAACTTTAAAAAGAGGGTTCAAAGTACACACTTTTGTGACTGGTTAGAACGCAGCTGATAGGAGACTTTCTCCTAGTTAGTTAGTTATGTTAGTGAATGCTAGATCTTATTAGTTATGTTGATGGATGCTAGATAGGATCTTTAAAGGGCTTGGTATGAGAGTGATTGTGGTGAGAGAGGCTCACGGCAGCTTCTGGTTGAGGGTGTGGCTCCTGCTAACGGTGTGTGTGCGTGCGTGTGTGTGTTGGTGGAGATTGACCTTAGATGTGATTTGTGCTTGGCTCTGTGGGATGTCTGCAAGCACCCTCAGGGTTGACTCAGGGCTGGAGACTGTGTGTGTGTGTGTGTGTGTGTGTGTGTGTGTGTGTGTGTGTGAGAGAAAGAGACAGAGAGAACAAGAGAAAGAGAGAGTGTGTTTGTGTGAGAGGCTATGGCTTGTCTGTGCTTCCTGCTGGGTGCCATCAGGGCCTGGCTGCCGAGGTCATCCGTGTGGCTGGAGATTAACAGCACCTTGTCCTCTGCTGACTCCTTTATTTACGGAACCTCCCTCTCTGTGGCTCTCATCCTCTCCCTCTCCTTCTCCCTCTGCCCTTACTTACAAGCCCTCATCTGAGACCTAAGGACTTTGCTCTAGGTCTAGGAAAAAAACAAAGTTCTTATTAGACCTGCTGAAAGGAATGACAGACTTATCATGCATTAAATGTTGGTTAAAGATTTAAAAACAATAGTCCACCTGTGACAGAAATGTGGGAAATACAGCAGTCTCTCCATCTGCATTAGAGGTACAGATCAAGCTTTGCAAGCTGTGTCATAAATGCTGGGGGAAAAATTTGAATTGGTTTTGTATTTGTAATTTGTAAAAGAAAAAAGGTTACATTTTGCAAGTTCAAGATCAATGACTCACCCTTGCTAGTCTCAGTAGTATCATTTGAAACATGTATTTGTTCTTGACACCACTGTTGTCATTGGCCGTGTTCTTGAAACGGCTATTATTTCCCCTCAAGCTGAAGTGTTGTTGCTTTGTGCACACAAACAAGTTGGGCTTGTGTGCCGTCATCACGTGTTGGAGGCCACACGTTCCAACATCAGGTTCTTACTGAAAACCTCTGACATGAGCTGGATGGCTGCCAGGCTTCAACACATACACACACACACACACACACACACACACACACACACACACACACACAGGCATGCCACGCATGCATCTGCATTCGCATCTGTAATTAAATATTGATTATATTCCTGGCACATGGTTGACCTGAGATAGATCCATTGATTAGATAATGCATACGCCAGGATGGGTCATATTAAAGGTCCTGTAACGTTTGCTGGAGTAAAGTGTTGTAATGGAAAAGAAGAAATGGAAAAAGCAGAATTCTGAGTCAGATTTGGTTTATTTCAGTTCTTCATGTGCATGCATAGTGAAAAGCTATGTCAGCTAGTGCAGAGGTCGCTTAAACAATAAATAATGGTCAAAGTTTTTTGATAGCAGCAGAATAAGTTGTGCAACACTGACTTTGCCCCCTCTTTCTGCGTCTACAGCTCTGCGCATCCAGGGCCCGTTCCGAGCCTGGGGAACAGGGAACCAGGGGGGAGGGATGTGCAGTGACTCAGAGAGTGCAGGGGGCAGCAGCGAGTCCCGATCCATGGACTCACCCACAGCCAGCCCAGGTAGGCCTCCTCTCTCTCTCTCTGTCGATGCAAATGAATCCTTGTGGTGAACAATGTGGTGGGTGTGAATGGTGGAGGATGCAAATGTCGGCTGTGTGAAGCCAGTCTGATAGACTCTAGCCAACCTGGCCCATTAACCTGTCAGTTCCCCTGAGGCCATTGCTGTGCACAGCTGCTCTCGCTGCCTCTCATCGCCTCCGTCATTCCAAACGTCGAGCCTCTCTGTCAACACCGAGCTGATTGACGTCCTCGGCGCCTCATGGTAGTCGTGACACACAGACGAGTCACAGCCTCATGTCGAACCTCACGAACAGCACTACCCCCACACACGCACACTCACAGATACACACACCGCCCACAGGGGGAAAGTTGAACAAACATGTTGGCAAACATGCGCTGAGCAGAAAAAGCATCTCTGGTTGACATCTACTGTGAAACAATCTCCTCTAATTTAACCATGGCTCTTTTGACATCTTTTTGACAAACAATCCCTTAAAAAAAGCCAACACCGAATACCAGCAACGTCCATTTCCTTCAGCATTAATGGTGCTGTTAAAAACAGACCATTAGCATAGACTTGAAGTGTTAAGCCTTTTAAAACTTAAGTGGCACGTCATTTCTCGCTGCCTTATCCAGTCTAATGTCTAATAGAGGCCTCATGCTGATTAACTCCTTTTGTGCTGATTTCATTAAACGACAAATCTGGGCCATTTGTGGAGGATCACTCCTTTAATTCTCCCCATCTCACAGCGGCTTTGTCCCCCACATTCTGTGGAATGCTGAGAATGCCGAGGCAGATGAGTCTGGCATGGGCGGCTCAATCAAGCCATTATCAGCCAGTCTGGGAGACTGGGTGGAGGGATTGATCAGTGAATAGAGGTGCGAATCACCCTTGATGCCCCCACCGGGTGGTCCCCTGCCAGGACCATGATCTCCTTGCATATAGCCCTTCCCACCCCCCCAGCCCCCATATAGACAAACCCAGCCTCTTCCCCTCCCCTGATCTGATAACACTGCCCCCAGATCAGCTCACTCCCTCTTAAAAACTCCAACCAACTTGCAAGTGTTGGTCAGTTGGATACACTCAGTAAACATACATTTGAGGGATATCAGCTGGCAACAAGGTATCACTCTGCTGCTGCTGCTGTTGCTGCTGCTGGTGGGATGATCATGGGATTTTTCTGTTTGGCCCCAGGGGATTTCAAGAGGAGGCTGCCGCGGACCCCCTCCACAGGCACCATGTCCTCGGCAGACGACCTGGACGAAAGGGAGCCCCCGTCCCCATCGGACAACGGCGGTGAGTGTTCAGTTTGGAAAAAAAAAATGACACACACTGCATGCAAGGTCAACCTTTTTTTTCTGTTTGTGTGTCTGTCAGTTGGATGGTCCTTTTGTTGTCACATCCTTTGTGTGTGTGAAAATATGCAGACGAGAATGCATAGGGTGTAGAATTTTAAGAATGTCTTTTATAGCGAGTGTTGTAGGTATTCATCACACATACACACACACACGCACACACACACACAGAAAAGATAGTGTAGACTTTTTTGCTTTGACAAAACAATGCTGTTGGGAAATTGAAGGAGGTGGTTTGTGAAGAGGCTTTTTTTCTGAAAGGCTTCCATTCGCCTTTATTGAAAGTGTAGCTCTGCGCTAGTTCACTTGCGGAATGCTGAGGAGAGCGTTGCCGGGCTGTCTGGAGGGGAGAGGTGCTAAAGCTGTTTGTGCTCGTCTTTTCTCCTGCTGTCAGGCTTGAGTGAAATGGTCACGGAGACTGCCAGCTCCCCTGGACCTTTCCGGAACGCGCAGATGTCCAAGGCGGCCCAGACACACAAGCTGAGGAAGCTCCGGGCGCCATCGAAGTGCAGGGAGTGTGACGGCCTGGTGGTGTTCCACGGTGCTGAGTGTGAGGAGGTGAGTGTACACACACACACACACACACACACACACACACACACACACACACACACACACACACAAACAAACAAACACACTCAATTCACACACTCATTCCTCATACTCAACGACTTCTTAAAAGGTCCTTTTCTCTCCTTTTAGTTCTCGCTCTCTACTTTGCATAAATCAAATTAGTTCCAGGCATTTGTGAACGTTTAGAAAGTGGACAGTGTTTTGTTTAAGCCATTACACAACACTCAGGTCCTTCGTCTGACTTTGGTGCCACGGCTCTTTCTCTCCCCAAATCCAGTGTTCCCTGGCCTGCCATAAGAAATGCCTGGAGACCCTGGCCATTCAGTGTGGGCACAAGAAGCTTCAAGGCAAGCTGCACCTGTTTGGCATTGACTTTGCCCAGGCGGCCAAAAACAGCTCAGATGGTATCCCTTTCATCATCAAGAAGTGCACGTCGGAGATTGAGAACAGGGCCCTGAACATCAAGGTATGACCATCTTCAAGCTTCGCTCTCAGTCTCTCCTTGCTGCTGAAATGTCTTTTAATTTTTTTTTTGAGAGGCAAGTGGGTGTGAATGAGACTTTTATTTTGTTCTCCTCAAAAGGGTATCTACAGAGTGAATGGAGCCAAGTCTCGGGTGGAGAAACTGTGCCAGGCGTTTGAGAATGGGAAAGACCTGGTGGAGCTCTCTGACCTCTACCCCCATGACATCAGCAATGTCCTGAAGCTGTACTTGCGACAGGTGGGTACCATTGATCCAAGGGAGTAACTTTATTCTCCTATTTTGTTACTGTATTATGCATTTATTGAGTTTTTGAATGAAAGTCTTGTCAATTGAGTAATTAATAATTAAACAATTAATAAAAGTAATGATTATGAAGTATTTGCTAAACTAATAGGTGTTTTTCTGCGGTCCCATGTAGCTCCCAGAGCCCCTCATCCTGTTTCGTTACTACAATGACTTCATCGGCCTGGCCAAGGAGAGTCAGAGCATCATCGTGGAGGAAGTGGAGGCGTCGCGCGGGTCGCTGCCCTCCGAGACGCGGCAGGTGAGCGTGGAGTTGAACCGCGTCCTCTTCAAGATCCGCGACCTGCTCCGCCAGCTGCCTCCGGCTCACTACAAAACACTGCAGTTCCTGATCGAGCACCTGCACAGGTGTGTTCAGTCAGACAAGTACAAACCATAGTGCTCATACTGTGTTTTATTTTGTTCCTACTATTTACTGTGAAGGTATCACTTCTAACAGGGATTTATCTTTGAAGTGATGTGCATGTGTGGCTACTGCATGACTTCATTTCTTGTTTTGACCATTCTTTTCTCCAGGGTCACAGAGAAGGCTGATGAGAATAAAATGACGGCCAGCAACCTGGGCATCATCTTCGGGCCCACGCTCATCAAGCCGCGGCAGGCCGACGCGGAGGTCTCGCTCTCCTCGCTGGTGGACTACCCCTACCAGGCGCTCATCGTGGAGCTGCTGATCCGGCACTACCAGATGATCTTCGACGCGCCTCTCAGCCCGCTGCCTACCACCACAGCCGGCGAGAGCTCGCCGCTGCCCGTTAAGTCGCGCCTCACGCCGCAGGAGAAGGAGCGTCAGCTCAGCCGCCACTCCACATCTCTGGTCGACATCAAGGAGGTGAGACTCTGCCCGGCGCCTTGATGGGATGTTCTCAGAACCCCGTTCAGAGCTTGTGGATGGTAAACTAGTCTTTCTGCTCGAGGTTCAAAGCATTGATGACGTTTCTGTGTCTTTACAGCAGCAGCAACACAACATTAAGATGTATAAGAGGCATTCCTCGGTGATCCCCTCCACACATCTAATGGATGAGGTGAAAGAAGTCAAGCCCAGGACAGAGGGGAGGGAATTTGTATCTGGTCAGTATTAGTGGTAGTGCATAGAAAGCCTATAGATGGAAATATGTTGCAACAAGTATGCATGTGGTGATACACGCACTAAACGATGCACTGTTTTGATGATTGCTTGACTGTTTTGTCTCTTTTGGTTTCCGGTAGCCGTGGACACCGTGGATTCGACCACCATCAATGGGCTCTTGTCTGCCAGCACACCAGAGATCCAGAATTCGCCACGCTTCCCCCGGTCCAACCAGGTCTCCTCCATCTGTATCCCCATCACGTCCTCCAGCAGTGCTTCCTCCGCCTCTCCCATCAGTCCCACCCACGGCCCTGGCTCCAACCGGGTGCAGATGCGGCCTCCGCGGCCCAAGCTGTCATCCAGGCCCGTCAGCCTTCCGCCCGAGCGGCTCCTGAACGCTCGCAACGCCGCTGAGGCCGCCCGCGCCCAGCCCAGGGACGCGGCCATCGAGGAGGCCTCGGAGGAGGAGCCACAGCAGTCAGGCCAGCAACCGCAGCAGCAGGTGCCGCAGCGGTCAGGCCTGAAGTCACGCCCCGGGATGGCGCACTACCGGAGCACCTACATAGACACGCAGACGCTGCGGCGCAAGTGGGACCGTGAGTACAAGCGCTACGATATAACGGCGCGCACGGCAATGATCGTGGCCAAGCTGCCGGGCCAGGACGCCAATGCAGGGGGAGACGGAGTCACAGGTGTCGGGATCGCCGTCCCCACTCCTGCCACCAGCACCCCTAACATTTCTCTGTCCTCCTCTGTGCCCTCATTGATGCGTTTCCCCGAGCGCATGACCGCATCAGCAGGGTCGAATCGACAGGGTCGGGGTGCTCTGAGGCGTGAGGGGAACGTGAGTGAGTACAACCCTGTGCCGACTGCCTTCCGCCCTCCTCGCACTCTCCAGCCTCCCCCTGGAACCTTCTACAAGCCCCCCGCTGTCGGCCGAGCCAAGTCCCTCACGGAGATTTCGATCAAGCCCAGTGGCCCGGCAGCAATGGAAAACAGCACTGGGGATGATGACGAGGATGATGACGATGAGGAAGAGGAGGTCCTGGAGATTGAGGTGTCGGTAGATGGGCCATGCCCCGAGGCAGAGTCCCAGAACGAGGAGCCCAACTCTCCTTCCCAGTCTCCCAGCTCCAGTCCAGAGGAGCTCAACCAAAGCGAGGCCAAGCCCGTCTACCAGAGACTCCGCTCACGCCGGCTACAGGAGTTTGAGCACCGAGAGGCCCACTTCGTATGACCTCACTGCTGATCCCCAGTCAGTTTCCTTGGCCAGTTTTGAGTGGCTGAGAGATGCATGGCTATATACAAATTGTGTCATATTGTACATGAAAAACACAAACAGTAAAAAAAAAAAGACTGAACAGATTTTGTAAACTGTGAGCAGAACACCACAGAAGTGTTATATAGTTAATATATTTCCTGTTTCCTGGAGTCTACAGGCTTACATGAGAAAAGCCTAGCAGATGAACAGAAAAAAACTTGCAATTATGCACTTAGTTTCAGTTGTGTTTCGCGTAGTAGTTACTTACTTTAGGTGAAGACAGTTTGAAATGTGTTTTCAAAGTGGAGCTCATGCAGCAAAAAAGAGAATATAAACAGGTTCAAAATGTATTTTTTAACTAAACAAAACTGTACAAATGGGGCTGTTTAACTGCTTAAGGCAGACTTTCTCTTTCCGAACTGTGCAATTGACTTCACTTGGAGAATATTAGACTGTTGTATAAAATGTACTGTCACTATGCCAAAAATAATTCAGCTGTTACTATTGTGTGTATGGTCACTTTATCACCACTGTTTTAATGCACTTACGAGGCTTAATCCAATCATTACCAATTGTTTTTGTACATTTCTACCATTTTTGTAATACAGTATTTTATTGTGCATGTACAGTATTACCTGTGTTCAAGTATTCAAAGGACAAATGTTTTAATTTGATATGCTGTATAATCAAAGAAAATCAAATACAATATTTTGTATTGAACCTGATGTCTAAGTTACATTACTTGGTAGCTGCCTGAAATGTCAGGTTGATATTATGGACAATTAGAATCATTTGGGAGGGATGTTAACTTCCATGATTTTTTTTTTTAAATATTGGCTTTAATGTCTTTTTAAAAACATTAAAAGGTTCACAGATGTATGATATGCTGTTTTGTACAAAGAATATTGATATATTTTGCTCACCTTTGGAGTTTGGTCAAAAAGGATGTTTATGTGTTGAAACAACTTGTGATCTCTGCATACCCCATTGATTAACCTCAAGTAAGTGCATTTTCTATGTAAACTGTATATCGCTCAATGTTTTATAAAATATTATCAAAAATCTGCTGATTTTGAAATGTTTTAACTCTTCTATGGCATTAAGGCATGTGTCAGAACACACTTTTATAACTTATTAAAACAACAGTTGATAACTCACAAATTTACAACTTCATGTTCGTCGTCATTTATAAAATGTTTGAATTTATTGTAAAAATACATACGAAGGACTGCCATGAAATAGGTTTTCTTGAAAATTTTAAATATCTGAAACACCATGCCAATTGGATTTCCCCCCGACTCTGTCAAAGAGGTGCAGGGTCAACGCACGTGCTAAACTGCTTTGCACATAAAGGCCATGGCATACAGGGGCTAAATCTCACTTAGGATAATGAAATTAGTTCTTGTGGATTCTGCGAGAAGATCAAGGGCTCTCTTTGCTTCTCTTCTGCTTGAAAGTAAAATACACCATTTACACCTCAAATTTTCGTTTACATTACTTGTTGATTGTTCACTCGCTGCTGGCGGGGCAGGTCCGTGGCAAAATGGATGAAAGGTGTGAGTTAGATCTCAGCATTCAGTAGGGGATTAAAATAATCTGATTACAACTCCCAGTAGGATCGAAAGAAAGCGGCAGCTCGCACTCCAACATGGAACGGCGGGCCAAATGTTTGTTAAACATTTTATGATATGTGTCTTTGCTCAAATATGTCCCCTCTGCGGTGAGTAAACCACATTATTTGTATTTGTTTACCGGAAGAATTTTCTGTGAGAATTGGGCTAAAGGCAATATGTCCTTTGCTGTGATTGAGCTAACAAACGCAGTGCAGACGGGTGTTGCATAACGCTGTCTCCCGTCGGAAAATGTTATTGTGCGCTCTATGTTATGGCGCGCTCAGGCACGACTGAAAATAGATTCAACAAGAAGTATTTTTTTCCTGTAAGATGACAAATGCACTTTACAAATGTGTGGTATCCGACACGAACATGCTTCTATGATAAGATAGGCTATAGAGTAGTATGATGTCTGGAAACAGTTTAGGCAGGTCTGTTTAAATTTAATGTTTGCCATCTGTGTTTGCACGTCGAGTTGCATCGTGTTTCGACCTCGGGCCACAATTAGCGTTGTAAGGCTGGTCTGCTTAAATGAGTAATCTACTCCCAGGTCAGTGTTGAGCCCTCGGGTGCCCGATGTAGCCTACGTGCACCCTACACGTTGCTTCAGGGAAATTGATCAAGCCTACCATTATGGCCACTCCTTTAAAATAAATCACAGGCGCTGTTACAATGACCTAATGTTAATGTCTAAAGAGTACAAAGAATTATGCAATACTAGGTTATGTGTCTGTTCCCTACAGTCATTTGTTTTAATCCATAATTTAATGCAGTAGCCTGCTGAGCACACTGCTGTCTCGGAAAGGCAGTTACAATTACAGTCATGTCAACACTCTAGCCTAATAAATGAAGTCAGGTTTTTCAAAGTGGTCATTGGCGAGATCTTTATACAGCCCAGTAGGCTCAGTTCATTTGTCAGCCTAACACTGTTTTATGTCTAACATGATTCATTCCAAACGTATGATTGGTAGAGTGTAGCAAATATTATGGTCACAGGGCTATTGTGTGGATTCATTGATTGACATGACCCAGAAAGCTAGGGCCTCTGCCCACCCTCTGGGTTCAAGCAGCCACTCCCTGCATTTGTGGTTACATTCTGTCTGTTTCGCTCAGCATCAAACTGTTTGTGTGGAGGTTACTGAGAAAAGAGGGGCCCACCCCATAAGCAGAACATGGAGAGAGGCATGATGGGTCTACTCCTAAAATTGAGCATTCTGTGGAGTCTGAGCATTTAAGGGAGTGTAGCAGTGGGTGTTGATGTCCGATTTGTCTATTTTTGTGCCCTTTTGTGTTTGCTTCCAGGTTGGTGACCTGTCAGTGACCCCTCTTTGGAGGGGCAGGTGGGGGGAGGGCGTAACCATGGGGACAGGCAGCCAGGTGCGACTGCTCCTGTGGAAGAACTGGATCCTTCGGAAGAGGCAGAAGGTAAAAATGAGGAAGAAAACATATTCTTTGTGCCGCTATTGTCGACTCACTACATAGATAAAAAATTACGCACATGTGCACGCGCGCACAAACACACACACACACACACACACACACTTTGGACATGTTTTGCTGCTCTTCTTAAAGCTTTTGGGCCTGGTGGAAGATGACATTGTGGTGAACCGCAATAGAGGGAAAAAAACCCACCAAGCTCATATTTAGAGCAAGCTTCACATCAAGAGGTGATCTGAGCCCCTCGCAGGACAAGCCCGTGCAAGGTGCCTCACGCTTTTGTCCTGTCAACCGATATACCACCAGGAAGGGACAGATAGGGAGGAAGCCCACAGAGCAGGGGCCTCTTTTAACTCGGATCTTTGTGAGTGCTCAGCCATGCATTTTGGAAGGGCCTCCCTCCCTCCCAATCGCCAGCCCTCCCGCTGCCATTCCCCCCCTCAGCATCCCAGCGCAGGCCGCGTTTGAAGGAACGCCAGGAACACGGAACAAGTATCCCAAGAGCAGAGATAAGATCAGACTGCTGGCCCATGTCTCACTGCCAGTATCCCCACCTCACCCCCACCCTTACTGCCCACAACCAACCCCCACCACCACCCCTTGCTCTCCCCCAAACCAGACCCCAGCCTGCGCCCCAAGCCCTCCCCACTCACAGACAGCGGAGCCTGCCAAGGGCTTCAAATGACCCTTCTATTGTTACAGGGCCTTGTTTGCATTGATTTTTGGCCCCTGTTCCTTGCCTCTGTAAATACATGGTGAGGGACTGAGATATTGGTGGCCTCTTCTATTAAAAAAAAGTACAGGAGTCCCCTTGTCTGTGTTTAGCAACAGTGTTTCTCTGGCCACGTCAAAGTGACTACTTCTTCTACTGGCGCTGTGGGTGAATAGAGGCCATGCAATTTAGGGCGGGTCCTGAAAATGGCCTACATTCTGACAAAAATGAAGGAGTGTTCAAAGGCCCAGGTCCAATCAAAACAGAGGTAAAGGCGTTATTGCAAACAGTGTGCTGATGGAATTGTCAAAGGCGTAATCAAGTTAGAATGAGTTATTTGGACAAGGAGAAAAGCAGTCATTGAAAAATAGAGCTTTTCATTGTGACCCCAAATTGGACTCTTATTCTCTTCGACCAAAACTTGGCGACTCACGAGGAAACAGGATTATTTATGCCACTAATAAACATTGAGTCTCTGTTTCAGCCTACTATACACAAAACGCGATGTCCTTCGCTCGATTGTTGATGTGGTCAAGGTCAAGGTCTCGTTCCCTTGACCTCAGTTTGAACTTTATCCTCTTTGAATGGAAAATAGTCTCACTTTGACCTGTCCATTTTCGGCAATTACACTTATTTGTTTGTTAGAACGGCTGTCAATCAACAAGTCAAATAGCTCCCTATGCTAAGTCCTCAGTAGCCAGAAGTCTTCCTTCCAATTTACTTTCACAGGGTGAGATGTTTCCACTTGGGCTAATAATGCTAAGTTGTTTTCACTTCTAATCCCAAATTGTTGTTCCTGCAGATTCGCTTCTTTGCCGAGATCATGTGGCCTGTGATGTTGTTTATAGGCCTGGTATGGCTGCGGAGGGCTAACCCACTCTACCGACAACACGAGTGTAAGTTCAAAGCCTGTTCCCATATTGTTGTGGTGAGAGTGTATTGTTTTTGGATCACACTCAGAAATAGATCTGGACTGGGACCAGCCTTGATGAACTCTTACCGGAGCTTAATGCAGTTTGTGTTGAGGCGGGAAGGGAATGCAGAATGCCATTACATAAATGTGCTGTTGACCTAAACTCTGTCTGCCCCTCTCTGCTGGTGCAGGTCACTTCCCCAACAAAGCCATGCCCTCCACGGGGATCCTGCCGTGGATCCAAGGCATCGTCTGCAACGCCAACAATCCCTGTTTTCAGTACCCCACGCGCGGGGAGTCGCCTGGACTGGTATCCAACTACAACAACTCATTGTGAGTTTTAGACCCACAAAAAAAGCCAGCTCAGGGCAAACCAAAGAGATGCATTTAAACTACAGTGCATCCATAAATACAGCATAAGTCTTAGATGATGTGCGTGCTGTTGTGAGCAGATTGATGGGTTGAGCAAAAGCCCCAAATGGAATGCAAAGCATTTTTTTTTCAGGAACACAGGAAATTACATGGAAATATTTTTACTCTCAATGTTTGTGTTTATCTCATATTTGTGGGTGTCTGTATGCATCTGTGTGTTTGTTTGAGTGTGTGTGTTCAAGTATTTTTAGCTGTGTGCGTGTATATATGGTATATATATATATATTTGTCTTTGTTTTTGTGTGTGTGTGTGCACGTGACCACTCCTCAGACTGGCTCGCTTCTGGGCGGATACGCAAGAGCTGCTCCTGAGCGACCAGCAGTTCCTGCAGCTGGGCCGGCTGTGGCGGGAGCTCAACGCGATGGGCAACTTCATGGACACGCTGCGGACCAATCCCCAGCTTGTTGAAGGTCATTTCCCAAACCCTGTCCAACCAACCCGCCACTCTCCATCTACCCCGACTCTCAGAACCCTCCACCCCTTCAGTGTTACATCATGTGGAATTCCACTCCACTGACAGCCGTCCTATTGTGGGCTGTACTCACCTCTCATTCCTCATGGCTGGAGTGTGCTGCATTGTTCTGGAGGACCACCGTATTTGCTGGTTTTGTCTGTGAATAGTCAAAGGGCTCTTGTGCTTTGGGTTCTAGTGCCTTCATTAATCAAATTACTGAAAGTACTTGTCTCACAGAGAATCTCAAGTTGGGGAAAGAGGGGGGGAGACCTCGGTCAAAATCAGTGGCTGCTGCTTTAAGCTGTTTTAATGATTTATGAAAGTCCACATTGTATGTACGGTATGCTGTAGATGTTGGTGAACTTGAAATTTACTGTCAAACATGAAATTTTAACCAAATTCCCAAATCTTCAGTACACCCAGCAACACCTCAACATTTGCTATCACTTTTCAGCATGCTCAGATTGTAGAATGAGGTTGGATTGCATCACGTAAACCTCCTTCCCTCGGTAAAAAGGGCTCTTTTCACCCAAGCGCAGAAACCTAAGCCTCTTACTTCTCCCACCCCCCGTACTTTCTCCCCGCTTTTATTTTCACAGAAAGCACTCCAATTTATTTACCCCGCGGCGGGGCATACAAACAGCGCCCTGTCCAGGAGGGATTGATACCGACATTCCTCCGGTTGACAACTCTGCGGGGGCACCCTGCCGCAAAAATAAATCATGGCCGGACGGTTATGGCGGCCGGAATGTGATTGATTGCATTCCAGTGATTGATTGTATAAGGGCCCCGACTGCTGACGCTTCGAAGCTTTTTCAGAGGGGTCGCAAATGAAAGGATTCTCTCTATCTCTCCGTCTCTCTCTCTCTTTCTCTGTCTCTCTGACAGTCTCTGCCTGTCTCTGTGTATGGTCGGAATGCATATCAAACAGGCGCTTTGAGCGGCGGAGAGTGCGGCCCGTCCACTGGCTGTATTGAGGTGGAAGTGTGGACAATGCGGGCCGCCTCTGTGTGGCCCAGAGACACAAAGGCCGGGGTGGAGAGGTCACATCCCCCTCTTTGATGAAGCACTTTTCTGGGGGTTTTGTTCGCCAGGTTTGCTGATCCCTCTCCCCTGTGCACACAGGCTGTGACACGCACGCATGCACACACACACACACACACATGCACTCTCTCTCTCACTGTCTCTCACACACACACACACACACACACACACTTTTTCTGCTTCTTCTCTTCCGTCTGTTTGCCTGATGATTTCAACAGCTCTGTCAATCTCACTCCTTTTCAACTGTTAATTTTGTGTTTCTTTATGACTCTCTGTCTCTCTTGATTGGCACCCCCACACACACAACATAAAAACACAAAAGTGACATTCACATTCACAAACGAACCCCCACTTAGCGATCCAGAAGTAACACATACCACAGGGCTTGTATTTTTCCGGAAAATGGCCCCAAAAATAGGTATTGCGCGTCAGTCACAGTAGGCAGCTGTTACTGAAGTGTTATTTCGCATAAAATCTTTATTAAACTGTGACGATTCACAGGAGCTCACACTGATTTCCAGGAGAATCATGATTCACATTTCCCCATGAGCCCCAGGGGTATCCTGCCCAGTAATATTATTCTGGTTAGCCCGTAGATCGTCCTGTCCTCACCCTCTGACCATTTCACACAGCTGTGACGCACGGCTTATACAGTACCTTAGGCTACCTAATATCTCTGGGCCCCTCTAAGGCTGAGATCCACACCAGCTCACTTAATTGAGTTGAGCCCTTACCAGCAGCACCAGCGCACACTTAACCCCTTAGACCCTTTAGACCGGGACCCTCACTAAGATGGACAGCACCTTTCTCCTCTGGAGAGACTCACTGGCCTGGGATGTTTGTCATGCCTTTAGGCTCTCTCTCTCTCTCTCTTTCCTCTCGTTTGTTTTCCCTGGAGTGACAGAACAGCGCTCCCTGTCTTTGTTTCCGTCAGCTTTTCTCCTCAGAGCTGAAAGAGCCCACCCACTCTCAGCCACTGATTCAGGCACTAGCTGAATATGTGATGGATTAGATTCCTTAAGATTCCTTTAGTCCAGTTGAACGAAAGTATTTAATCATTCTGAACAGAATTTTCAAGATTATAATGTCTTGTACTGTTGTGGCTCCCTGTTCTTGTTCAAGGTTTTCTGTAATACAGTATACTATAGCATAGCATAGCATATTATAGTCTAGTGTAGTATAGTATAGCAGATGTATGTATGTCATGTAGTCTGATCACATGATCTCTCCCCTACTCACTGGTCCATGGTGTGTTCTGCAGGTCGTGGTGTGAAGGTGGAGGACATCCTGAAGGACGATGAGACGGTCACCTCCTACCTCCTCAGAGATGTGCCTCTCACTGACTCTGTGGTCAACCAGCTCATCAATGCCCAGATACGACCTGAGCAGGTACATCCCTCCGCAAGCACAGCAGATCTGAGACCAGGTCCTTATTTTCAGTCAGTGTCACTTTTGTGGTTTCAAGAAACTCATACATTGTGCTAAATGAGTTTCTTTTGAAATGCTATTGTGGGTGGTGGTGGCGTATTGGTTAAGGACCAATTACCTGGATAGCATGCAAGTAGCCTGGGAAATTGTGGGTTCGAATCCTGGCTGCCACCGTTGTTCCCTTGAGCAAGGCACTTAGCACTTAGCAAGGCACTTAGGCCAGTCTCTAAGGGAGACTGGCCCTGATGTAGTTGATAGTTGATGCTTTGGATAAAAGTGTCTGCTGAATGTTAATAAATGTCTATTGTCTGCTTCCCATATTCATCCAGGCCCCCAGTCTAGCAAGGTGATGACATTACATGCATTATAAAGGGAACAGTGATTAAGGTTTTGCTCATGAATATACAGTACTGAAGACATAAAGTTGTTATTTCAGACAGCCATAATAAACTCATAAATGTCAGCCATAATCGTGCAACATGTCTACTTACATAATGTGTTTGCTGTTTCACGGCTCATCAGTGACATTCCTGCACATTGCTCAGATTCATTCCCACTGCCCCACACTGGGAGTAGTGAAGGCAACATGTTTGCGCTCAGCGGGATTGTCCAAATAAGAGTTGTGTGGCCCCAAATGGTTACATGAGTCGCCCTGTGTGAGCCTAGCGCTAGTGCGGGGCCCGCCGGGGCCTGTGTGCTGGCTTTTGTTACGGTAAGCCGATGCCGTGTTTTGGTTTGGCAAAGCGCTCGTGTGTGTGCCAGCCACGGCACGCGGTCAGCGGGGTTGTGATGTATATATTAGTCTCTCCTCAAGGCCATTCACGTCATCGGAGAGGGATGAGGTTCCTGTTGTCTGTAAATATGACAGTGTAGCTGCTGAGTTGCCACTACAGGAGCATGGAGTTTGGCCCTTGTACACAAACACACAAGCACACACATGCACACTCACACATGTACACACACTGACACACACACACACATAAGCTTACACACACACAAGCATGCATGCACTCACACACATGCAACCCCCCCACACACACACACACACACACACACACACACACTCACACACAAGCACACACACACACAGACACACAAACATAAACACACTCACACGCGCATACACACACACGTAGACACATTAACACACACACACACAAGCATGCACACACTCACACACATGCACCCACACACACACACGCACGCACATACCTTTAAGGCCAGAATCAGAGCCTGTCCATTTGGGTTTCTTTTTGTGTGTTTGTGTATTTTTCTGCCTGAACAAGCAAAGCCACCCGTTACGATTCCAACCAGATCAGGCCTATTCAAATATACAGGCTGATGCAAGGCACATGTTCCTCTGGAGAAAAAAAGGTTAGAGGTAGCTGGGGGCAAAAGTTTATTCTGTGGCCTGTTCTGTGGAGGCTGGGACCCCTGACCAGCCTGTCGGTCAGGCGGGCCACCCCATGGCTCTGATATGAAACCCCCACGTCTTCCAGAACTTCACACTGTGAGTAAAGGGTAAAGAATGCAACATCTCTGCAATCCATGAGTTCTTACGGGTGAACTCTACCTCTACCTCTGCCTCTACCACAAATGTACAGGAACCCTATCCTTATGAATCAGAGAGAGAGAAAGAGAGAGGGAGAGACACACAGAGAGGGAGAATCTGTTGAGGAGTGGGTGAGAGAGAGAGAGAGAGAAAGAGAGGAGTTGAAAGGGGGAAGAGAGAGTAAGTAAGAGAGAGAGAGAGATGGGCGAGAGAGAGAGAAGGCGAAGAGAGATAGAGAGAGATTGTGGGTAAAGAGAGAGAGTGAGTGGTAACCCACGCTGCCCCCCCCCCCCCATCCAAACAAAGCCCCCCTCGGGGCCGCATGACATCAGTATTAGAGCTGTGCCCTCGGGCCGCTTTCATATGGAAATGGGACAGGCGAGGAGCGCGGGGCTCTCCCATTGACAAGCGCTCTTTCTCAGAGCCGCCTAATTCAGACGACTGCTGGAGAGAGTATTGGCTGGGGCTTGGGGGTCTGGCACGACTCGGCATGCTGACCGGCTAAGTCCTTAGCAACTAATCAGAAGGGGGAGGGGGGGGGGGGTCAGATAGAGAGAGACAGAGTGAGTAACAGAGAGAGAGAGAGGGAGGAAGGGGGGAAGAGAGTGAGAGAGAGGGTGCGTCTGTCACTCAGATGATGGGAGCACAGGCGTTCAATGTGTACATGCAGAAATGCATACCATGCACATAAGGGTTGTCATGGACACCACAGCACGAATGGCACCCACATGCATAGTTCTATGAAGCTAGACTAGACGAGACGAGACACTCCCACACACACTCTGTCACATACATACAGATGCACCAGTAGCCTGATTTGCCCAAACAAGCTTTTTATTCTTGAACAAATAGCACAAGATTTGGCAAAGGAAATGTCCACCATCTCCTCCTTTCTCTTTGCATTGGTCCTATATGGACTCTAATACACATATGCACACACATACACACACACACACACACACACAAACAACACATTCTCCCACACACATACATTCTCACACACACACACACACACACACACAGGCAAACCTACACACTGGCAACGAGGCAGTCTGCTGCACACCACTCAACTGTCACACATTCACTCACGCACACAAATGCCCAGCGAGACAGCCAATTACACGCAGGGGTCAGTGCAAAGCCTGGCCTGCCCAGAGCACCGCATAATGGCAGCTGGTGGGAGCTGAGGAATGTGGACAGCTAGGGTCACAAGAGATGAGAGAAAGAGAGAGAGAGGAGGAAAGAAAGAAAGAAGAGAAATGAAAGAAAGAGAGAGAGATTGAAGGATACCAGGAGAGAGAGAGAGAGAGAGACATAGCAGACATGACAAGTGAGAGAGAAAAGAGAGAGGGAGAGAAAGTAAGAAAGAAAGAAAGACAGAGAGACAGAGACAGTAATAGAGTGAGAGAGAAAAGAAAAATGTGAGGTAGAGAAAGTGAGTGGAGAAAGATAGAGGGAAGGGGCAGCACGGCTCCCACTGACTGCCTTGTTTATTGTGCCTGGATGTGTGAGCGTGTGGAGAGTGGCCAGCATCCTAGCCCAGCAGCTCCCTCACAGCTCAGCCCCATTCAGAAGCACCGGGGCCCAAAGCCACCACATACCACCGGTCTCTGTTCCACAGCATGGGCAGAGGGCGTGTGTGTGTGTGTGTGTGTGTGTGTGTGTGTGTGTGTGCGCGCGTGTGTGTGTGTATGTGTATGTGAGAATGTTTTGAGTGTGTTTGTGTGTGTATGTGTATGCCTGTGTGTGTGTGTTTGTGTGTGCCCCTGTACACGGTGTCCATCCCCTGAACCCAGAGCATAGCTTATTGACAGCACATCTCCAGCATGGGAGGACCCTGGTGCTCACAGTGTCTCCTTTGTAAGCGTGCTGTGTCTCACTGTCACTCCCTGGAACTGTTCCCCCGGCGCCCTGTGGTGACTAATTCTCGCTAATGTGTCACCCATGGCGAAAATGTTCCCAGTTCGCGTTGCATAAGTTATTTGAACTGCCAGCACATGTCTGCCCATCGTTAGTGAGATGTGTGTGTGTGTGTGTGCGTGTGTGTGTGTGTGTGTGTGTGTGTGTGTGTTGGGGGTTCACACAATGGCTCATTCTCTTGTCACCATAGATGGCAGAGAACATCAGCAGTTTTTATTGGTCGATTTTGGGATGAGAAAAGCTCATCTCGTCTGTGCTCACCTGTCAGTGGGCTTGTCATTAGAGGAACAATGTAACGACACATCACGTCCCAAGATGTGGCTCCACATGAATGGAGGGGTTGGGCTGGTGGTGGTCGGGGGGGGGGATCAGATTGCAGAGGGTTATCAGCTGGTTACAAATTGTTGCCACAAATAGTCTGTCACCATGAGAATGACGCTATTGTTGGACCAGCGTTCCGTTGAGGAAGTATGTCCATTATGGTTGGGCTGCATGGTCACACATTGACTTTATCTCGACGTTGATGTATGCATGTGTCAAGCAAGCCAACAATGAATCAAATTAATCAGAAACCCTTAAATTCTTTTCTTCCTCACCTCCTAATTTTCTCTCTATTTGATGCATTTATGCCTTTTATTTCTCATCCATTTTGTTTATTTGTGGCCTTGTCTTTCTCACAACTCCTTGTTTCCTTGTATTTTTTTCTTCATGTTTTTTGTATTTATCTGTTACTTTTCTCTCTTCCATTCTGTTCCTCCCTTTTATTCCTCTCTTTCCCCTCTCTCCGTCTGCTCTACTCTGTACTAGTTTGCATATGGAGTGCCTGACCTCAAGCTGAAGGACATTGCTTGCAGTCAGACGTTGCTGGAGCGCTTCCTCATCTTCCCAAGCCGCCGCGGCCTCTATGCCGTGCGCAACGCCATGTGTGCCCTCTCGCCACTGCGACTGCAGATCATTGAGGACAGATTCTACGCCAACGTGGACTTCTTCAAGCTCTTCCGTCTGGTTAGCAACAGCAGCACCTACACTATTCTCCTCCCCCAGCATCCAAAATCTTTTCTTTCCATCCACAGTGAGATATAATTGTGTTTGGAGTGTGTTTAGGACGTGTTGATACGTGTTTTTTGCACATATGTTGCAATGGCTTGTAAAATAGTGAGATGTCAGTTCCAGTCAAAACAAGAGCTGAAATTGGACCGATATTGTGTCAGTTGCAAAACTGGTCTTATGTCAGTTCTTCTGGCACTATGAAAGTAATAATGAAAAAAAAAACAATAGCATTTAAAAGTGCACCGTTAACCATTGTTGTTCCAACAGTTAAGCAAGAGAGTTGAGACATAAAATTGACCACAAAAATAAACTAATCCATTAAGGATGTTTATGCTTAGTGCTTGTGGTGCAATTACATTGTAATTATCACATAGATGAACAAAGGAAGCATTCCTTGGCAGTGGCAGAAATGTGACTCACGGGATCTCCCAGCATGCCTTTAGAGAGAGCTGACCCTGAAACAGTGCCAACCATGCTTGGCACTCTCTCACTGGACTCTCACCCGCAAGCCAATGACTTGTGAGGCCCTGTGAGGCCTGCAGTTTTGTCGCACATAGGGAGAAATAGGCATCATTAAAATGGAGACAGAGGCCGGTTGGGGTCAGGAGAGGCACTCGGAGGCTTTGAAGCTGCTTTTCATGGCCTCTGAATAGCACTGTGTCCATTGCCCAGGGATTAAGACGCAGAGGAGAAGAAGAAGCAGAGGGTGTGTTCTGTATGCTCTCCTGTACAATACAGCTCAGCCCTCTGGCCTCTTAGCTGCTACAGTGTTGTCATGGCAGAGAGACTAAGTCCTGTGCAGGACCAGTGCCTCAATTACTACTGTATGTCCGTATCAGCAAACAAAATTTACATTGGCACACCTCACACAAAGCTGTTCATAACAATACAGACAGTGTCAGTCAAATTACAACTTTAATATTCAACAGACATTTATTTCTGAGGGGGTGGTTTTACAGTATGTCTTGTATGTCTGTATCTCTGTGGGTATGCACAGTATGGGTATATTTTATAATGCATATGCCTACAAGTTGGATATATGAGAAACATAAAGAGACCAGTGGCATCCTCATCCATCATTGTCCTCTCCTTCCAGTGATGGGGTAGTCAGGGGGGAGCTGTGTGTGTGTTTCTGTGTGTGTGTGTGTGTGTGTGTGTGTGTGTGTGTGTGTGTGTGTGTGTGTGGGAAGCGAAAGTGTCCAGGGGACAGTGGGGTGAGCGCTGACCAGTCCTGTATGGCATGAACAGACAGACACGGCCTATTTCAGTAATGGGATTAGAACAGACACGCCTATCTGTAAGACTTAGTCATTAGATCGCTGTCCATAATAACACTGACAGAGAGAGAGAGAGAGAAAGAGAGAGAGAAGCTGTTGTGTGGAACTGGACAGGGCAGGTTTCTTTCCCTTGGTCAAGAGAGGAATGTGACTCTGCTGAGCAGCCGGCCTCAACCCTGCCGGCCAAATTTTCGTCCACTTAGCGTACAGTCAGTTCTCTGTTCCATACTTTTTGTCTGTTCTTTTTCTCTTCCTTTTGTTTGCTCTCTCGTTCTGCCAGCCACCCTTTCCTGCCACGTTTTTCTCTTCTCTTCTCTTCTCTTCTCTTCTCTTCTCTTCTCTTCTCTTCTCTTCTCTTCTCCTCTTCTCTCCTCTCCTCTCTTCCCCTCACTCTTCTCATGAGATAGTATGGAATGTAAGGAGAGGAAGGATGTCTTATTCTAGCGCTAGCTGTACGCCAACACGCGCCGTTTCCTGCAGCCCCCAGGGCCCATTGTGTTTCCAGCTGGCCAGGGCCATTCCCACCAAACGGCCAGAGCCGGCAAGTCCCTGGAAGAATGACTGTTGCTGGAAACCCCTTCTCAGTCAGGATACGGGATGCGCGCCCAGAGACTCTTCAGCAGAGCCCTGCTCAGCAGATTTGGTGTGACTAATCTGAAGTGTTGAGGGCTCTTTGGCCTAGTTTGGCCCAGCTGAAATCATTATAGTTTGAGTCTGTAATGGCATAGGTATGCTGAAGCAATATAAGAGCACTCATACCTCATACTCCTCCCTGCAGCCTTGACCCAATAAATGCTTGGATAGGAGTGGGTTATGGTATGTCACGGTGCTGGGGTGCACTCCTGTTTCCTGGAAATCAAAGTACTCATGTTTGATGATACTGAATGTCTTTTTCTTTTCTTGAAATTTTCTTCCTTTCATTTCCTTTCACTTCTTTCTTTCTTTCTTTCTTTCTTTCTTTCTTTCTTTCTTTCTCTCCTTTCACTTTTCCGTTCACTTTTGTTCTTTCTTTCTTTCCTTCTTACTTTTGTTCCTTTCCTTTTACTTTCTTTCTGTCTTCCTTTCCGTTCACTTTCTTTCTTTCTTCTTACTTTCTTTCTTTCTTTTTCTTTGTCTTTCTTTGCTTCTTTCTTTCCTTTCTGTTATTCTTTCCTTTCTGTCCTTTCCACAGCTCCCTCTCGCGCTGGATAGAAGCGCCCCAGGAATGGATCTGCACTTCTGGTCGCGGATGCTCTCAGCAGCATCAAAGAGGATTCAAGAGGTACAGCGCCACGTCGCTTAGATGCTGCTGTCGTGCGTTTTAACGTCCCCACCCACCTGCGTGCGCACACACACACATACACACCACACACACACACACACACACACACACACACACACACACACTCACTCACTAACCTAAAGACCTAAAGCCACTATCTTTAGCCGTCTGAGGAAACGACGGCTTCCTCCCAGCCAAAAAAAAAAAAAACCTACTGGCCCATACAGCTCTCGTGCGTATGTGTGTGTGTGGAAAAAAGTGTCTAAATATGGAGGCTGTCCTTTGGAAAGAGCCCTGAAAAAGCCACAGAAAGGGAGTCATCAATCAAAGGCCGGTGGCCCGGCGGCGACACTGCTAAGTGTAGGGTAGGGCCAGAGGACTGGGGGGATGGGGGGGGGGAGTCAGGTTAAGAGATGAAGAGAAGTTTTCCCATCCTCCTCCCCCCTTCTTCAGGGTGGGGTTGGGATTCTTGGGGGAAGGGGTGGGATGGGGTGGATGGACGGCCTCCAGGGCGTCTCGAGCGCACGGTGACATCCTGTTGGCGTAGCAACATTCCTTCGCGTCGGCAGGCTGACAGGCGGCCTCGCACCATTTTCCAAATTCCACCCCGGTCGCCTTTTCCGAAATGCAAATGCAGTCCAGATGCAGGAAGAAAGAATTACAAGTCACCTCCCCTCTCCACTGCTGCACCCCACCCCCCCCTTGCCAAATTACACTCCTCTATCACCCATTCTTTCTACTCCTCCCAAACCCACGTGGCTCCATTTGGTTCTGGTAAGCAGGGAAGTAAATCTAAACAGGTCCACACACCTGTCTTTCTGTAAGGGGTCTCCCTGCAGGGACCTATGACTGAAGCCTTTGATGTGAGAGTGAGAGGGGATAGGAGTTTCCCCTCTCTTCAGAGGCTCCAGAGGCACAGTCCTGCTTCAGCATCCACACTGGTTAAATGTAGAGGCAGAGGCCATTCCCAAATATGCTTTCACAATGCTTTTGCATGATCTTCTTTTGACATTTCATTGTGCGATATTACAAACAGAGAGCTTTTCGTATCTTTCTAGAATTGGCACAAGGTTCTGTAAGCAATGACCAGTGGTTTTATTGTCCCTGTTTTCCCACTCTCTCTCTTTCTCCCTCTATCTCTTTCTTTCTCTCTCTCTCTCTCTGTCTCACTCACACACACACACACACACACACACACATTGCCTACAGCTGTTTGGGAGGAGTAGCACCCAAGAGCTTCTGCGTCTGCTCAGGCCCTTGTTCAGCAGGCAGCCATCTTTCAGTGAGATGATGGCGGCTGCCTCCAGTCTCGTGTGTGGCTACACGGAAGGGGCCTTCTCACGCGTCACCTCCTTCAACTGGTACGAGGACAACAACTACAAGGCCTTCCTGGGCATCGACAGCTCCAGGAGCCAGAGGGAGTACGACTACGACCAGTCGACCAGTGAGTCAACACATCACTCACATCAACAACTCAAATCACCCCTCGGACACTGAGATTGAGATTGGGAATAAACTCCAGTGCAGAAGATAAAAAAAATAAATAGCTTAGTCCATTGTACTAGTCCAATTCCACTGAGTATTGTTTTTTTGTACCAAATAATATTATCATTTAATCTTATTATTTAATCAATTTGTGAGCATTATTTATAACAGAATTGACAGCGATTTAATGGCAAACTTAAAATCTCCTCATATCAGCTGAATCAAAACAAAGATCAGAGAGATAGCAGAGTATTTCCAATCCTGTTTTTCGTGTCCCTGATTGATTTTTGTTGTGGTAACCCTGTGGTCTCCATAGCACCCTTCTGCAATGACATGATGCGTCAGCTGGAGTCCAATCCCATCACTCGTATTGTGTGGAGCTCAGTGAAGCCTCTCCTTATGGGCCACATCCTCTACGCCCCCGACTCGCAGGCCACCCGCAAGATCATCAAGAACGTAAGCCGCCCTTGTACTCTGCAGGAGGTCAGAGGTCAAGGCTTAGTCAGTGACCTTTGTGCCCCCTGCACCTGATTCTGTTGCCACACCTTGAGCCTTACACCTGGATGGAATTAGTCTGTATATTTCGTGAGGGTGTTTGTGTGTGTATGTGTGTGAGAGTATCTGTGTAATTCAATTCTTTTTGCTTACATCATGCTGGTCTGGTTAACAATGGCTTTATTTAGTTATTTTTGTAGCAGTTACAAGAACAATAACATACAAGGGGCCTATATTCTGTCTCAAATATTTAGTTTCATAGAGAGTCACTGTTGTGTATATAGTGTGTGTGTGTGTGTGTGTGTGTGTGCACAGAATCCTAGTGGCCTCTCGGACATCCAGTAGTTAGATCCTGTGGTGTGAAACATCCCCTGGGGGCTCTATTATGATGACGACAGAGTGGCTTAAATGAGAAAGCACCACACTCACTCTCTCTCTCTGTCTCTCACACACACACACACACACACACACACATATGTACGTCACACCTCAAGCCCCTCACACACACCCAAGCGCCCTCACGCTCGACTGACTCTCTCGCACTCTTACTCTCTCTCTCGCTCTCTCTTTCTCCCGTGCTGTTGCATAACCTTCAGTCACAGCTAAGGCTCTACTTCCTCACCACACCAACCTCCACCCCTACGCCACCAACCCCCAACCCCACCCATCTCTCACACACACACACACACAGACACACACCACACATACTAGCCATCAACTCCTGCTTTGTTCCCAGCTTCCCCTCCGGTGGGAATCTGAGTGCAGGAGGCAGCCAGCAGGACCAGAGGTTAAGCCGTCACTGACCGTTACCCAAACACAGACAACCCAACGCCAGTGGTGACTGGGGGTACAGTGACAGTCTTCTTCTCCCGGGCACCACAGCTCGGGTCAAGCCACCCCCGGGCCTGCCAGCACACTGGGTCGCTTGTTTTGGGTTGCCCGGTGTAGTGTAGCAGTGTGTGCCCATGCATGAGTGTTTGTGTTTGTGAGTGTGTGTCGTCTGTGTGTGTGTGTGTGCGTGTGCGTGTGCGTGTGTGTGTGTGTGTGGGTGTGGGGTGGTGGGGGGGGGTGTAGCTTAAGTGCAGGAGAAAGAAGCTGAAGTCATCAGCTGCACTTTGTAGAGCGATACACATCTTATCTCAACGCTTTTCACTCTCTTTCTCTTGTTCTTGTTCTCTCTCTCTCTCTCTCTCTCTCTCTGTTTTGTTCTTTGACTGTTGTGTTCTGAAGACCCATGGGGAGGTGTGCAGTCACCCGGGAACATGGGAGGGCGGGGGTGAATGGGAGAGCCAGAGAGAAGGAGAGAAGGAGAGAGAGAGTAAAAGAAAGAAAGAAAGAAAGACAGAAAAAAGTAAGGGAGAGCCAAGAGGAAGGAAAATAGGGAGGAGAGTGACTTCTTGAGAACACACACATCTCAGCGGAAGTGCCTCGTAGCCGGGGACGGGGGTGCACTGCGTCTGCAGGTGCTTGAGCGCGAGAGCTCACCTACACACACACACACACACACACACACACACACACACACACACACACACAAAAAATACACTTCCCCTGGGGCTGACATGCTCTCTGATTTCCCCGCACCATGCCTGCTCTACTCTACTCTACTCTCCTCTACTCTGCTCTGCTCTGCTCTTCCGTGCTCTGCTGGGCTGTGCTCTGCCCTGGCCTGTCTGCCTGGCTGCCTTGCTTGGGCGCGGGAGCATGGAGCTGTGGCGCTCTGGGAGCCGTTGGCTGGTGGGAACCCCAGCGAAAAAAACCGGCCGACGCGCTGAATGCACACGGCCACTTGTCACCCGCCGGGGCCCATTGTCCCGCCATCCCATTGTATGCCTTTTGTCCTGAGCTATCTGGCAGATACAGGAGGGGACGTGTAATTGGCTGTTTTGGGCTTTTTCTTTACCCGGGGTCATTATGGGGGGGGGTGGACATTGTGGGGATGTACTCGGTGTGAAATCCTTTAATTAGCTATACTATGCATCGATGTGCCATATACGTTCTCTTTTTGGAATTTTCATGCGTATAAAAATGTACAGAATGTGTGTGTATGGTTGTGTGTATGTGTGTCTGTGTGTGTGTGTGTGTGTGTGTGTGTGTCAGTGTCAGTCAGTGAACCATACTGGATGTGTGTATGTGAATTTGTGTGATGCTTTATGTTAGCATGTGTGTATATGCACATTTGCATATGTGAGTGGGATTTTTGTCTTTTACTGTGTACACAAATGTGTGTGTGTGTATCTGTAAATGGATTATGCTAATTCTGTGCAGTATGCATCACTGTGTGTGTGTGTGTTTGCACTGCACCAACACTGGTATGAAATATGTCTCTTGGGGTGTGTTTGTGTATGTCTGTGCGTGTGTGTGTGTGTGTGTGTGCGTGTGTGTGTGTGTGTGTGATCTTCTCCAGGCCAACACACGTTTGAGGAGCTGGAGAGGTTGAGGAACATGGCCTGGCCTGGGAGGAGGTGGGCCCACAGTTGTGGAACTTCTTCAAGGACAGTGTCCAGATGAACATGATCCGGGTGAGTGTGTGTGTGTGTGTGTGTGTGTGTGTGTGTGTGTGTGTGTGTGTGTGTGTGTGTGTCGTAGAGTAGAGAAAGACATGAGGAAGAAGGAGAGTACTCAGAGACAGAACAAGAGAGAGGATAAGATCTGTGTTAGTTATTACCGTTTATAGGTTACTACTTATTTTGTCCTGTTATTCAGTTTACCAGACACACCCTCTATGAGTAATGAAAACCCATGCAGAATGTCTATACTGTGTGTGTGTGGTTACATACTTGTACAGTTCCTTACAGAGAGGGGCTTTCATGATTTATATAACCGTGACAAATCGTTAAAAGCGTTAAAATTAGCTCCTCATTAGGCAGTCTCAGGAGCCATGTCTGTTTGAGGAACAAGCAGTTCTGGATGTTTGAGCGCCGTAAAACATTAAACGCTAACATCATCGGCTCCTCTCTCAAAAACGTCCTCCCGGCTTATCTCCTGTCTGTCCTTATCACAGGATTCCATCAGGAACCCCACGGTGATGGATCGCATCGAGCGGAGTCTGTACGGCGTGCCCTTCTCTGTGCATGACATCCTCAACTTCCTGTACAATGGGCCGGAGGAGGAGCGCAAAGGGCTCAACTGGCGCGATGTTTTTAACGTTACGGACCGCATAATCCGCACCATGAATCAGTACGCTGAGGTGAGCCTGGCTGGGTTCCTGAACTCACATAGGGTGTTCTTGTGTCCTATGGAGAGGGCCATAGGGCTAGTGAATCGTAGGGGTTAGGGTATGGATTGGGATTGGACTTGCCTCCAAACTGAGATGTTTTAATAGTGTGCATCAACATGGACTAATCACATGGTAATAATAAACCACTCCAAGGACAAAAACAAAAACTAGCTGTCAAGCAGCTTCCAGTATGTTCAGATAACATATGGAATTTTAAAACAGAAAACTTGTGAGAAAAGCTATGACACTAATAATCAAACTCTTGAAACAGTCTATAGCTAGTAGGAAATAATTTATTTTCCATGTTCACAAGCAGTTATCTAACAAGCATCCACTAACGGATATAGAATAGGGGTTTTGTAAAAGAGCTTGAATGTCTCAACTTAAACCGACTTTCTCTTTGAGGCTCTGTTAGATTAGTGAGTTTGCTGTAGGCTCTAAATGAAACATGCATTGCAGAAGATTCAGGAGCTGAATCTTGTCTTTGTGGCTGCACACAGATCTCAGGTTAACACTCAGGTCTGTAGCCCCTTAGAGAGTTAGCCCAGACATTCCTGCTAGTTGAGTGTGCGCTGGCCGGGGCCAGTACTCACTAAAGACATGGAAATTTGTTCCTGAAAGCAAAACACCCAAAAGTGTGATGCCAGCCTTGGCTAGCGACAGTGTTTGTGAGCCATCACTGATGAAGTTGGAGTTTGATGCTAAAACACACATATACACACACACACACACACACACACACACACACACACACAGCACAGCACACACACAAAACCTCACATACATAGCACACACACATACACACACACACAAATACACAACCATGCTCGCACACTCTCTTTTCCCACACAGACAGACACACATACACACACACGTTATTTACACAACCAACAGTAGCGGATCTCATTCACTCCCTCTCCTCCTCTCTATGTCCCTCTTTTCTCCATTCTAATGCCCTCCTCCTCCTGCCCTCCTCTCTCATCAGTGAGGGGCCGCCCCGGTGCGGCCCCAGGCCTGGATGGACCATCATATCAGGTGGCACCTCAACCCCCCCCCCCCCCCACACACACACACACCCCCCTCGCAAGCCCTCACCCACCACTCATCACCCATCACCCTTTTTTGTCCCCAGGTCCCCTCAAAGCCTCCCTTCAGCCTGACAGGACAAGCGCTGGTCCATGCCGACCAATTAGGTACAGCTGTCAGGCGGGCCTGCCCAGGCCCCTGCCACAAAAAACACACACGGCCCTCGGTGGCCCCTGGTAGCCCTCAAAGCCTCCTTTTGGTCCCCGGCTCTCTCTTTGCCAGGGGGCGGCCCCCCCCAAAAAAAGCCCTCCTATGTAAGCAATCAATTAAAGCGGGATAGCTTGCTCTTCTCCGTAGCATAATGCTCTATGTTTAGCACATTGTTTGGGCCCACAGCGCAGGGATGTTTTTGGGGGTCCCCCCTACTGCGAAAGGGGGGGCCTCCCTGGGGTGCAGTGGGCCCGATTGGACATGGTCGTCGTGGCGTTTGAGTGCTCTATTGAGGTGTCACGGGGAATGGGCCACGGGGCCAGAGGAACTTTGGCACAGGCATTGTTTGTGTCTCTGCTCTGGCAGCGCCATTGCTAACCTGCACACATGCCTATGTGCATGCAAACATGCGCTCGCCTCACACACCTACACACACACAGATACACCCACAAACACACACAATTACACATGCACACTATCAGATACACTCACAAACACACACGATTACACGCACACACACACACACACACACACACACACTCCAAGGCCTCCCTTAAATGTTCCAAAAGTGCATTTGATTGTGAAATATTTGTGTGTGGGTGTGTTGTGCATGGATCATGTCATGCCTGTGTGTTTGTGCATTTTCTGAGCCTGTCTCTGATATCTCCCCCCTTTTACCTCCCTCTGCCCCCCGCTCCACACACACACATGCACACACACACACACATACACACACATCCTTTACTCCTGCTGGACAGTGCCTGGTGCTGGACAAGTTCAAGGCCCTCTCCAGTGAGGATGAGCTCACCTACTATGCTCTGGACCTTCTGGAGGACAGCAAGCTGTGGGCAGGCCTGGTCTTTGAGGACGTGTACGCCTGGACCACCGATGTCCCCCATCACGTGAAGTTCAAGATCCGCATGGACATCGACGTGGTGGAACGCACCAATAAGATCAAGGACAGGTTGTTTGGACAAATGTCATCTTTTCACTCATGGATTATGTTAATTTATGTTCTCTGTATCTCTGTCTCTCTCTCTTTCTGTCTCTCTCTCTCTCACATACACACACACATAGACTCGCACATGCATACTTCTAATTTCCTGTCTTTATCAGATACTGGGATCCAGGTCCCCGGGCTGATCCCATGGACGACCTGCGGTACGTGTGGGGAGGCTTTGCCTACCTGCAGGACATGGTGGAGCAGGCTGTCATCAAGACCCACACAGGGAAGGAGTGGCCTCTGGGAGTCTACCTGCAGCAGATGCCCTACCCCTGCTACGTGGATGACCTGTGAGATCATTAAATGAAAACGTTCAATTAATAAACAATGTGAAAGTAATTTTACAAGGATAAAACAGCATTTTAAACAACAAATGTATGCATGATTTTGGTCACTTAAACAGTAATGTACAGTGGAAAGTTAACTTGAGTCCACCCCCCCCCCCATCGTCTCTCTTCTCTCTCTCTTTCACTCCTCTCATCTCTCCATCCTCCTTTCTTCTCCCCAGCTTCATGCTGACGCTGAATCGCTGTTTCCCCATCTTCATGGTGCTGGCCTGGGTCTACTCCGTGTCCATGATTGTCAAGAGCATCGTACTGGAGAAGGAGCTGCGACTCAAGGAGACACTCAAGGCCATGGGCGTTACCAACGGCGTCCTCTGGTCCACCTGGTTCATCGACAGCTTCCTTCTCATGGCTGCCAGCACTGCCCTCCTGACCGCCATCACTATGGTGAGGGAGACGGCTGCCCCTACCGTGGCTCAAGAGGGTCATAAAGCTCAGTGTCTCAAGAGATTACATTAAGAATAATAGTACATCTGACATTGCTTTAGGAAATCAAAGAAGTCAGTGCAACTACACTGAAATGTTTTGCTGATGATGGTGAGATTATGATTTTATCAAGCTACAGTGACCCCTAGTGGGCTCTGTGGTTAAAAAAATCTCCAATTTCACAGCCTTTCCACTCGAACCGAATGAATGTATGAGTGTTGACTCTCTCTCTGTCTCTCTCTCTTTCTTTCTCTCTCTTTCCATCTGTGTGTGTGTGTGTGTGTGTGTGTTTGTATCTTTGTCAGATTCAAAGGTGCTTTATTAGCATGACTGTTTAGATACAGTGTTGCCAGAGCAATGACACAGTAATAGAAACAAACAACAAAACGATGGCAACAAAATCTCTCTGTCTCTGTCTGTCTCAGGGTGGGAAGGTGTTGAACTACAGCGACCCGTTCATCCTCTTCCTCTTCCTGCTGGCGTTCACCACAGCGACCATCATGCAGTGCTTCCTGATGAGCGTCTTCTTCAACAGGGCCAACCTGGCGGCGGCGTGCAGCGGCATCATCTACTTCACCCTCTACCTTCCGCACATCCTCTGCTTCGCCTGGCAGGAACGCATGACCAAGGACATGAAGCTCATGTTTGTGAGTCTCTGGACTGGAGCTGATCGCTCCCTAGTTACACTCAAGGCTCAACAAAACTCTGCCACCACAGAGTAAAAGTGTCACAGTATATGTAGTATATGTTCCAGCCATTCATTAAACCTACTGATACTGTAGCACACCACTTCAGCCAGGTACTGTAGATCACCTGAGAAAACACCTGTGTGAATTGTACGGGTAGAACCAACACAGTACAGGACTTTTACCTCCTGAGGGCCAATATATGCAGTTTTGTACTCTAGATCTACACCTGGGCATTAAGAGGTAGACTTATGTAGGATTAAACATCTCCATTGTGGCCATAGTATTTATGTATCAGCTATCAACACACATCTAAGATCCTTTCATATGTGGACCTTTTGTGATTTAATAGGGGCACTGTGTGCAATTTAACCACACACAGACACACACTTAGTCTCACATTCAACACACAGATGGATTACAATAGTCTCTTTATTGTTTGGGCACACATGCATGATATGTGTTACACACTATTTGAGTGGCGCAAACACGAGTCCGCTCTGAAGACTGGAGCAGGCGCTCTGTCAAACATCACTCTGCTGTTGACAGTGGATTTACAGTAAACCTGACAAGCTTGAACAAAATGAGGGTGAGGAGTGTGTGTGTGTGTGTGTGTGTATGTGTGTGTGTTAAAGTGCAGGGCTGTGTGTGTGTGTGGAGGAGCCTGAGGGAGATTAGTCAGAGCAAAGAGAACAAAACATGACAGCCAGTGATTACACAAGGATTGTTTGTTCTAGAAAGGTGTGAATTGCCCTGACGAATGATTGCCATTATTTCAATCACCTTCTCTTTTTCAATCACAAATTTGCTAGTTGTCATCATTTCCACCTTCAATCACTCACTTCTTTCTTTCTTTCTTTTTTCTTCAAACTTTCTTTCATTCATTCATTCATTCATTCATTCATTCATTCATTCTTTCTTATTTTCTTTCCTTTCTTTCCTTTCTTTCTTTCTGTCTGTCTTTCTTTCTTTCTTCTTTTCTCTCCGCATTCCTCCCTTCTAGAGCCTCTTGTCTCAGGTGGCGTTTGGCTTCGGGACAGAGTACCTGTCTCGCTACGAGGAGCAGGGTCTTGGGCTGCAGTGGGACAACATCCAAACCAGCCCGCTGGAGGGGGACGAGTTTTCCTTCTGCACCTCCATCATCATGCTGGGCGTGGACAGCGTCATCTACGCCCTGCTCGCCTGGTATCTGGACAGTGTCTTCCCAGGTGAAGCAGCCCCCCTCACAAGCAAACAGGATGTCACAGCACACACTGCTATTATAAGGCGCCTGGAGTTGATAAGTCGATGGAGACTGCTTCCTCTTGGGGCTGGTTGAAACTGTGACTGTACGCCAGTTGGCATTACCCTGTAAAATCACTGCAATTAACAGTGAAATACCTGACAACAGAAAAGACAACAAATGTCAGTTGTATGTATTTTTAGCTGTATAGTCAAAACATATACTGTATATTCACGGCATCATGCATGTAGACATTTTTAGAGAGTGCTGTAGGTTCAGCAGTGTTATCGTCTCTATGCCAGTAGTGGACTAATTCAGTAGGGCCCTATATAGCAAGAAAAGGTACCATCATTCCTGGAAAGTCAGAGTGAGGCGTCAGTAGGGAATTAATTTAAGCCTTAGGAGTCACCTGAGGATCTTGCTAAAGCCTGTCGTCAGGCAACGATTGCACAGCAACGTGTGTGAACCTTTACTCACACACGCATGCACACACACACACACACACACACACAAACAGTCCAGTCACCTCACGTGGGCAAGCAACAGCTCATCTACTACACTTACAACTCCAGACCTTGTATCAGCTTAATTTGTCATAATAATGATAAGGCATAATAATGGCCACTATTATTATAGCCATAATTGGCCATGAAACTAGTAGTCATGCTTAGTAGTCAAATGTCCAATTACTTTTTTAAATTGCTGACTGTCTTTTGTATGTGTTGTCAGGACAATATGGTATTGGTCGGCCATTTTACTTCTTCCTGCAGCCCTCCTACTGGTTAGGCCAGGAGCCTCCTCCACCCAGTGAGTATTAGAGACAAGTAATGTGTAGTGTGTTAGTGTATACTAGCGTATGATTATAACACCACCATTTCCTTCAGTTCTCCCACCTATGGACTGTTCTTAGATAGATAGTTTTCATTGTAATTGTTTATGTTCTAGTAGAGTTGTTAGACGCCATGATCGTTATGAAATACCCATGAGCCTCTGCGACTGTTCGCTGTTCCTCTTAGTTCCTGAGAAGAAGGAGGTGCCACCGGAGAAGCTGGCGTTTGACAACCTTGTGAAGGACGCCCCCGTAGAACCCAAGCCGTCCAAGCCACCTTCCCCCGAGGCCGAGCAGGCGGCCGACCAGGAGAGACGCAGCTCCTGCAAGCACCAGGACATCCGGGAGAAACTGGAGAAGGAGCGCGAGGAGCAGCTGAGGAGGCAGGAGGAGGAGGAGGAGGAGGAGGAGGAGGCCTACCACAATCTGTCTGAGGAGCAGAGAGGTGCTAAAAACAACAACCATCAGTCGAGCAAAAATGCTCATATGTGCTGGTCGTTATGTGTGTGTCTGTCTGTGTGTGTGTGTGTGTGTGTGTGTGTGTGTGTATACTTGGGCAAGTTTGAGATTGACTGGCACAGTAATTACAGTTGACGGTGACACCTGAGATGGGCTGTTGTTTAGGAGATGGACCTGAGTCACTGGGACTGTCGCTTAGCTTCAGGTGAAGGCTGAAACAAGGCGATAAGGGCCTCCATTCCCACGAGTACTATTACACAAAAAGAGGATCAGGCTTTTAAAGCATGCATATGATAATGCGCCATTATTGGTTTGGGCACACACACACACACACAGTTGTACTGTTCAAGCAAGGAAATATGAGATTTTGTGGGAAGCTCATGCCCTTGAGTGTGTGTTTGCACTCACTTGTATTGTAGGCCTGGTGACACATTTGTGTGTGTGTGTGTGTGTGTGTGGTGTGTGTGTGTGTGTGTGTGTGTTCCACATAGGTGTGTATATCCATCAGTGTTTGTGTGTGAGTATATGTGTGTGTGTGTGTCTGTATGCTTGCCTGTGTATATTGCCAAAGAATGCTGGTTAATGTAAAACTGAGGTGCTTGCTCTACCTCTAGCGAATAGCATTCCTTTCCACTGATCTCACGCTACTCAGCCACGGCTGTCACCACCATGCCTCTCCTCTCCTCTCTTCCCTCCTCTCCTCCTCCTCATCCCTCTATCTCTCTGTGATGGTTCCCAGATCCTCTCCTCTCTGTTGGACGGTATCCCTTTCTCTCCATCGGCTTTGTGGAGGCGAAAGCGGAATAATCCGTTTGCCGCAGTGGAAGTGTAATGGAATGTGTGTGGAGAAGGTCATCTCCGCAGCATTACAATGTATCCCCCTCCTAGGAAAGAGGATGAAAGGCTAGTTTGAGCCGAGCACTCTGATAGGACAACGTTTCCTTGGCTTGAGTTCGTTTCCTATTGACCTTAACTTCAATATGGACACAAGCGATACTAAGCGAAAACATAAGCGAAAATGTGTTTTGAAAGAAGGTTACCGTGTGTAAAAAGGAAAATACAAAAAAGTGGACCATGTAACTATCTAAACTATCTAAATATCTTAAAGTTCATGGACAGAAAAAAAACAAGATAGAGAAAGTCAAAGGTTAGTGTCAAATAGGAAGTATCAGTTGTAAAAGTAAGATTTGTACGGACGTTTGCCAATGAAGTAACTGTAGCTATGTTACCATAATTGGCACTAAATAATAGAATATATAGCTGTGTGCTATGCAGTGTGTTTGTCTTTGTGTGCATGTGTCTGGAAGTTAATTACTGCTTCTTTTAGCCTTTAGGGAAATTACTGTTTGAGGCTAATGTGGCAGAGCTGGTTGTGTGTGTGTGTGTGTGTGTGTGTGTGTGCACTCATGTCTGGTGTCAGTGTATGAATCTAGGTCAAAATTGAAAAGAAATATGTTTCCAGATGTTTGCATGTATCCTTGCATGCATGCATATCTCTGAATGGCTGACTGTGTGGCCTGGCCTTTCTCAAAGTGAAACCCCTCTATGGTGCACTGTATCTGATGTGTGTGTGTGTGTCTGTGTGTGTCTGTGTGTATGTGTGCACAGCTATGTTTTTTTGTTTTATTCTATGCATGCCTTAACTCCTCACGTCCTCTCCCAGGCAAGCCCTGCTTTGAGGATGAGCCCACGGGGCTGGTGGTGGGTGTGTGTGTGCAGAACCTGGTCAAGGTGTTCAGCGGCAGCACCAGGCCTGCGGTAGATGGCCTCAGCATCACTTTCTATGAAGGACAGATCACAGCCTTCCTTGGCCACAATGGAGCCGGCAAGACCACCACAATGTGAGGATCTCTGAACACACACACACACAGTGACAAATATACATCACAAACTTAGAAAAAAACTGATATTTATGTTCTATATGTCAATGTGTTCATGCTTTTCATGTACAATAAAGTGCAAGCACACACTTTTCTGACGTGAATGTCAGCTTAAGTGCTTTCGTATATCGTGACCTTTCAAAAGCCTCACAGAAGTCATTATTTCTACGGCTGTAACATTATAGATATCTCTCTTGTGCTTGGATGCCTCGGGCCAGCAGTGTGATGATTTTGATTTGACTGTAATGTTTTTGGGAGGTCTCCGCAGTCTGACAGTTTGACATATTTATGGTCTGACATGACTGGTTCAAAGCGGTTTACATCAGACAGAGTGGCTAGTGCGGACTAAATGATTTAAAACTAGCAACAGTATGACTGGAGGGGACATAAGGAGTATTTTAATATATTTATTTATTTTGTAATATTTTATTACATATTTTGATATTTGCCGAGACTTTCAAATTAAAAGAACAGTACAATTCCAGACTCAGGAGAGTAAATTGCTTAAGAAAGGGGGTGTTGAATCTCTCGAATTCTTCAAAAAAACACTGACAACGATTGCAAAGCATTGAGTAACTTTTTGCATTTTCTTGGTAAGGCCTCCTATCCTTGGGAGGAAAAGAAGTAGAGTAACCATGTGTCATTTTCAATGTCAGGTCCATCCTCACCGGAATGTTCCCTCCGACCTCTGGGACGGCCTTCATCTATGGCAGTGACATCCGCACGGGCATGGACGCCATCCACCAGTCCCTGGGCATGTGTCCCCAACACAACATCCTCTTCCACCAGTGGGTGTCCTGTTCCCCTCATCCACACTGAAGTTCAGGCAAAAGGCTAACAGACAGACAAATTTTATGTCTGCTTGTGTTATCATGTGGTCATATGCATATGCATCATATTGCATTTGGTATCTTTCTTATACCTTGCTTTTATCAGATTGTTATTATTATTGTTATTATTATTGTTATTATTATTTCCACTGTAATATGTTGTATCTGTCACTCTCTCTTATCTCCACTTCATCTGGATCTATTTCTTTGAAACCCTCCTTCTCTATCTCTTTCTGTCTCTCTCTCTCTCTCTCTCTCTCTCTCTCTCTCTGTCTCTCTTCTGTCTGTAGTATGACAGTGGCAGAGCATATCTTGTTCTACTCCTTGCTGAAGGGCAGGCCTCTCCCAGAGGCTCAGGAGGAGGTGGAGAACATGCTGGAGGACCTGGGCCTGCCGCACAAGAGAGACGAGGAGGCCCAGAACCTCTCCGGTGGGCACCGCACCCTCACCTGTTGTCATTCCCTGTCACTTTCCATGACACAATTGGGTGGCTTTCATGTTCAAGCGCTTATGTCTTTTCTTGGTCAGCTGTGCTGCAAGAACAAAAATTCTGTCATCATGGGATACTTTGATCCATGTCCGTATAAAGTTAAAAAAAAAAAAAAATTCAATAACCTGGCATCAGCGTGTGTATTTGTCTCTTGTCCTAGTCCTTTTTAATTTGCTTTAGAATTGTTTTTCTTGCTGGGTGAGACGAATGCACAAATAGATCATCCCACAGTCTCTTCTCTTGTATTGTGTAAGGTTATGCTGTTCTTGCTGAGGGCCGTCCTGTGTGCCTACTTCTGAAGATTTTCTCATCCTTCAGGTGGTATGCAGAGGAAGCTCTCTGTTGCCATGGCATTTGTTGGCGGGGCGAAGGTGGTGTTCCTAGACGAACCCACATCAGGAGTGGACCCCTACTCCCGCCGCTCGATCTGGGACCTGTTGCTCAAGTACCGTGCAGGTACCCTACAGCTCCCCTGCTGGATACATTTGGTTATAGCACTTATTTTTTTCATGTAACTATTATAAAATATGACTTGAAAAAATATATGTGAGGCATCCTTTCTTAACTCCTTAGTGTTGCTTTAATAGTAATGTACAGTAATGTCATCTTGTATCATAAATCAAGCAAACAAAAAGTTTCAAAATTGACACTGGCTTTGAAATTGAATGCTTTAAAGTATTCATTTTCTTTACATCTTAATCAGTGATGTGTTCAATTTGGACCTGCAGGCCGTACAGTGATTCTATCCACGCACCACATGGATGAGGCGGATCTGCTGAGTGACCGTGTGGCCATCATCTCTCAGGGCCGCCTGCACTGCTGCGGCTCGCCCCTCTTCCTCAAGAAGCGCTTCGGCGCCGGCTTCTACCTCACACTGGTGCGCCGCATGAAGGACGAGCCACCACGCATCAGAAAAGAGGTGAGGTCGAGAGAGAGAGAAAGAGTGCGTGAGTGTATTTTTAGTGTGATTCTGTGACTTTGTGTGGCTGCATGTAAATGTAAGCAAATGTGTGTGTGTGTGTGTGTGGTGTGTGTGTGTGTATGTGTGTGTGCTGGCCTGTTAATAAGTTGCAATGCCTGCAGTGACAGCCCTATGTTGAAACAAATAATTTTTTGTTACTTTGTGATCTACAAAACTGTGAACGTATTTGTGTCGGAAGCAGTGTTATGTAACAGTAGTTGCAACATCACCAGGAACTGTATCAGCCCAACTGTGCCCTTTCAAAGATTTTACATGGTTTGTGTTGTTTTTTACCTCTCTTGTCTATTTCAGGGGCAGTGTGACTGCACTGAAGATTGCTCGTGTAAGTGCTCGCTCTGCACCAAGTTTAAAGAGGGCGTCCTAGCTGAGCATGTGGTGCCTCTTAGACAGATGGAAGGTAGGAGTGTGGGTTAGTTTTTGTTCTGAGAGCTGATTGGCCTAGCCACTCCACTCAGCTGTCAAAACAAAGGAGGATGTGTAGCCTTCAGATGGTCTTAGTCAGAAAGTACACCCAAAATAAAGACCAAACCAGGGATGCTGAGGTGGCACAGAAGGGGAAACAAAAACTCCCAAAGGGAAAACTGATTCCTTTAATGTTGGTCGGTCTAATTTTGGTTAGATTCACAGTGGTACCTTTGGTTTGGTTGGGGGGTGGGGCGGGCGTTGTACAGACACAATTGGCAGTATTTGAACAGTGAAAAAGCCAGTCATCAAGGGTTTGCATGACTGTGAATAAGTCACTCAGTAGCAACTCTTGCTGGTTGCTGGGGGAAATAGATGTGCTCCAAAAAGCGTGACAAGGCTATGGTTGCATATATTAGACCTATGTCTTCTTTTCTGCTCAAGTTCTTTTTGGTCTGTGTGCACAGAAGGGGCGTTCGAAGGCTCCCTGTAGTATGTCTGTAACCCATAGTGGACAAGCACCGCAAGAAACCACTGACCACTGGTCACCTGGAACTGGGTACTACATTGGAAAAAAGACAACAAGAATTTCTGCTGACCATATCCAGATAGATGAAATATGTAAATAGATTCTTAGTTGGTCGGTACAGTAATGAATCTAACAGTACTGTGTTTTTCTATAGTTTTGCCTGTTATCCCTTAAGCAGTTCTCGGGGTTTTGAACAGCAGGCCAACATATTGCTCATTTGAACTGAGGTTCATCATGGGTTCCCTGTTTCCAAAAAAGGACCTGAAATAATTTGGAATAAACCAAGTTTAGAAATTTAGGGACTGATTTTGTTAATATACATTTTCAATAAAAAGCGGTCTTGATGTTTCCAGGCCTTTAGAAATGCTTAAGCCTTTAAGTGATGTATGTCATCTTAATAAGATGAAATATGTAATTTCATCTTTAATATTCTCCAGGCATGTGTGTGGGTGCATGTGTGTGTGCGTCTTATGTGTTATGTCTTTGCTACCGTCACACCACAGGGGACTTGGAGGCTATTACGGCTTTAGTGCACCACCACGTCCCTGAGGCGCGTCTGATTGAGGAGATTGGCCAGGAGCTGACCTACCTGCTGCCCCACCGGGGCTTCAAGCACCGCGCCTATGCCAGCCTGTTTCGCGAGCTGGAGGAAACCCTCTCTGACATGGGCCTCAGCAGCTTTGGCGTGTCCGACACATCACTGGAGGAGGTGAGGGTGCCAGAGCTTTTGCCTGTGCAAGGATGGTTATTCATTCATCCCTACTTGAAACATAGGAGGATAGTGAAATACGCTGTATTTTGTTTTGTTTTGGTAAAGCAACATCAATATAAATAATAACAAACAAAAATGAACCTAAAGAGTTTTTTCATGAAATGGTTTCTATGTCTTTTGAAGATATTTTTGAAGGTCACAGTTGATGGAGAAGCTGCTCATCTTGGCAAAGCGGCTGCAGGTAGGCAAAGTTTGTTCTGTCAAAAAGCATGTCTGGCAATGGTGATTGGTTGTGTCTATGGTGGTTCGGTGTGAAGTGTTTGTGTTTGTGTCAATAACGTGTTTACAGCTCCTTGTATTTCCTGTCAACTCTGGCCTGCAACCCTGTGTGTCTTTTTGTTCTAACTCTGTGGTATGTACTCTCGCTCCCTCTCTCTCTTTCTTTCTCTCTCTCTATTTCTCTGTCTTGACCATCACTGTTGACCGTTCAGCTCAGAGTATGTTGCTGTCAAGACACCGCATCAGCGTGTTGCCAAGCAACAGGGTGGCAATGGATGTTGAGGCAGCAGGTGATGTCTTGGTTCGTGGGAGGACATCTCTCTCCTGCTGCCATCCACATTTACCCCCATTCACCCATGAGTAGTGCTAGCCAAAATTGCATGCAAAGTATATGTGTCACCATATGTCACATATAGTACTATGCAGACTGCTCAAGACCTTTCCCAAGACAAAGTCACTGACAAAGATATGGCGCAATGTGGTATGACACAGTCTGACTGAATACCTCATAGCACCATATGCCCTGACTATAGTGTTGCTTTGCTAGCAGTGTCTACCCCATGACTATAAACCCTGCTAGGTTATAACCAGTTGGTCTTTAAAGGAGAAATTCAGTGTGAATCAGTCAATAGCCCTGTTGTTTGGGTCGACAAGTGCTGTCTGTAGGGAAAATAACTGGATAATTTGATACAACATGGACCAAATAGGGAACCTATAACTGATGTTACCTGAATGGAGCATAGCAAAATGAGACTGAAAGTGTGTCTCTGTGCCCCATTCAGTTAGTGTTAGCTGTCAATTGGCTATTCGGTGTATGTTGTATCAAATTTTGTAATTCTTTTACCTACTGACAGCACTCAGGGAACTCAAACAACAGAGGTATGGATTGATTCACACCAGATTTCTCCTCTAAGCTAGCATAAGAATTCCACGTTTCTACCAGTGTAACCAAGACAGAGAATCTTAAAAGGCTGCTATGCCTGCAATATAAATACACTGGTTGGAGGTACACTGATATGGTTTGCTGCTCAGTGGACCTGGGAGCTACTATAGATAGGTGTTTCAAAGAGCTGTGGCACTGGAGAGACTGCTGATAGATTAGATAGATTCCAATTCTTTTAATAAACATTTTTGTTTTCTCTCCATCCCCACAGAGGAGGCTAAGGGGAAGAAGGGACATGCCAATGGACAGAGTGGGAAGGTGACCAACAACGAAGGCCGCGGCTCCAGACAGGTAAAAGGTGTGAGTCTGATCGTCAAGCAGTTCATGGCCCTGCTCATCAAGAGGTTCCACCACGCCACACGCTCCAGCAAAGACTTTCTCGCCCAGGTAAACACCACTGGGGCAGACATACATGCATGTGTTTAGAATAATAAAGACAAAAAATAAGTAATACATTACCATCCAGCTGGTTGGATGTTTGAAACCAGCTTAAATACAGCACATATAAATGAACCATACAGTATGTAGATGTGTGCATGTTATTCTGGTTTGTCTAATGTGCTTATTGAATGAATCACCTTCTCCGCCACAGATTGTCCTGCCTGCCAGCTTTGTATTTGTGGCTCTGATGTTAACCCTGATAGTTCCTCCATTTGGGGAGTACCCCAGTCTCACTCTCACCCCATGGATCTATGGCAGGCAGTTCACCTTCTTCAGGTGAGGCCTGCCTCTAAAGTAGGAAAGATGGTGCATTTCACACTCGAAACACTGCAGATCATCCATGTGCATGAGGGGCATGTTACAGTCAATGACTGTCAAATTACTATTACTGATCAATGTGCATAAAAATTATGCACTATTGAATGGACAATTAGAAGCCTGGTCATAGACTGGTCAAATGAATTTGAATCCATACTTGACCTGTACTTTCTCTCTTAATATGTTAGCAATGAGAGGACGCAGGATGCTAGCATGAGGTACTTCGCAGACGTGCTCCTGAACAAACCTGGTTTTGGAACCCGCTGCATGGCAGATGAGCCCCTGGAGTGAGTATCGCGTAACAAAAAAAAGACTGCACATGCACGCTCAAGTCAGCGTTTAGATAAAACCCCAACAGTTCTTGTTTGAGTCTGAATCTATCTTTAGCTGTTATGTTGGTGTGACTTTTTGTAAATCAGCTTCTGGTGTGTGTTCGTACCTCTTGCAGTAGACAGAATTATACAGTACACAATATGTACAATTGCATTGACACACATCATATTGTTTGTGTTCTTGTGAATGTTGTGTATGTATTGTTGAGTGCAATTGCTTTTCCTGCGCTATGAGTTATGGTCATGTGAGTGATAAGCTCTTTATCTATCTTCTGTGTTCCATCCTCCCAGGGACTTCCCCTGTAATAATATTACCACCGAGTGGGAGATGCCGCTGGTGAACCCGGCTTTGATTGAGATGCTGGAGGGCCGAGAGTGGACGCAGCTGCGGCCCTCCCCTGGGTGCCAGTGCAGCACGGCCAAGAAACTTACCATGCTGCCCGTCTGCCCAGAGGGAGCTGGAGGCCTTCCCCCACCGCAGGTCTCTCTCTCTCTCATCAGGAGACACAAACTAATATATATATATATATATATACACACACACATACACACAAGACAATGGAAAACAAACACACAAAGACACATGCCCATATAAACAAGTACAAATAGTGTCAAAAGAAAAGCATCACCAAAGGTAATTTTCAGTGAATGGATGAAAAGAAAATCTTATACTCAACTAAAAGGTGGTAAATAACAACTACTTACTTACTAAAAACATCACACTTTGTGCATGTGTGTTTAGAGAATTCAGTCGACTGGAGACGTTTTGTTAGACCTGACTGGCAGAAATATTTCTGATTATCTGGTGAAGACGTATCCCACCCTGATCAGGACCAGGTACAGTACTTGTGTTCATGGGGCTGATCTGAGTCCAGCACACTTACTCAGTATGTACTCTGCAGAGGGGGAAATGACCCCTGTGCTTCTTTTATCCACAGTCTGAAAAGCAAATATTGGGTGAATGAACAAAGGTACGTGCATGTTTGAGTTTCCTTTCCTTCCTTCGCCAACTTTTGACATAGTCCTAGACTGCCCCCTTGTGGTGACTGAGCAGATTTATAGTTGGTTTTCCAAATGGCAGATATGGAGGCATTTCTGTGGGAGGTCAGCTTCCAGTCCAGCTTCCAGCACCCGAAACGGTCCAGAACACAGCAGCCCAGTTAGGACGCTTGCTCAATGTCACAGGGGTATGTCTGTGTGTGTGTGAGTGAGTGAGTGTGTGTGTGTGTGTGTGTGTGTGTGTGTGTGTGTGTGTGTGTGTGTGAGAGAGAGAGAGAGATAGAGAAAGAGACCTCTACCTGAGTGTATGCAAAAGTTAATACTGTGAATGATGTGATTTTCTTTTCTTAGGGAAAGTACTCCGAACTTACTCTGAAGGAGATGGGAACATTTCTTAGGTACATGGAGACTGAGTACAATGTAAAGGTGAGCTGACTGAGCATACACTCTGTACAGAGTCTGTATACATATAGGGTTATCAATTATATTATATAATATTACTTTATATTATATTTTTCTGTGGTTTATGAAATTAAATGTACAAGCCTGTTAACTCGCAGCGACCCCTTGCTCCCCCCACCACAGGGGAGTGAGAAACACAATTTCGATTCCTTTGTATGTCTTGTACATGTGAAGAAATTGACAATAAAGTTACCTTACCTTACCTAAAAAAAAATGCTGTAGGTGTGGTACAATAACAAGGGCTGGCATGCCATGGTGGCCTTCATGAACGTGGCCAATAATGCCATTTTGAGAGCTCATCTGCCCAGCAGTGCCAACCTGGCGGAGTATGGCATCACTGTCACAAACCACCCCCTGAACCTCACCAAGGAGCAGCTCTCGGAAGTTACAGTGTACGTCTCTGGTACCTCTATGCATTGTATTGCTTACAAGGGTATTTCTTTCCCAAAAGCACTTTTGAAAGTACTTTTTGAAAATACTCTTTTCTTTTTTGGATTGAACTGAATTGAATTGAATGTTGTGCTGTATGTTAGCTTCCATATTTAGTCTCAGAAATTACCAGAACTATACATTTATATTAGAGAGACTGGATTAACATGCTAATCCATACTAATGTGATTTTTGTGATAACCCGTTTAATAATCTGGTAACTTCTTTTCTTGTCTGTCTCTCTATCTAGTCTCAGCACATCTGTGGACGCCGTGGTGGCCATCTGTGTGATCTTTGCCATGTCCTTTGTGCCTGCTAGCTTTGTGCTCTACCTTATCCAAGAGCGGGTGACACAGGCCAAGCACCTGCAGTTTGTCAGCGGGGTCAGCCCAATGGTCTACTGGATCGCCAACTTCCTCTGGGACATGGTCAGTGTCCCTGCACAGCAACACGCCTCAAACACACAGACACAGACAAACACATACACACACACACACACACACAAACACCCAGGGACAGTCTGGCGAGTTAGACCACACCGACTACATCCAAAACAGATGTCTGGTCTTTTGTTTGTGAAGTTTTATTTTCTGGGACATCCTGAGGGTCTGGGGTGTGGAAACTGTTATTGTGCCCCTTTCCATTGGAGGTTCCAAGGCAAACATGACTGGTTTTTATTTTGTCTGCATCAGGTGAACTACTCCGTGAGTGCAGGCATGGTGGTGGCCATCTTCATGGCCTTTGATAAGAAGTGCTACACATCGTCTGAAAACTTCAATGCTCTCATTGCCCTGCTGTTACTTTATGGGTAAGAACTGTAGTACTAAATTTTTTATTATAAAACCTGATTTCTCTACAGTGTCTTGAATTTGTTTGTAGGTTTGTAGGTTTGGGAAATGGACATTAACAAAACTGCTCACAATTTCAACTAAAATAACCCTGGCCGGTTTTATACATTTAATTTATAACATTTATTTTTAAAAAGTGCTCACAACGTCTTCATGTAGGCTTAATATCTTTTGAATTAACAAGGACATCTCTCAAACACTGTAGAAAGATCTAGTTAAAAGCATCCTGTCCTCGAATATGATTATGTGGTATGGTAACCTGAATATCCAAAGACACAAGCTACAGAGAATAGTGAACATGGCCTTAAATATTATAGGAAAGCCACAAAAGCACCTGAGCATAATCTACGAAGAGAATATCTCAAGTAAAGCTAAGAAAATCCTATATGACCTATACATATCACATATATGAACATGAATATTTGTGGTCTGCATAAGTGAGAGTGCCACTTGACATCACAGTATAAAGTTTTCAATGATCTTTTGTATAAGCGTATGAGGGCTCGACTTTGATCTGCAGGAAGGGGGATTTCCCCCCTCCCCCTTACGAAAATAGAACATGGAACTAACGTTTGTGCCTCTCACTCTGCTGTTACCCACTCTGCTTAGGCTAAATGTGAAAGGATTCTAAACTTAGAGTCCTTAGATCAATGTTGCACTTCATGGCTAATGGATGGGGCACTCCGTCTGACCTCCTGCTCGGAGTGGTTCTCACGACCTCAGCCTAGCCTTTCAGTTGGTCTTGAATGCCCCTGTGCCACTAGCTTGCCACGTACTGTAGTGTCAGCTCTTATAGAACGACTACCTAAGATGAATGTCAGTTATGGGTGACACTCTGCTCTGCTGAAGGGGTTTGTGTATGCGTATGGGTATTTGAGGAGATGTTTATCTGTCTCCAGTGTTGGACTGTCATTTCTCTCCAGTGAAGCAGTGCTGTGCCATCTGTCATCACTGGATGGCTGGCCATCATTATCCCTATCAGATGTACACCTTGGGCGAACAGTTGCTATAGCGGGTTTAGCTAGTGTGAATGTTCTAGAATATGAATTAGGCAAGGAATTAATTAATTTAGTTCTGCACAGGCTAGTATTTTTCTACTGATGGTGGGAATCTTCCATTCACATCAAGTAGATCTTACAGAACCATGAATAGAAACACTCAAAGTGCTGTATGTTCCCATGGGCTGTTAGAGTCCAGTTCATCTTCAGCTGCTATGAAAACAAGTGCTGGTTCACTGGTTCCATCAATGATAATAGGGCTTGTACTGGAAAACTGGTGTCTAAACACATTTTTTCCCCCGTCTCCCTCCAGCTGGTCCGTGACGCCCATGATGTATCCCCTGTCGTATGTGTTCAGTGTCCCCAGCACAGCTTACGTGTCCCTGTCAAGTATCAACCTCTTCATTGGCATCAACAGCAGCGCCATCACCTTCATCCTTGATCTGTTTGACAGCACAGCAGTACGTACACATCAAATAGATACACACACACACACCACATGCTCTAATATTTTACAACCTCTCTGCCCTGAGATTCAGTGAGATTGTATTTTCTGTCATAACACACTGTGGAAGTTAAAAGTCCTGTAAATAGCATGCCAAAGGGTATGGATTGAGATTTGTTTTATATTGTTCTTTCTCACAAATATTCCATTTATTGTTTTTTCTCCTCCTCCCCCTACTTTTATTTTGATATTCTCCACTTTTGTCTTTCTGTGTCCTTTGCAGGCGCTCTACAAGTGCAACCAAGTGTTGAAGAAAGCTCTGCTCATCTTCCCTCACTTCTGCCTGGGCCGAGGGCTCATTGACATGGCCATGAACCAGGCAGTGTCTGAGGTCTATGCACGCTTCGGTAAGATGGTCTTATCCCCCTAGAAACCTACACATAATGCCCCCCCCCCCCCCCCCCATCCCCCGCAAAATGCCGCTAGCAACCTAAGCCCAGTTCCAGGGCCCCCTGGGCAATGTCACTCAGAGGAGTTTCCCCGGGCAATGGTGGCATACAGGCACAAACCGATAGTGATGGAAATCTGACTCCACACAAGCGAGCCAGACTATATCAGCGCCCTGGGAGAGATTTGAAAGGCTTCTGTATCTCAAAAAATCAACAGAAATCTCATTAATAACCTTGACACTGAACTATTTGGCAGAGTTTACTCGAGTGTTTTGTGAAAAAATTAACTATCCAGGTCTGTTGGCAATGACTCTGTAGGATTACTTGCCTTCTGCCTTGTTTTTCTGATGTCCTGCATCTGACTTTCTTCTAACATGATCTTAATGGTGAATTTGCATAAAATAAGCTAGAATATTTGAAGTGGCTTGCATACATGCAAGACTGGTTGTGTCTGCTGTAAGTGTTCAGGAGATAGGATTCTGACAAACTTGATGCTGTAGCACCATCATCTTTTTAAACTTTTAGCTTACTGAAGAGAAGAGGCCCACATTATTTTGTCTGTTGACATTTTTTCCTTTATTTGAAGACCAGTGCATGCAGGGACCATTGTATTAGTCATTAGGTACAAACTGAAAGAGTGAATCTGTTTCATTGCTTGTTTTGCAAGCAGCTATTTTTCTGCCATCCAGTTTGTCATTGTCTAACTGTATCTAGTTCATCTAAAATTTAAATTTATACCGTTTACAAAACTTGTTCCTTAGGTTTACTGCTGTATGATCAAATTATTAGATGCTGAATCACTGAAAATTGTGGATTCTTTATAAGACTATTATGATTTTGGACAACAGATTTTTTTCAGGCAGCTTAATCTGATTTACTGCTGGTAGCTTCCTGCACTGTGTTGTGTGGAGAGCCCCTCTGAGTGGACTGTTGGTTGTAAACCAGCCTGTCCCTGCTGTGTCCACAGGAGAGGACTTCAGTCTGGACCCCTTCAGCTGGGACTTCCTGGGGAAGAACCTGTTCTTCATGGCTGCTGAAGGCTTCATCTACTTCACCCTCAACATCCTCATTCAGTACCGCTTCTTCCTCACTCACTGGTGGGTCAATGTCTTACAGGGTGTTGTGAGAGGGAATGCGTTTGTGTTCATTTGACACTGTATTCATTAAGATATAATTTCTAAATCAATTTTATGTTGGATATGAAACTTCTTTATATGACTATGTTTACATGCACTTAAGTATCCCAAATATGATTGGGATATTAAGTATCCTGGCTTTGTATTGTATAACAATATTTCCATCCACGCTGGCACATGCCGCTGTTGTTATAGTTGTAGTGTGGACATTTTCATTCATATTAAGTAGAGTGATATTTATTTGTCTTTACAGTTATAGTTATCATTCTTAGTGTGAACGGCCCTTTATACCGCTTTCTGAGAAACTGGAATATGTAAGGTGGAGTACCCCAACAGAAACCAGGATACTGTTGCATATAAACACCTCATCGCGATTTTTGACAGTTGCAAAGAAAGATTCTAGAATGCAACATGTGAGACGGAATGCTGATAAACGGCAAGACAACCAAGTGTCGCTTTTTAGAATCCTGGGGAGAACGCTGCAAAGGATACTATAATCAGTAACCGAAATATTAGTGTTTATCATGTGAAAAGGGGTATTAATAACTAAATTTTTCTGCATTCATGTAAACACTTTATCCCAAATATGATCAAAACCGGGATGAGCCTCGTATTTGGGATACTGAAGTGCATGTAAACATAGTGGTTTGTCTGTTCTTTAGTAAAGGTGCACTTTTAATTAACCTCATCCTGTGTCTTGTGCTCTTGGCTCTCCCCAGGATGCCCAACTGCCGACTGCCCCCTCTAGTGGACGAGGATGTGGATGTGGCCAGGGAAAGGGAGCGTCTCCATACGGGGAGCCAGAGCAATGACATCCTGCAGATTAGAGACCTGACCAAGGTATTTTGGGGAACCTGCTCAAGAGTCTTATGTTCACTGGTTTGATATCCTCAGCTGCATAGGGTAACATCTTTGCTCTAATAACATCAATCCCTATTTAACCATTTTACCCATCACCTGTCTTAGTTTACAGTAGGCTGATTCAATTTATTTTCATCATTTTTTTAATGTTGCCACAGCTGTACACAGGGCGCAGGCATCCAGCTGTTGACCGAATCTGTGTGGGTGTGTCACCTGGAGAGGTATGATATCTATTTGTGTGTGTGTGTGTGTCTTTATTAATAAACACTGTGCTTCAAGTGAACTTCTGCTTGAATGTAAATATTATGGAAACATAGCAAACGTCTGCACTGTGGTACGGTGTGGTACTGACATTCATAAATTAGCTGAATTTATGGCATTTGTGATGAAATCGCACTGTGGCTCCACTAGCTAACTGAAATATAACTGAGACCTCATTGAATAGTAACAGACAAGAATACCATATTACCAGCATGGTTAAATCATGATGTTTCACGCTGTCATTAAGGCAGGGATCTTACTGTCTACTGAGAAGGTGTAACACTGAGCTCTACTAGAAGAGCAAACGGACACTGATGTGCCTAGTCTTATGTTCTGAAAGCTAATCCAAGTTCTGTGCTCAGATTGTTTGCCACTAGCATGACACTTGTGGTACCAACTCCATTTGCGAATTCCAATACTCCAATTAGTGTTTCCAGACTTCTCAAGTGCAGACATTGATGACCACTTCCTAGCTTGAAATGACCTATGAAGAACAGGACTTGCTGGTTTTGATGGAACCATCATACATTCTGATATAGGACTATTTGTATCAGGTTCAGGAGATGATGATGAGCTAGAAGTAGTTGAACTGTCACTGTAATATAAATTATCTGTCACAGAACTAGCCAGACATGTAGTCACAAGGTCTAGTTTAGGTAATGGTATCCACTGTCCTATCAGTTTCTGAGTGGCATGTTGATTTATTTTTGAACTGTAAGTGCAACTCTTCATCTTGAATGTTGCTTACATATTCAACCATAGTTCCCAATATATTATTGAGAGCATGTGTAACTAATTCATTCTCCTCCAAACTGCTGTGTTTCTGTGTAATTTGATCACAAAGCTATGTATTCAAGTGGTTGAGCGCTGCTATGGTGATCTGTTTGATGGTACTGGCCAACTCCTGAGTAGACGGTGGACTCTCAACTCCTAAGGCAGGCTGTTCCTTTGTTGCAGCCTTTGGCATGTCAGATTCAGCAATCAGAATGTCTGGTGCTGTTCTGTTTATTAAGAAAGCCATTTTTTGGTAAGCACTCTTAACCATTACTTCTATTATGTCTGTGATGTGTGACATACTGTCCTGACTGACTCCAGACACACTCGGTCTAACGTCATTCTTCACATACTGGATAATACAGTCTTTAAAGCACATGTCGGATGGTCTAGAATTTCTTCTATAATTCTGGGCAACGGGTGTTTAGGAGGTCCAACAGTGAGTGAAACTTTGTCATCTGAACTTTCTGTGGGTGGCATGCTTATGGACTATGGAACTACTTCATTTAACGATGTGCTACCTCCAGCCATTTGAAGAGGTGAAGGAGTCCTGCAACATAGTGAAGAGTCTGTGTCTATGTAAAACATGTTGAGAATATTATCAATCAGGTCATCAGTGACGACGTCTGAAGATGAAGTTTCTAGCCCCAAGTTTTCCACTGAAGCAGTCTCATTTTCAAGATGATTCGATTTCGAAATAGCAAAGGTGGGGTGGACAGGCTCCTACCTCCATCCATAAGAGTCATTTCAATGGCACTCCTTCTCTTGCATGCAGCATTCACTGCTGTCTGACTTCTTTGATTGCAATAATCAGCTTTTCTTTGACTTGGGCATGAACACAAAGGATTAGCTCTAAAGCAACTGCATTAAGCCTTCTAAATGTCTCCTCAGATGCTGAGAAGGGCCTTGTAGTCTCGGATGAAAGGTGTGAGACACTGTGTCTAGACATTGAAGCACTCAGCTCTCTTGAAATGGTGCTTAACATGTCCTTTATGAACTGCCTCTCCTCAGGCGGCAGTGTTTGATGTGGTGCTGGTCTTACATCATTCCTAGTTAGTGAACGTTTATATTGTTTTTCACTACCTGACGAACATAGTCCTTAAATTATTCTGTACTGACATGTTGCTGAACTTCCTTCACAATTGTGGCATAAAAAATTGGGAAGTGACAGACTTTTAGAGGCAGTATGTGGTGTCTTCCCAAGAGCTGCTGCACTGGAGGTTAGAGAAGTGGCTGATACAACAGTTGGTTTGGGTAACACTGTTGGCTCCATTTTAGATGAAGAAAGAGATGGAATCTTGCTCTCTGTCCTGAAGTTACTTGCAGTTGATGTTTCTGGAGCTTTCTTGCCATCAGCACTCACAGGCCACTGTATTCTGCTTGTGGAGGCAACACATGTCTTCCCCAATAAGAAACATTTTTACTTTCTCTAATGATCTGCATGCTGCTTTCATGGCTATCTGGCCAGCCACTGGAGACAATCCCCTCTTAGAAGATTCTTCCTTTATTTTAGTGCCTTTATTTTAGAGGCAAATTTCACCTTGACTTCATCATAAACCTTTTTTATGAGCTGTAATGCAGCTGCATTGAGCTGTGCAAGAAGAGCATCATTCTCAGGGGAGCTGCAACCAGCTGTCTTAGCTGGTGAAAAAAGAGAGAATGTGTTCCTTTGACATTAGGTGATCGAGTTCCATGGACACTCTTTTGAGCATGTTCCTAATAACTTTCCTATCCTCAGGCCCCAGCTTTGAATGTGGTGTTGATGGCAAATCATTTACAGAGAAAGAGCGCTTGAGATCCTTCTTCACCGCTTATGTAATCCTGTGTTTAAATGAGGTGGCAAAATATGTACTAAATTGATCTGCAGTTGCTGAATACAGGCTTGGCATGGATATGCTTTTAATGGCAGGACGTTTTTTCTTCAAAACAGGCACTTGGGTAGACCCTTAGCATGTTGAATCACAAAAATGCTTAACTAAAATGTCATGACTGCCTGGTAGTATCTCCCGGTCTCTCTCTGATCACTTGCCCCTCCCACTCACTCACGCTCCTGATTCAATCAGTACCTGTTCACCTGCTGCTTGTTATCTGTTGTCTATTTAAACCCCTGTCTCCCAGTGTTCCCCGTCATATCGTCTGCGAACCTTAAGCTTTACGCTCGGCAAGCATTATAGACCCTGGCTCCTGTTCCTGTTTCCGAATCCCGTTTTCCTGAAGCTCCCGTGTTACGTTTGCCCGCCTGTTCCTGTGTCTTTGTCCGGTTTCCCCGCTCGCCCCTGTTCTCTGTTCCCCTTGTCCAATCCTGCTGCCTTCCCGTTGATGACTTCAGACCGTATTGGACCTGCGCCCTGCTCTCCTGCCCCGGCTTTCGACCTCTGCCTGCCCGCGACTCACGCTCCGCCCTCCAGCCCCCGGTAACGACCTCTGCCAGCCCTCGGACTACGCTCTGCTCTCCTGCCCCGGCTTTCGACCTCTGCCTGCCCACGACCCACGCTCCGCCCTCTAGCCCCTGGTAACGACTACTGCCTGCCCACGACCCACGCTCCGCTCTCCAGCCCCTGGTAACGACCTCTGCCCGTCCCAGGACTACGCACTGCTCTTCTGCCCCCAATCTTCCAACCTGCCTCTCGAAGAGCATCCACACACTCCTTTTCCCCTTCCCTAAATAAACTGTATTTACGTGACGCTTTTGGGTCCGACTCGCTCTGTTCGTCCTGACAGAACGATATGACCAAATAACGATGGATCCAGCGCACGTACCCGGTGGTCAAGGCCAGGAACTGACGGAGGTCTCCTCCCCTCTGCACCGCCTCGAGATGGCCGAGGGAGAGGTTCGTCGGATGGCGGGCGACGTCGCGTCCCTCCTGGCTATGGCCCAGCAGCAGCAGCTCCAACTCCAGCAGCAACAGCAACAGCTCGCCGAGCTAACGCAGCTGCTAGCCCGGCAGACATCCTCTGCCCACCAGCCCACTGACGGGGCGTCTGCCGCTCCTCCAGCTGGCCTTGCCCATTCCCCGTCGGCTCTGTCTGCGGAGCCCGCCGCTGCGAGTTTTGCCGAGCCCCGTGTTGGAGCCCCAGAAAGGTTCGGCGGTGACCCAGCTCAGGTCCGGGCATTTCTCACAAACTGCCGCCTTATTTTCGAAATGCAGCCGAGGAACTTCTCCACCGAGGCGGCCAGAGTCGCTTCACAATCAACCACCTGTCTGGGCGAGCCCGGCTATGGGGAACAGCGGAGTTCGAGCGGCAATCCCCTGCCTGCGCCTCCTACAGTCGATTTGCAGATGAGTTGGTGAAAGTGTTCGACACCGAGGCATCCAGAGCCCTGATGACACTGCGCCAGGGGAAACGCACGATCACGGACTACTCTATAGATTTCCGCACCCTGGCCAGTCGCAGCCGCTGGAACATGGAGGCTATTGTGGATGCCTACCTCCATAGCTTGGCGGATTACCTGAAAGATGAGCTGGTTGCCCACGACCCACCGTCCAACCTCGATGATGCTATTGCCCTGACGGCCCGCATCGACCGACGAATCCAGGCCCGACGACGGGAGAAGGGTCGCCAGAATCAACCGGTCACCAGCTCATCTGAAGGGGGTAGCACCACGCCCCCTCCTCGGACGCTCCCCGTTGGTCACCAGAACTCCCCAGAGCCCATGGAGGTCGGTCGGACCTCTCTGTCTGCGGAGGAACGATGGCGCCGCCCCATGGCTAACCTGTGCCTGTACTGCGGTGGGGAGGGTCACCGGGTCTCATCGTGTCCGTTAAAAGGGCGAGCTCACCGGACGTAGGAGGAGTCCGGCTGAGCTCGACAGCGACCCAGTCCTCCAGAGACGGTAAGCCCCTGCTCCAAGCCCACCTTCACCTCAACAGTCATACTCACACTCTAACCGCCCTAATCGATTCAGGCACGGAAGCAAACATTATTGACTCGTCTCTCGCCCGGCAGATGGGACTGAAGCTCCGTCAGCTGCCTGCCCCCGTTCCTGCTCAAGCTCTGGACGGCCATCTGCTGGGAATGGTTACCCACATCTCGGAACCAGTGAAAATGCGGCTCTCTGGGAACCACCAGGAGAGGATCTGTTTCCATCTGCTCCATTCTCCTGGCCAGCCCCTCATCTTTGGCTACCCCTGGTTGCGCCAGCACAACCCTCGCATTGATTGGCGGACCGGGGCAGTCTAGGAGTGGGGGATTGACTGCCACCAGACCTGCCTGCTCTCTGCCTCTCCTCCTGCCCGTTCTGGTTCCACCTCCTCTCCGCCAGACCTGTCCGGTGTTCCTGAGCGCTACCACTCACTACAAGCTGTGTTCACTAAGGCCAGAGCTTCGTCCCTACCTCTGCATCGCCCATACGACTGTGCTATTGACCTCCTCCCCGGCTCCACTCCTCCCCGGGGTCGCCTCTACTCCCTCTCGGCCCCGGAGAGAGGGGCCATGGAGGAATACATCTCCGACGCCCTGGCTGCTGGCATCATTCGCCCTTCCTCCTCTCCTGCTGGGGCTGGGTTCTTCTTTGTGGCGAAGAAGGATGGTTCGCTTTGGCCGTGCATCGACTACAGGGGCCTAAATGAGATTACGGTTAAGAATCGCTACCCTCTGCCACTGCTCAACTCTGCCTTTGAACTACTCCAGGGAGCCACCGTCTTCACCTCGGCTCCTATCCTCCAGGTACCGGACCCCGACTGTCAGTTCATCGTGGAGGTGGATGCCTCAGATGTCGGAGTTGGGGCAGTTTTGTCCCAAAGAATGGCCGGAGACAACAAGCTTCATCCCTGCACTTTTTTTCACGCCGGCTCTCTTCCGCGGAGAGCAACTATGACATTGGGGACCGGGAGTTATTGGCGGTCAAGCTCGCCTTGGAAGAATGGCGCCACTGGCTGGAGGGGGCGTCAGTTCCCCTCCTGGTATGGACCGACCACAAAAATCTAGAGTATATCCGCTCTGCTAAGCGGCTAAACCCCAGGCAGTCCCGCTGGTCGCTAGTTTTTGCCCGGTTTGATTTGACCCTTTCCTATCGCCCGGGCTCCCGTAACGCCAAGCCAGATGCCCTCTCTCGCCAGTTCCAGAAGAGGGACGACCGTTCCCTGGAGCCGCCCTCCATCCTCACCGGCTCCCGTGGGGACATTGAGAGGCGCGTGCAGGAGGCTCTTCAGCAGCAGCCTGGTCCCAGCGCTTGCCCCAACGGTCGATTGTTTGTCCCAGAAAACCTCCGCTCGCAGGTCCTCCAGTGGGGACATGACTCTCTTCTGGCATGCCATCCAGGGGCGGCCCACACTGGCCACCAGGTCGCCCAACGTTTCTGGTGGCCGACGATGGACAAAGACATCCGGGAGTACGTTCAAGCCTGCCTCACCTGTAACCAGAACAAATCTTCCAACCAGCCTCCAGCCGGCCTTCTCCAACCCCTTCCTGTGCCCGCTCGCCCGTGGTCCCACATCGCCATGGACTTCGTCACTGGTCTGCCTGCTTCTGATGGAATGACGGTCATTCTCACCATCGTCGACCGCTTCAGTAAGATGGCCCACTTCGTCCCGCTCCCCAAGCTCCCGATGGCCAAAGAGACCGCGCAGGCAGTCCAGAACCACATTTTCCGCATCCATGGAATCCCTAAGGACATCGTCACTGACTGTGACCCCCAGTTTACCTCAACATTCTGGAAGGAGTTCTGTCGCCTGCTGGGGGCCACGATCAGTCTTACTTCCGGGTTCCATCCCCAGTCCAACGGCCAGTCCGAGCGAATAAATCAGGAGTTGGAGAAGGCGCTCCGCTGCGTGGCTTTCCGGAATCCTCTCTCCTGGGCGCGGATGTTAGTGTGGGTGGAGTACGCCCACAATTCGCTTATCTGCTCGGCCACCAAAATGTCTCCCTTCCAGTGCGTCTACGGATACCAGCCTCCACTGTTCCCCAGCCAGGAGGGAGAGGTGGCCTGCCCGTCGGCTCTCGCCAACGCTCGCTCGCACCTGGGCACGAGCCTGGACCGCCCTGCTCCGGGCTGTCACCACCTACTCTGTCGGAGCCAACCGCCAGAGGACCCCCGCGCCCGTCTACCGTGCGGGCCAGAAGGTTTGGCTGTCAGCCAAGGATCTCCCCATCCAAGTGGAAGCTTGTAAGCTGGCGGCTCGTTTCTTGGGTCCATTTACGGTAGAGCGGGTGATTAGTCCTACGGCGGTTCGGCTCCGACTCCCCAGCACCATGAGGGTCCACCCCACGTTCCATGTCTCGCGGATCAAGCCAGTCCGTCAGAGCCCGTTGGCGCCGGTTGCACCTCCTCCTCCTGCTCCCCGTCTCTTGGATGGGGATCCCATCTACACAGTGCGACGCTTGCTCCGATCCCGGCGGAGGGGAAAGGGGTATCCAATATTTGTGAAGGGACTGACCCGCCCTCATTATCCTTCATATCTGCCACACAGCTGGGGGAGCTCAAAGCAGCAGAGAGAGTGGTACTGAGTGGTAATGTGAAGGGACTGACCCGCCCTCATTATCCTTCATATCTGCCACACAGCTGGGGGAGCTCAAAGCAGCAGAGAGAGTGGTACTGACTTCTGATAGTATCTCAGCCTCATATTCAGAGACATCATCTGCTCCCTTTCCAGACACTTGGATGGCATCTGAGCATGCTGAGTCAGGAGCAACCCTGGTCATGTATAGCTGAGTTTCCTGGGATGGAGAGGACATAACTGAAAAAGGCTGACTAATATTGCTTGTTGACCAAATGCTCTTTTCTTTTGAGATCTGTGATGTGACCATAGTGGCTTTGGGAGGTGCACAAAGGACACCACAGGGAAAGGACGAAACAAAGGTAGCTCTACTGGAACTTGCCAGAGTCTCAACCTTATCTGAAGAGATCTGTGGTTTAGAGACGTTTGATTCCTTTAGAGGGACTAACATGCGTTCTTCTTCAGACTGGAAAACTGCCACATTGCAAGAGGAGGAAGTACTTGGGAGAGCCATTATTGGTGGATATATGAGATATATGGATATATGAGGATACATGAGATATTTTTGCTCTAATCTTTTTGGTAGGAGTCCTGATGGCTTGTTAGCCTTGGGATCATGTTGGTTGGTAGGCGGTTTCACTTTGCCATGACGAGGCATTTTTGGATCTGTGTCTGATGGCAGGCTCAATTCATTGTCTGATGAGGTTGTCTGCTATACAGAAACCAGATTAAAAGAATTATTAACATCATCATTCAATTGGAGGTTTATAAAGCTTAAGCCAAGTGTTTTTACACATATATACAAAACTCAATAGGCCTATTCGTTTTTTCTACCTGGTTATTCTTCAAGTCGTGTTTGTCGTTCAAGTGTGGGGCTCTTCTGCATATTTTTTTTCAGTGATGCTTTTACTGAAGAAGATATCAAAACATTTACAATATGGTGACAATTACTTGGGTAACCATGTCAATTCAGTTCACACATTATGCAAATGATGCATTACTTTATAGAGTAAGACTACTTTGACTCGTTTTTGGCACTATGGATGTGGCATTTAGGAAATCCAAATTTAAATCCTGTAAATTCTCAAACAGGGTGAAATCTATGATTAGTAGTCATCATTGTGTGTTACATGAGTGAAGACACTGGTAACGCAAATTTGTGTGAAGTGGTGTCACATTACGTACGTAGATATTTTCACACCCAACACTTCTCACTTCACTGTCGAGGGATATCTTCTTTTGGAGGCCTAGGCTACTGTATGTTTTGCTAGTCAACTAAATTGACACCTGCTGCCTCAGTTTTCTTGTTGAAAAATCACTCGATTCATTTTTTTTAAGCGGTGCAATGATTCCCTCTAGTGGTAGCCTGGCAGACATCAGACTGACTTCAACTTGAGCATTATATGAGGCTGTTTATCTATTTTAAATCCCTATTAAGCATTTCATTTTCAGGTAGCTATGCAATACCTCATATTTTGAAGAAAAATCCTTGGTAAAAATTGTTTTAAGTGACGGCCTCTGGTGGCAGTTGCGGGTGGTATAGTTGGAATCATCTAACTGGGCTGTTATTAAGCATTTTGCAATGTGACATCACAGCGGACAATTAGGAAGCAATAAAAAAGCTGTTAAGCAATTATAATTTTGTGCCAGCTTCCAACTCTTCAGCCTCTAAACGTACAATGTAGCTCTCTTAAAATTACAGATAAACTTTTCATTTCACTTTTTAAGCATAAAAACTGCTACAGTGCATTTTCATACACCTGAAAATTTGCATGCACCTGATCAACCAGTTCAACATAACTCATTGATAAGATTCAATTGTTTTTAATTACTTACTGCAAACTTTAAATCCTCTAAAAACAGGGGATCAAGTATCTTTGTCATGTGTTAGTATTTTCTCTGATTACTGGTCTCTTAGACCACCATGGGGATCTGAGGATGATATGGAACCAGAGGGGCTGTTCACAGTGATGCACTTTGTTTTCCACTGCAGTCGCTCAGCCACTCAGTCCTACTGGCCCATCATGCCTATATTTTATAGAGCTTACCTGAGGTTGATTCAGAGTATGCGAGGTGTTTGTTCCTATTGAACTCATGTTTAATTTATTTTTCAATAAGTAGCCATGTTCTGTCTCGGATGTCTGTGCATGTAGGCTGCATCTGTGACATTCATGAAAAACAATTTAAAAAGTCAATCATGTCAGTTCACAGTGACTATATAAGTTAGACCACATCTTTTTATTATTAGTCTATATATAAAAAACATTAAATCACCACAAAACATGCTCTCTTCAGAGATTATAAGATCATAAAGATTTATGAAGCAATTCTTACTGTTATGTTTGGAAATTGTCCTTCATTGAGAGGTACATCTTTCCCTTTCATAGTCTTTTTGGTTGATTGTTTTTGTTTTGTTTGCCTTTAAACGTACATGTGGGTTTAATTATTTAATATGAGTAAAACTCAATATGAGTAACAGTGAACAAAGAACATTCTCTACATCTCAATCTGGCATTATCTTCTTCATTTCATATAGGACACCACTTAAAAGTCAATATATTTTCTTTATATCATTTTCTTACCTGAGTTCATGTTGTTGGTGCTTGTCATGCCTTGGAAGGTCATTCTTTTGTAAGCGTGCTCTGATATCTTCCAGAGGCACGTCCTCTGAAATCAGACCCTGTTCTTCAAGCTTAAGAATTTCCCTCTGTCTTTCCCTTAATAATAATTAAGCATTTGCTCGGAAATGCAACACATACAGTATATGTGAATAACCAAGCACGGTGGAATGGTAGCCTACCAATTGTTGGGTTTTAACATCATTTTCGATGTCTTGCACATATTGCTGGTACAAGGTGTATTCATTTTGAGCGCATATTACCTTTAGGCATATGGTAAGACATAAATAGTAAATACAGAAATGACATTGTCAACTAAGGAAATGAGCATCACTTAATGCTTCACAATGATACGAAATTGATTAATCAACTGTACGGATCATGCAAACTGTTGGAAACGTTGGAGTCAATAAATGGCAGTTGGGGTCTCGGAGATTAAAACCAGGTGACTGCAGATAGACCTGTTGAAGTGAGCAAAACAAAACTTCCTTATGATAATAGGTTGCACACAGATTATTAGAAAGAATATAATCAGCCTAGATCTTTCTGGTGTGAAAATAAGTAGACTGAACCTACTTTTTTACCCAGTTTACCCCGAGTGAATTGACTCCTGGCCCCTGGCAAGTGGAAGCTTCTGCCAAAGCAGGCCTTTTCCACATTAGCAAGAGGAATTGTTAACTGCTTGCCTATAAAAAAAACAAATTAACTTATTTATCTTGCCATTATTATATGGACAAAAAAATACAATGTCATGCAAATGAAATGGAAATATAGAGCAGCTTATTAGCTACCTATTTTGGAACCTATCCTACTAAGCATATTCTTAACGCCATACATTTCCTGACTAATCAGACACACCATTTTACAGGACCACACTGACACAATCATTTAGCCTAAATAAAAATAATTTTAAAAAAAACTGTGTAGATGTACAGAACTGTCTTTGCCACTCAATTTAAGCATCTAGAAATCAAAAAGGTTATAGTTCTCATAGATATCTTGGTTTTTATGTTTGTAAAATTAGCTACAACAAATCGTTAATTTTGTCTGCACAAACGATTTCAATCATTTTTGAGTCATTTGGGTGTTGATGGGGTGCTGAGTAACCCCAGGTCAAATAATTACATGTTACATATGATAAAGACAGTTTGTGCACAAATGTTAATTTTGCCTGAACAAACGTGTACAAACGAAGCACAAACGATTCTGACCAGTTTGGTGTCATTTGGATGTTGATGGGGTGCTGAGTGACCTCAGGTCACCAACCTGTTGAAAGTTAAATATCATAAAGACGGTTTGTGCACAAATGTTAATTTTGTTTGCACAATCGTGCACAAACGAATCAAAATACTTTTATTCATATTTTCAACACATGGGGTGCCAACTTCACGCAGGTCACAATCTACCATACATTTGGTAAAGCCTAAGGTGAATTCTGTTCGTTAGCATAGGCTACACTTTTATCCAAGTTTTTTTGCCATGCAGGAGGTAGAAGTGACAGAGTAACCCACTCAATAACATTAACTCCAGCACTAATTAAAATTATGCACAAGTTAAATGTGAAATGCAACGTGCGTCAACGATAAGCAAGTTACTAAAGTAGCTGACACTAAGCTAGTCTATTTTTGCACGATTTCTAGCCAGGTTAGCTTCTATGCTAGCGGAGCACTTAAGTTTCAAGACTAACGTTACAGTGCTGCATAGCTAATGCATTTTGGTTTGGTCTGAGTCCGTGCATCGATCTTTTTGACTTAACTCGTTATGACAATAATAACATAACCATAAAAATCACAGACTGGGTGCCTTTATGCTACCATAGTCTCTGCAACACCACTGAAGTAACTAAACCGTATGACATGACAGTCTACACCACTGGTCGACAACGTCCGGCCCGAACGATTTTCATTGGTCCTCCAGCTGATTCCATGTTTTTTTTTCCGAGCGCGTCTTTTTTATTATTATTCCGCCTCCTGTGATTTCTGCCTAGCCTGAGTCAGTATTTTGTGGTGGGTGAAATAGGATATGTGGTGAAACACACTATTACACACTTCTGTCATGCCTAAGTGGCAAAACAGTAAAATTAAGTCAGATGGCAGCTCAATGCGAGAGGGGGGAAGGTTCTCTTCTTTTGAGTTTTAAGGAGGAGAATTACGTTTATACCAAGTAGCGCCATAGGCCTAATCCAAAAGCTGAAGACATACACGTGTGAACAGACCTACGTCTGTGAGTTTATGCCTAACCCTAAGGAAACAGCGAAAATTAATCAGATACAATGTTGTCTTGCTACATTATATTAATCACTGCCCAACCTGTATATGCCCTAACAATTGTTATAAGTATGTTATCAAGTAAGATTCTGCAGAAGTTATTTCTGAGTATCAAACACTGCACATACACATAAGGATATGTTACCTACTGGAACACAGTGTGCCGACTCAAAACAGAATTTATGCCCACCATAAACATTATTAATTTTCCTACGAAATAAGGAGCCATAACCTTGTTACGTTGTGGAATTTTGTATGCTTTATGTCATAGTGGTCTATGGGAAAACACGAGTTAGTTAGGCCTATCTTATCTTACTTATTGCAGAATTTCTCCACGCCACTGCAAGACACCTGATGTTAAGCAAAACGAAGAGAATACCAGAGACAGGATTTGCAATTTTGAATCTGCGCTGTCTTTATTTTACGGAAACTTAAAAGGAAAAGTTGCATGACCCTCTTACTAGCTGTGGCTTTAACTTTAACTCCACACCAGTCCGTCATTAAACATATGGTTTATTTATTGTGATTAGTTATTTTTATAGACCTTTTCAATATTGACCATTCTCCATATAGAGCTAGTTTTTGCCAGAAAAGCTTTGAGGGTTCTTACCGCAGGGTGTTTAGCCTAGTTTCACCTAGTGGCGAGAAAAAAGTCTGAATCTAATCTAATCTAAGTTACTTGCCGACCCCTGGTCTACACAATGCTGTGTAGTGAAGCGGTGAGCAAAGACGGCTCGTTTTTTCTGCTTCACAAAACTGTTCATCACAGCAGGCAAAACTATCCTCAAAACTAAGTTAAACTATGTAAACTGAAGTTTACTAGCCCTTTTAAACAATTACGTAAACACAACATACCTTTGGCAGACAAGGGGAACACTCCATCTGTCATGCAGCATATCCTTTCCACAGCTGGCTGTAAATGACTTTGATGTCGCAATCTCGCAACATATCGATTGTGATCTAATATATTTTTTAATATATATACTTTCGTAACATTTTCCTTTATCTTGTGTTATTGCTGCTTTATTCTCGAAATCTAAAGTGAAAAATACGTTATTTTTGTCTCAGGCAATTTTACAGCAGCTATGGCCCTGAATACCGCGACGTTCAAGACGTTAAGACGTTAAGATCGACTCCCTGTCTGTTTCTCCCACCAGAGTGGCAAGAAACCTAGCTGTCATGATCGATGACCAACTGGCCTTTGCAGATCACGTTGCCTCTGTGGCTCGGTCGTGCCGTTTTCAGGATTAAGATCAGGCCGTACCTGACCCAACATGCAACCCAGCTCCTGGTTCAGACCCTGGTTATCTCTCGTCTTGACTACTGCAATGTCCTCCTATCAGGCCTACCAGCCTGTGCGGTGAGACCGCTACAGATGATCCAGAATGCAGCTGCACGTCTGGTCTTTAACTAGCCAAAAAGGGCACATGTCACACCTCTGTTCATTGAACTTCACTGGTTACCCTTGGCTGCCCGCATTAAATTCAAGGCACTTATGGTGGCCTACAGGGTGAATGATGGCTCTGCGCCCATCTACCTAATTACTCTTCTGAAGCCCTATGTCGCCCGACGACCGCTACGCTCCTCTAAGGAACGTTTTCTAGCACGGCCAACGCCTTGTGCAGGTCAATCCAGACTCTTCTCATATCTGGTTCCGCGCTGGTGGAATGACCTCCCAAGTGCTACCAGATCAACTGATACCCTCTCCACCTTAAAGAAACTTGTGAAGACCCAGCTCTTCCAAGAATATCTCCTGGCGTAAATCTTTGAGAATGCACTTAATAATTTAATTTCTCTACACTGCATTACACTATTGCACTTTCAACTTAAAATAGTGCAGATTCTATGTTAGCAATATGCACTCCTTGTTTGTTCTGTCATTGAGTTGTAGCTTGAATGTTATCCTCTTTTGTAAGTCGCTTTGGATAAAAGCGTCTGCTAAATGCCTAAATGTAAATGTAAATGTTCAGTTAACCATTCAGAACCTTCTAATCGTTACTTAGCCACGCCCCTTTCATACATGATACCCTCAACAGTATGTTGATCTCTGCAAGGAGTTGAGCAACACTGTTGCCTTACAAGCTAGGCGAATCCGTCGTTATTTTTAAGACTTGTTCACAAAGTGCCATAAGATATTATGATCGAAATGTTTTTGTTTTGTTTTGTTTTTTTAATAAGCAATTTAACAACCGATAACAGGTTCTTGCCACCTACTGGCGAGCGCGTAGAACAGATGTTGTGAGGATCATTACCAGCCATCCAGACGCAGTTATTAGAATATAGTACCGCAAGGGTGCGTCTAAATTTATAGAGTAAGAGTCGAGGGATGCGTATCCCAGATATTCAAATATGGCTTGTACTGATATGAAACTGTAAATCAAACCAAGCACTTTGTGTGAAGTGTTTGTTAGAAATGTAAGCTAGGCCAAATCATAGCTAAACCCACACAAGACAAAATTTGACTCAAGCATTTTCCACAGAAATATATGGACGGTTATTATGATTATTATTATTTATAAATGTTCATGGAAATGTGTGTACTTTTAATCAAACCAAGATATGCTTTATTTGTCCTTATCTGGGTGTCAGAGTACAGGACCTTTCATTCTCAGTTTCTTTTGGCCTCTACACTCTACATAGTAGATAATTTTACTAAGTTTGCTTTCAAATACACTCTTTGTTGCTCTTGCTGCATTTTCAGAATTGTCCTTTTTTTTCTCTTGGGTTTCAGAGAAAATTCAGATACTTCTGATTTAATGTACACCTTGTGCTGTTGCCAGCAAATTGGGTCTCTTTTTCCAGCTAGCCATATGCAATGCAATTATGGACTTGTATGTGACGAGTGGATGTTGGATCTACAGGAGCTGGGTTGGGAGAGGAGGAACTGGACCCTGTGTTCTTTGGCAGCTCCAGATACTGTAGATAATCATTACAAACCCTCCAGCGAGGGAACAGATGAAATAGGCAGCCTCTGTGTATTTCTTGTTCCAAATACTCAGAAATGAGGCTCACCCTATCTGTTTATTTTGCCTCTCTCTGTCTGTCTATCCATCCCTCTCTTTCTCAGTGTTTTGGTCTTCTCGGTGTAAATGGGGCTGGCAAGACAACCACTTTTAAAATGCTGACTGGAGACATTGACGTCACCTCAGGAGAGGCTGCTATTACTGGTCATAGGTGAGTGAAATAATGTGGAAATCAGAATTCCTTCACAACTAGGCCTAACTAATGGGGCTCAGCGCAGTAGTCAAATGGGAATGTCATATCTATGTGTAATTTTGTAAATACTGTAGATTTGATTTGTTTTTCTCCACAGCATCCTGACCAACATCCTGGATGTACATCAGAATATGGGCTACTGTCCTCAGTTTGATGCCATTGATGAGCTGCTCACAGGCAGAGAACACCTCCACCTCTACGCCCGCCTAAGAGGAGTCCCTGAGTCTGAGATCAGCAGGGTAGATACTCTTTATTCCTTTATTGCACTTAATCGCTCTATTTTGCCATTCACTGTCTTATTTTGCTGTCTTTTTAAGCGTTTTGCATTTAAATAGTTGTCATTTTTCTATTTAGTCAGTCAACTCGCTGTAGAATCTTTCATCCCCCAGACCCGATTGTTGTATGATGGATAAAACACTCATAATCTCTCTTTCTCTCTCTCTCTCACAGGTGGCCGAATGGGCCATCCAGAAACTGGGTTTGTCTCAATATGCTGGCTGCACTGCCGGCACCTACAGTGGTGGAAACAAGCGCAAGCTGTCCACAGCCATTGCCATGATTGGCTGCCCAGCCTTAGTGCTGTTGGTGGGTAGAGCTTCACTGTAACCATGCTGTCTGTCTTTCCCGGAAGTGCTCAGCAAGCCTCCATGGACACACACCGATTTAACCTCTCCTGTGTGAATGGTGCCGTTTGTTTGCAGGATGAGCCCACCACAGGTATGGACCCCCACTCCCGCCGCTTTCTCTGGAACTCCATCATGAGCGTCATTCAGGACGGACGTGCTGTGGTGCTCACTTCGCACAGGTATAGACCCCATCTTTATACCTCCACCCTACTCTCTATTTCCAAAAAGCTTCCCTGCATTCTCACTTACAGAAAAGCAAGGTTTACGGTCATTTCCCGAATATAAGCTGCACAATGTATACACCTCAAGTCAGTGTTTAGGTAAACTGAATAAAACAAAACCATATATTGACCTCACCCTTATATTAACCTCAGTTTAAGCATTACCTATTGAATCACAGTCAGATCAGATCAGGTAGAATAATGAACAGAAATGGATATATCTGTATACAGCCCTCACCCATGTATTGACCTCATAGATGAAGGAATTTTGCAAAATCAATGTATTGACCTCGCTTAATAATCAGGAAATTTCAGTATAAGTTTCATGAGTTTCTGGACAAATAAAAAGTTTATGTGTTTTGTATTTCACTTTCTTTGAATTCTTAACAAAATCTTTGTTTCAGCATGGAGGAGTGTGAGGCCCTGTGCACTCGTCTTGCCATCATGGTCAACGGCACATTCAAGTGTCTGGGCACCATCCAGCACCTCAAATACAAGTAAGGACACTTAACGAGGAAACACATGGGGGATCGCAGAGGCAGTTATGGGGATGTCTGGGGGTGGCAATTCATCAGCGTCATGAAAGAAACTTTTTACTCTTACTAATCACTTCACTAACCTCAGCTGAAATTAAATGAAATATTCACAGTTGTTAGATATTCGTTAGTTGCCAACAGCAACCTGTTTATGACTTAAAGACTATGAAAGTCTAGGGTTAGATTACCCATGAAAATCCATTCACTGTTACGTTTTGTGGCTTGGAGGACTATCAGACTACCCACTCTACTCATAGAAAACTGATGCTAACGGGTAAAGTTTGAAAAGTGACGACAAGGGGTTCTAACCAATTGTATTTGTGACAAGTTGGGGAGGAGAAAACCTCCATAATGCATCTTTAATAAAGTTGGCTTTTTCACCTTTAGGTTTGGTGACGGGTATGTGGTCACCATGAAGATCCGGGCAGCCAAGCAGGGCGCTGTGCCTGACCTGAACCCGGCTGAGGCCTTCATGGAGAGCACCTTCCCTGGGTGCATCCAGCGGGAGAAACACTATAACACGCTCCAGTACGAGATCGCCACTTCCTCACTGGCACGCATCTTCCAGCTGGTCCTCGCCAACAAAGAGAGGCTTAACATAGAAGATTACTCAGTCTCACAGACCACGTTAGACCAGGTGAGCGAACCCCCCTACATTGGTTACATTAGACTTGCTTTAACGTCTTGCTTTAATTTGTCATTGAGTTGCCCGCTTACATTAATATTGTTAACTGTTCAATGTAATATGCTGCATCTACAGTGAAAGGTCATATACTTTTATTGTGACACGTTTTGGTCTGGAAGTAAAATAACGATCTTGTTATGTCCTGAGTGGGAGCTGTTCATTAAAAAGTTGTAACGGTACATGGTAGTTTTGTCATTATCTAACAAATATGATCAGTCAGCCACATGCTGAGACCTCGTTATCTACAACCACAGACAGAGTAGTTAAATTACAGCTAGCTGTTATTAAATCAGCATGCTAAACGTGGAGCTTTTCTTCTTGGGATCAAACATTGTCTGGTATAGTCAGACTGTGTGTCAGTCAGATGTAGACATGCATGGAAAATAGAGAACCCGTCCCGAGTCCCGTGGGGATACTTCATTTAAAAGCAATTAGAGCAATTTAGCAACATTGTCTTACTGCTGTTTTTACAGTCCTGTAACAGATACAATCATAATGTGTTAAAGATACTTTACTCCTTAATTTAGTAGAGAATAGCATGGAGTGGAGGGAGAGTAATTATAGCAGGACTTGAGGCCATTGTGTCACATATACTCCTGACATCAGAGTTCAGGCACGGAGCAGTGAAAGTTTCTGCTTCTCTCAACCTCATTTTAGCAAGCATTTATCTGGAGTCATCTGACCCTCTATTCTACCTGGTCGCTAGAAGGTGAGGGCAGACATTTTGGCTCGCTGTCTCACAGTTTTACTTCTCTGCACTCTTCTCTTGCTTTAGGTGTTTGTAAACTTTGCCAAGCTACAGTCCAGAGAGGAGCACTTGCTAGTGCTGCACCCCAAGGCTGCGGGAGCCAGGCGTGATGTCAAGGTCACGCCAGAGAAGGCAAAGAACTGAGGACCTGATGGAATCACAAAGAAATGCCGAAGATTCAGAGGTCATCTGCCCCTGATACCATTGCTGCTGCTACAGACGCCACCGCCATGGACTCCTTTTTTGGAGTTTTCTTAGACAAGACACTCCCTCAAACAAAAGCCGCTCTAAGAAATTTCAGCCTGCTTTGAACTCTCTTACGCCAAGAACTTTTCTTTATACTGGCTTTATTTTAGAAATGTGAATCAATGCTGTGAGAATGAGAGAAAAGCAAATGAATCAACACGGATAGTTTTGCTGATTAGCACTTTATTAAAATCGTTAAAACTATTTTTCTACTAATGCATTTTTGATGAGACTTCAAGTAGTGCAACAGGAGTTTTTTTCTGAGAATGCTTTTGCCTCTGAGATGACATTTTCTAAGCCTCCACAAAACCGTTTTTTCTTTTGCTTTCTGTTCAAGATAGAAAAGCATTTCATTGCGCAAAATTGCTTAATGGGGGTGTGTTTTTCTCTGGTCCTACCCAGAGCAGACATTGCAAGTCCATTTCCAACATTTTGATTGATTTCAAGTCTTTTTCATGAAAACTGTCATGTTTCTGTCTTGTGTGGATATTAAACACACATACACTGTACAAGACCACCGTATCTGGCTATTTTAAATAGCTAATCTGTAAATGTAAAGAATCATCCATGGCTTATCATGAAACTATGATTTCTGTTCAAAGTTTAAGGTCACAAGTGGTGTATAATACCTGCTCTGTCTTCAAATAACCTGAGATGGTTTAGTGATGATGTGCTATTGTCAAGTATGAGGTTTTGGTTTCGGAGTGAGGTTTTAGAGGGAAAAACACACACACACACACACACACACACACACACACACACACACACACACAGGTTAAGATGTGTACCTTTAAAAGGGTCATGAAGGTTTTATATGTTCAAGAGTCCTATTTTTCCATTTCTCTACTTACTGCAGCTTTGAATTTGACATTTGCATAGCTCATCTAAAAGCTTTTTAGGGCTATTATCAACATAACAAAGACATTCAGAACACACTGTACACTATGGGCCATCTGAAATGCTAACAATGCCACTCACTTAGGAAACGATACAGTAATATCAGGACAGCTGTTTACACTTAGCTCTTGGTGTCAGTTTCTTGGTGTAGCAGCAGAGTCTGATTGTTCATCTTTCTATTTTTAACATCACAGCAGCTTGGGTCAGCCCCTGCTGATCATCAGCCTGCAGAGTCTGCCCACTTAGACTGTTCTGACACAGGGTGTCTGACAGATCCAGATGTGCTCAACATCTTCTGGTGAAGACCAAACCACTGACTGTCAATCAAATGTTGGGAGACATTGCTTTGGGAGTCCCTGCTCATGTTCTCTCTCTCTTTCTTTGTTTCTTTCTCTTCCTCTCTCTTCTCAAAGGATGAAAGGTAGAATACGCATCTGCAGATTAGGGTAGTCTTTAAACTCTCGCATGTAGGTTCTATGATTGCTCTTTGCCCAGATGGTCATTTGGATGAAACCCAGAAATGCCAAGAAAGCCGCTATATAAACACAGAGGGGTCACACAGACAAATGCATCATTAATTGTAAACTCTCTGACAGGCAGAAAATTAGAGGTTACATATTGTTATGTCTTAGCGCGTCAGAAACGCAACATAAAAGAGCAAACAGGCGGGTTCAAACTCAAAGTATATTTATTTAGGTAAGGGGAAAAAAGGACACTATATCTAGGGGCTAATCAGTGTATGAATGAGTGTGGGTCGTGTATAAATGAGTAGGAGTGTTTGCAGAGAGGTCCTGGTCAATAATTACCCCGAGGTCTTTAACTTTTGTGTACATGACAGTGAAAGGCAACTGAGTAAGTTTTGGTGAAGAGGTAGAATATTGTTCAGCTGTTTTGGGCCGATCATCATAACTTCATTTTTATTAGAGTTTAACAATAGGAAATTATTCGTCATCAAGGTTTTAATGTTATATTGTTATAGTTATCGTTCTCAGTGTGAAAGGCCCTTTATCTTGCTTTCTGAGAAATCGGGATATGCAAGGTGGAGTATCCCAACAGAAACCAGGATACTGTCGCATATAAACACCTCATCACGAGTTTTGACAGTTGCGGAGAGAGATTCTAGAATGCAATGTGCGAGACGGATTGCTGATAAACGGTAAGACAACCAAGCGGCGTTCTTTAGCATCCTGGGTGAAAACGCTGCAAAGGATACTATTATCAGTAACCGAAATATTAGTATTTATCATGTGAAAAGGAGGATTAATAACACAATTTCTCTGCATTCATGTAAACACTTTATCCCAAGTATGATCAAAACCGGGATAAGCCTCATATTTGTAAACGTAGTGGTTTATCAGTTCCTTAGTCAAGGTGCACTTTTAATTCACCTCATCCTGTGTCCTGTGCTCTTGGCTCTCCCCAGGATGCCCAACTGCCGACTGCCCCGTCTAGTGGACGAGGACGTGGATGTGGCCAGGGAAAGAAAGCGTCTCCATACGGGGAGCCAGAGCACTGACATCCTGCAAATTAGAGACCTGACCAAGGTATGCTGAGGAACCTGCTCAAGAATCTTACGTTCATTGGTTTGATATCTTCAGCTGCATCTATGCTCTGATAACATCAATCCCTATTTAACCATTTTACCCATCACCTGTCTTAGTTTACAGTAGGCTGATTCAATTTATTTTCATCATTTTTCATGTTGCCACAGCTGTACACAGGGCGCAGGTATCCAGCTGTTAACCGAATCTGTGTGGGTGTGTCACCTGGAGAGGTATGGTATCTATTTGTGTGTGTGTGTGTGTCTTTATTAACACTGTGCTTCAAGTGGACTTCTGCCTTATCATGTACCTCATTATCCTCAGTCCTGAAGACCCGAAATGAATATAAATACTATGGAAACTGTCAAGAAAATATAATCTTAACCTTATCTCTGTATTAAATAAACAGAATCCAAGAGAAGTGTTTGCTCTTTTCTATTGCTCTGATCAGAGGAGAGAGTGCCACTCTAGAGGAGAATTCCCCTCTTTGCTGCAGTCTCTCACTCCTATGACCCGTGCAAAGCCTTTTATTCAACACGTACAAGAAGATAACGTTCCAGGACAGTGCAGCCTTTGTATAAAACAGACCTTCAAACAAGCACAGCAACTTTTACTTCATGATAAAATGTTACAATTCTATTTACAGAAACATAGCAAACATCTGTGCACTGCGGTACGGTGAAATACTGATATTCATAAATTAGCTGAATGACATGATATTTGTGATGAAAGCACACTGTGGTTCCACTAGCTAACTGAAACATAACTGAAACCTCATTGAATAGTAACAGACAAGAATACCATATTACCAGCATGGTTAAATCATGATGTTTCATGCTGTCATTAAGGCAAGGGTCTTACTGTCTACTGAGAAGGTGTAACACTGAGATCAGGCCATCTACTAGAGGAACAAACGGACATTGATGTGCCTAGTTTTACGTTCTCACAGCTGACCCAAGTTCAGTGCTGAGATTGTTGACGCTTGTGGTACCAACTCCATTTGGAATTCCAATATTCCAATTGTGAACCATAGCAAACAATAGAAAATCTGCCACTTGCCACTGGTCCTGCCTCAAAGGGCAACATTTCCTGTTTTCTAGACTACATATAATACAGTCTTTGTAAATACTTCATTGTCTGATAGTAATTTCAGGGAGCACATGTTTATAATACCAGTTTCTGCTACCTACTAATACTTACAGTAACTCTTCACTGGTTTGTCTGTATTACTATCATCATTTTGGTAACTTAATTGTAGCCAGAATTATGTTTCTTCAATATAGGCTCACAAGAAAAAAAAGAAAAAAAAAATATGAAAGAAATTCAGGGACCAAAAGGAGTTAAACGCATGAGTTTATTTTCATGCGTTTCTTTATGAGTTTATTTTTATGAGTTTTTTCATTGCTTGGATAATCAGAAGACTCGAAAAACAAAGTTCCTACACTGTGTGAGACTATATGGAACATTTTTTGCGGGGGCTCAGTGATGGGTCCTCAGCAGAGGAAGCTGCGTCATCACTTGCTGGTTTTGATGGAACCATCATACATTCTGATAACGGACTATTTGCCTCAGGTTCAGGAGATGATGATGAGTTAGAAGTAGTTGAACTGTCACTGTAATATACATTATCTATCACAGAAGTAGCCAGACATGTAGACACAAGGTCTAGTATAGGTAATGGTATCCACTGTCCGATCAGTTTCTGAGTGGTAGCACTAGTACAAGCTAGCATCTCAGCATTTTCTGTGCAGATCTCTGTAGAGACTTCATCGTCTTGTGGAGTGACTGGTTCATGTTCTTCAGTCTTGAGAGCCAACTCAAACTCATTTGGAGACATCTCTGGTGCAGAGGGTTCAGAGACATCATCTGCTCCCTTTCCAGACACCTGGATGGCATCTGAGCATGTTGAGTCAGGAGCAACACTGGCCATGTATAGCTGAGTTTCCTGGGACTGAGAGGACATAACTGAAAGAGGCTGACTAATATTGCTTGTTGACCAAACGCTCTTTTCTTTTAAGATCTGTAATGTGACCATAATGTCTTTGGGAGGTGGACAAAGAACACCAAAGGGAAAGCATGAAACAAAGGTAGCTCTACTGGAACGTGCCAGAGTCTCAACCTTATCTGAAGAGATCTGTCGTTTAGAGACGTTTGATTCCTTCAGAGAGACTAACATGTGTTCTTCTTCAGACTGGAAAATGGCCACATTGCAAGAAGAGGAAGTACTTGGGAGAGCCATCTTTGGTGGATATATATCATGAGATATTTTTGCCCTAATCTTTTTGTTAGGAGTTTTGATGCCGTTGTTAGCCTTGGGATCAAGTCGGTTGGTAGGCAGTTTCACTTTGCCATGACAAGGTATTTTTGGATCTGTGTCTGATGGCAGGCTCAATTTATTGTTTGATGAGGTTGTCTGCTATACAGAAACCAGATTAAAAGAATTATTAACATCATCATTCAATTGGAGGTTTGTAAAGGTTAAGGCAAGTGTTTTTACACATGTACAAATCTCAATAGGCCTGATCATCTGACAGGTAGAGGCACATATACAAATCATATACAAATCTCAATAGGTCTCATCATCTGACAGGTAGAGGCACAAAGCTTTCAAGTGTGGGGCTCTTCTGCATATTTTTTTCAGTGATGCTTTTACTGAAGAAGATATCAAAACATTGACAATATGGTGACAATTACTTGGGTAACCATGTCAATTCAGTTCACACATTACAAATTATGCATTACTTTACAGAGTGAGACTGGTTTTACTCGTTTTTGGCACTATGGATGTGGCGTATAAGACATCCGAATATAAATCCTGTGAATTCTCAAACAGAGTAAAATCTACTATCGGTAGTCATCATTGTGTATCACATGGGTCAAGACACTGGTTACGGAAATTTGCGTGAAGTGGTGTCCCATTTCGTATGTACATATTTTCACCCCTAACACTTCACATTGAGGGATATCTTCTTTTGGAGGTCTAGGCTACTGCATGTTTTTCTAGTCAACTAAATTGACACCTGCTGCCTCACAGTTTTCTTGATGAAATATCACGATTAATTTTTTTTAAGTGGTGCAATGATTCCCTCTAGTGGTAGCCTGGCAGACATCAGACTGACTTCAACTTCAGCATTATATGAGGCTGTTCATCTATTTTAAATCCCTATTTCATATTCAAGTAGCTATGCAATACATCATATTTTGATTGTGATATTTAACTTAAGGGCAACTTCTCTCTCTTTGACTATGACTTTAACAAAGAAGAAAAATCCTTGGCACAAATTGTTTTAAGTGACGGCCTCTGGCGGCAGTTGTGGGTGTTATAGACACTATGAAGTGTTTTACCTCTGAGCCAATCCTTCCGTGAAAATGTCCCATGTCAGTCGGATAATCCTTTAGAGACAATGTTGAAACGATGGGGTTTTCAACTTCTGTAAGCATGCTGTCGGAGTCGGACCCAGACCCCCCTAAGCTAGCACAAGTCATCATGCTAGGTGGTTCGCCGTCCCCTCCACGTTCTCTCCATGGTTCTTCTCACCCTCTCAATCACAATCTTTGCTGGTCGATGGGCTGGTGGTAGCAGCAACCTCGAACCCTCCCTCTTCGGTAGATCCTTGAAAGAATGTACTTATTTTGGGAAGTTTCTTTCTGTCTTCCAGCAGTTCTTGTTTTCGTTTTCGCTTTTGAAAGCCACTTTTGTGTTTTTTCTTGGACTCCATCGCTAACAACTGAACTCAAGGTCAGGATGGCATGGCAACGAGCATATGTCGCATGTACGCCTGTTCAGTTCATATGACCCACAATTCCCCATCGCAATGTGAAAAAATAAAATACACGAATATACACTGTTGTTTTAAGATCTTTATTGCTTTTTTAAACATATTTGTGTGTGTAATTTGTACGGTACCTACCGTACCGCCCATATAGCCCCAACACCTATTTTGTTATTAGAAGTGCCAACATCTTGTAGGAGTATGCCCTTCTGCTGGGGTATAAATATGGTCCGACCACTTAAATATTTGTTTTATATGGAGATCACTGCTATATCTAGCAAAATTAAGATCTATGATTGACGTGAAGGCGCAGTAGGCACTCCCACAGCAAGATCTACGGGGCCCCAGCGAGGCCGTGGTCCCGTAAGCCGTTGCATCCCCTGTTTACCGATAGTTACGCCAGTAGTGCTGAGATTGTTCACGCTTGTGGTACCAACTCCATTTGGAATTCCAATATTCCAATTGTGAACAATAGAAAATCTGCTACTTGCCACTGGCCCTGCCTCAAAGGGCAACACTTCCTGTTTTCTAGACTACATATAATACAGTCTTTGTAAATACTTCATTGTCTGATAGTAATTTCAGGGAGCACATGTTCATAATACCAGTTTCTGCTACCTACTAATACTTACAGTAACTCTTCACTGGTCTGTCTGTATTACTATCATCATTTTGGTGACTTAATTGTAGCCAGAATTATGTTTCTTCAATATAGGCTCACAAGAAAAAAAAGAAAAAAAATTATGAAAGAAATTCAGGGACCAAACGGAGTTAAACGCATGAGTTTATTTTCATGCGTTTCTTTATGAGTTTATTTTTATGAGTTTTTTCATTGCTTGGATAATCAGAAGACTCGAAAAACAAAGTACCTGCACTGTGTGAGACTATATGGAACGTTTTTTGCGGGGGCTCAAACTGATTTGGAGAGATCTCTGGTGTAGACACTTTCTCTTTCTTCAAAGCGACTGGTCGATGTTCTGCAGTCTTGAGAGCCTCTGAATTGCTCAGGGATGAAGGAGCACCAGAGAGAGCAGCACTTGCATCTGCCGGCGACTCAAACTCATTTGGAGAGATCTCTGGTGTAGAGACTTTATCTTTCTTTGAAGTGACTGGTCAATGTTCTTTAGTCTTAAGAGCCTCTGAATTGCTCAGGGATGAAGGAACACCAGAGAGAGCAGCACTTGCATCTGCCGGCGACTCAAACTCATTTGCAGAGATCTCTGGTGCAGAGGGTTCAGCTACCTGTGAAGGGATATTTTTGCCCTCATCTTGCCCTCACGGTTTCACTTTGCCAAGGCAAGGCATTTTTGGATGTGTGTCTGATGGCAGGCTCTTGTTTGATGAGGTGGTCTGCTATACAGAAACCAGATTAAAAGAATTATTAACATCATCATTCAATTGGAGGTTTGTAAAGGTTAAGGCAAGTGTTTTTACACATATACAAATCTCAATAAGCCTATCCGTTTGTTATACCTGGTTATTCTTCAAGTCATGTTTTCTGACAGGTCTCAGAGGCACAAGGCGTTCAAGTGTGGGGCTCTTCTGCATATTTTTTTCAGTGATGCTTTTTCTGAAGATGATATCAAAACATTTACAATGTGGTGACAATTACTTGGGTAACCATGTCAGTTCAGTTCATACATTACAAATGATGCATTACTTTATTGAGTAAGACTACTTTGACTCGTTTTTCACACTATGGATGTGGCGTTTAAGAAATCCAAACAGAGTGAAGTCTACTATCAGTAGTCATCATTGTGTGTTACATGGGGAAGACACTGGTTACGCAAATTTGCGTGAAGTGGTGTCCCATTTCGTATGTGCATATTTTCACCCCTAACACTTCACGTTGAGGGATATCTTCTTTTGGAGGTCTAGGCTACTGCATGTTTTACTAGTCAACTAAATTGACACCTGCTGCCTCACAGTTTTCTTGATGAAAAATCACGATTAATTTTTTTTAAAGTGGTGCAATGATTCCCTCTTCCCCGGCCAAAATATCAAATCTTAATGTGAACTAGATAACTTGATGCGAACTTTCAAGGATCAAGTATCTTTGTCATGTGTCTTTGTCAAGTATTTTCTCTGATTACTGGTCTCTTTGACCACCATGGGGGATCTGAGGATGATATGGAACCAGAGGGGCTGTTCACAGTGATGCACTTTGTTTTTCACTGTAGCCGCTCAGCCACTCAGTCCTACAGGCCCATCATGCCTATATTTTATAGAGCTTACCTGAGGTTGATTCACAGACTATGCGATTCAGTTTTGCTTGATTCCCACTAATTACTCTCATCTTTTTCCTCATCTCATCCTCCTGTGCCTGCTGTGCTGCAGCCCTGCGTTCTAAAATTATATTTTCCTGTAAACAATAATAAAAAAACATTTAGAATTGTAGGACACAACACAAACCACACATTATTGTACCTATAATATCTAACTGTCTCACCCTTTGGCGAATTTTCCCCTGGATGTCTCTCAGGTGTTTGTTCCTATTGAACTCATGTTTAATTTCTTTTTCAATAAGTTGTAGCCGTGTTCTGTCTTGCATGTCTGTGCATTTAGGCTGTGTGAAAAACAATTTAAAAAGTCAATCATGTCAGCTCACCGTGACTATATAATTGAGACCACAACTTTTTATTATTAGCCTATATATTTACATACATTAAATCACCACAAAACATGCTCTCTTCACAGATTATAAGATTATAAAGATGTATGAAGCAGTTCTTACTGTTATGTTTGGAAATTGTCCTTCATTGAGAGGTACATCTTTCCCTTTCATAGTCTTTTTGGTGGATTGTTTTTGTTTTGTTTGCCTTTAAATGTAAATGTGGGTTTAATCATTTCATAGGAGAAAAACTCAATATGAGTAAAAGTGAACAAAGAACATTCTCTGCATCTCAAACTGGCATTATCTTCTTAATTTCATATAGGACACCACTTAAAAGTCAATATATTTTCTTTATATCATTTTCTTACCTCAGTTCACGTTCTTGGTGCTCATCATGCCTTGGAAGCTCATTCTTTTGTAAGTGTGCTCTGATATCTTCCAGAGGCACATCCTCTGAAATCAGACCGTGTTTTTCAAGCTGTAGAATTTCCCTCTGTCTTTCCCTCTATACAATGAAATAATAATTAAGCATTTGCTCAGAAATAAAACACATACAGTATATGTGAATAACTAAGCACGGCAGAATGGTAGCCTACCAATTGTTGGGTTTTATTATCATTTTTGATGTCTTGCACATATCGCCGGTACGTGGTATATTCATTCCGAGTGCATATTACCTTTAGGCATATGGTAAGACAAAAACAGTAAATAGAGAAATTACATTGTCAACTAAGGAAATAAGCATGACTTCATGTAAGGCTCATCCTTCACAATGATATGAAACTGATGAATCAATTATAGCCTACCTTGTCCTCACTGGTAATTAAATTTTTTTCTCGTAAATTCTTGAGAAGATCTGGGCGGTGGAAGTGCTGTTTCAGATACGGATCATGCAAACTGTTATATGTTGGCGTCAATAAATGGCAGTTGGGGTCTCTGAGATTAAAACCAGGTGACTGCAGATAGAGCTGTTGAAGTGAGCAAAACAAAACTTCCTCATGATAATAGGTTACACACAGATTATCAGAAACACAATATAATCAGCCTAGATCTTTCTGGTGTGAAAGTAGACTGAACCAACCTTTTCACCCAGTTTACCCCGAGTGAATTGACTCCTGGCCCCTGGCCAGGTGGAGGCTTCTGCCAAAGCAGGATTCTTCAACATTAGCAAAAGGGATTGTTAACGGTTTACCTATAAAAAAACAAATGAACTTATTTGTCTTGCCATTATTGTATAGACAAAAAAATACAACGCTGTACATTTCCTGACTGATCAGACATGCAATTTTACTGGACCACATTGACACTGCTATCATCTAGCCTAAATAAAATTAAAATAAAATAACATTTAAAAACAGTGTAGATAAACAGAACTGTCTTTGCCACTAAATTTAAGCATCTAGAAGTCAAAAAGGTCAAAGTTCTCATAGGTATCTTGTTTTTTATGTTTGTAAAATTTGCTACAACAAATTGCCTACCATATCCGTTGCCTAATGAATACCAACTGAATCAATTTATGCACGCAGTATATTTTAAGGTCTGGGACCAGTGTTGCGTCATAATAGCACAGTGGTTACGTCAAAATAAGTGAAGTTGCTAAGTTGCAGCATTCCAGATTCTTGGCTCTACAATGCATTGCTTCATGTAGCATCCTGTGGGTATCATATCTGCAAGGGGCGTGCTTAACGCGACGGTTTAAACATTCTGATTGGACTACCGGGAGGTTCAATCCGCTCATTTGATTGGCTAGGTTTTCTGCGGGCTGTTTATCTGCCCGAGGTTTCAGAATCCAGAGCATAGGACCAGAAGATGAACATGTTAGTTAGCGTCTACCCTTGAAGCTATCACGAGTTACGTTAGCTTGCTGTCAGACAGATGAAATTTGAATGTAATCCCAAAATTTGCTCACTTAAACATTAATGTGATTAATATCCTTCCTGGAGTTTTGTTAGTGAAATGAAGGAAAACTGAACGTAATTGCAGTGCTAAATGACATTGTACCCCTTACGTTTTTTAAACATAGGATGACTTACCTTCTTAACACGGACTTAACTCGAATAAACTAAACTGTAATGAATTACATTATGTAATTGTCCAAAACACTCCTTGATAGGCTGTGTGATCAACGTCTCCAGTTATGTCAGCTGAGTCACATCTGCCAGGCTGTAAAATGTGTTAGATAGCAAATGCTTCGTCCTCAAAGCAGCAACAATAGACATTAATTTAAGAGTAAATTATCATCTCAAATTAAATTAAACCATAGACCAAGACAAGAGTAACAAGCATATTAGAGACTAGACAAGAGTGTTTAAGTTTATTGAATGAAATATTTTACAATGTGTTTGTTCTTAGTAAATATTCATTTAATTCAATTCAGTTACACTTTTGGTGTCCACATCTTCTGGCTGGATGACGGGTGCCCTTCCCAAAATCACCTATTTGACAGGGAATCCTGATACTTGTTTGTTTTTCTTTGTTTATTCGCAACCAGTCACAGTATTCTGTTCTGCCCCCAAAATTTACCTTCACCGAGCAAGTACATTGCCATTGCATTACATACAGTTGTGGACATGTGATACTGTGGGGTAACGCATGTGTGAGAGTGTGTGTGTGTGAAGGGCTTGACCATGTTGTCCCCCATTTGCTCAGATGCTATGTTCTTGGAGATATTTCTCTGCCATGCTGGTGGTAGTCAGACACTACTAGAAATAATAATGTCAGTGCTGGTGCTTCACTTTAAGAGTGAAAGGAGTAAAATGGTACACAGTGTATGTCAAGAGATATTTGTTGTTCAGACTTACAGAGCTGAATCTGGAGTAGGTTTCATGTACTTTATTAATACACATTACTGGAATAAAGGACTAAGTTGCTATTACCAAACAGGAACATCCTCCTTTTTCTTAGATTGACTTAGATATTCAATCACGACCTAAAAAGTTGTACTGTATCAAAGTTTTTTTACACCTTGCTTCAATGCAAGGCATGGACCAAAAGTTATGGTGCATTGTTCCATAGGAAAACAATTGAATTCGACAGCTTAAAGGTGAAAAAAAAAGTTTGGGTGTTCCTACGCAACATGTATGCAAGTGTGCATATATGGCATTATCTGTTTATTGTGTGTGTGACAAGAGTTGTGTGTAGAAAGTAACCCTCATCTCTGCACAAGAAAAGATCTTCTGGCAGGAGTGCAGCACTATGATGATGGGCTTGAATGCAATGATGGAAATCACAATACTGTTAAATTCAGTCTCCATGAAATGCATCATGGTACCAGATGATACACAGCTCTCTATCTGTCATTCCCTGACATCTGCATGGATAAAAGAAGAAGAGGCCTTTACTACTAAGGAAAGCATAACAGCCTTTTAGTTTGTGGAAAACCATGTAGAACTGTTATGTTTCAATTTTGTATTCAGTTCTTGATTCCCACTTGTAGGCACTATCAATCAATCAATGGATATATTATAAGAGGAGCCCACAAATCGCCCAGGTTATAATGGATGTCAATGAGGGAGTAAGGGAAGACGATATTTCGGTGAGTTTTTTCTGTTTTCGAAGTGATAAAATAGAATTATTCCAGCTGTTTTGACATGTTTTTGCATGTTTATCTATTAAATATCTGTGAGTTTTATAAATTTCTCCTGGAAGTTCTTTCTTTGCAAATTTAATGGATATTCCCTTTCCCTTTTCTCAATAAAATGGTCACGTGGGCCCTTATTGTTACCCCCAAGACCCATCTCACGCTTTGAGTTTAGCACTATGTCTGGCCACTGCTACACTGTCCAGCTATAATTCCTGATAACCACTTATGGACTGACTACCATGTAATGAAAAGTGGGATAAACTCTACCATAATGAACCTTAGCTAAAACCATAGACAACTTGTAGTCTATCATGGTTACTACTGATTAATTTTCCTGCATGACCCCTGGCAGTTGGGTTCGCCCCTTGAGTTATGGATCTGCTCAAGGTTTCTTCCTAGAGAAACTAAACATTTTCCTTGCCCCTGTTGCTCTTGGGTGCTCCTTCTATAAAGCTCCATAAGACAATACTATTGTAAAAGGCGCTGTATAAATAAAACTGAATTGAATTGAATTAACGACAAATAAATAACGTTCTACTTAAAATGAATGTCAGTTTCCACACTACAACTATAACAACAACGACATGTACCAGCGTGGATAGAAATATTGTTATAGTTACAGTTATCTTCACAGTTATTGTTCCAGGTGTGAACGGACCTTAAGAGGTTATTTGGAATACTCAGATACAAAGCCAGGATACTTAATATCCCAATCATATCTGAAATACTTAAGTGCATGTAAACGTAGCCATATAAATTTGTTATTTGTAAAGGAATTCTTGATACAATGTCAGGTCATTATTCATGTATACTGTCTCTTGTCAGAACTGTGCCTATTATTGGGGCTTCTCAACGCTGCAGGCTAGAGTGGTTTATTTATTTCTTTATTTCTTTTTCTTTCTTTTATTATTATTTGTCTTGTTTAGTTCTTTGACCTTCCCCCTTTGTTTAATCACCCAGTGCTGGTGCATAGGGTGGCCTAACGTTTGAGAGGTTACACTAAAACAAGCTGGGTTTCCTAAGCTTGGGTTGGTGCTGTTTGCGAATGACAAAGTTTTGCAGTGCTATGTCGTGTGAAATCCTTTCTTTGTCCTTACTATTTAATGTACCCGAGTGAGAGGTTTGTAGTGGGTGTTGCATTCAAGTCTATTTTATGTGTGTGTACACAGTGGCTTGTGACAATTAGGATCCTAGCTTCTCACTAGTGTTTCTCACCTCTTATGCCTTACAGGCCTCCCTTGTACCCATGTCCTGGTGATTTGTTTTTTATTTCTTTTTTTTTCTTTTCCCCTTTTTTTCCTTCCCTACTGTGTGTTAGTCCCCCCTTACCCCTGATGAAGTGATTTATTTAACTGGGCCAACCAGGCTGCTTGAACCGGTATTTATTAATAAAGATTGTATTTTTATATTTTCCCAAAACCTGCGTTTGTGCATCTTATTAGGGAATTGGTCCCCTTTGCTTCTACACTCACAAGTTAGTGAATGGCAAGGGGTGGCGTAGTCAGTGCACATTAGGGGATGCTACACACAACGCGAACAAGATGAACAGAACAGAATCGGCGCCGTTCACGTTGGGATATTAGTCTCGGTCTATGTCTAGAAAGCTAAACAAAAACAAGTACTCTATTCAGAGCACTCCTTCTTCTTTGCTCCTCAATAAAATGTACCTTTACCAAGCTCAAACAAGCGTAAAGAGCTTGGATAACAGACAGAATAATCGCTGCTCTGACAGTATCAATAACCGATATAGTAATTAAAAACCCATTCACGTGGCTTTTCGTCTTTGTGTCTTGCCCCAATTACACATACGAGGTAAGGCAGCAAACATGACCAGTGTGATACCAAGTCATTGTCCAAGAGGCTCTGTGGTGAATGATTTGTGTTAACCTGTCTCTCAGGCAGGAGCCTGGGTGAGCTTCTCCATCATGACCCAGTGTGTTCCAGGTGCGGGTATATGACCTTGAATTTTTTTTTTCTTTTAGTCACTTCATTCATAAATTACTATGAAACCTCTAATTTTATACCTGTCAGAACATTTACAATTAAATATTCTATTCTACCTTCCATCCTTTGAGAAGAGAGAGAAAGAGAAAGAAACAAAGACAGAGAGAGAGAACATGAGCAGGGACTCCCAAAGCAATGCCTCCCAACATTTGATTGACAGTCAGTGGTTTAGTCCTCACTAGATGTTGAGCACATCTGGATCTGTCAGACACCCTGTGTCAGAACAGTCTAAGTGGGCAAACTCTGCAGGCTGATGATCAGCAGGGCTCATGCAGTCATAAACTCATGTACCCTGACCTAAGAGACACACACACACACACACACACACACATATAAACACCTGTCCTGATATTACTGTATCGTTTCCTAAGTGAGTGGCATCGTTAGGATTTTAGATGGCCCATAGTGTACAGTGTGTTCTGAATGTCTTTGTTATGTTGATAATAGCCCTGAAAAGCTTTTAGGAGAGCTATGCAAATGTCAATTCCAACTTCAAAGCTGCAGTAAGTAGAGAAATGGAAAAATAGGACTCTTGAACATATATAACCTTCATGACCCTTTTAAAAGTACACATCTTAACCTGTGTGTGTGTGTGGCTCCCTTGGGATGGTTTAATCGTCTCTGGTATCAGATTTTTTTTCCCTTTAAAAACTCACTCCGAAACCAAAATCCTCAACCATCTCAGGTTGTTTGAAGACAGAGCAGGTATTATACACCACTTGTGACCTTACACTTTGATCAGAAATCACAGTATCATGATAAGCCATGGATGATTCTTTACAGTTACAGATTAGCTAGTTAGCTAGATTAGTGTTTATCATCAACACAAAACAGAAACATGACAGTTTTCATGAAAAAGACATGAAATCAATCAAAATCTTGGAAATGGAGTTGCAATGTCTTCTCTGGGTAGGACCAGAGGAAAATACACCATTAAGCAATTTTGCGCAATGAAATGCTTTTCCATCTTGAACAGAAAGCAGAAACAAAAAGGGTTTTGTGGAGGCTTAGAAAATGTCATCTCAGAGGCAAAACCATTCTCAAAAAAACTCCTGTTGCACTATTTGAAGTCTCTTATCAAAAAGGCATTCGTAGAAAAATACATTTATCGATTTCAATAAAGTGCTAATCAGCAAAACTATCCGTGTCGATTCATTTGCTTTTCTCTCATTTTCACACCATTGATTCACATTTCTAAAATAAAGTCATTGGCATAAGAGAGCTCAAAACAGGCTGAGAACAGGCAGGACATTTCTCAGGGGGCTTGCTAAGCCCCAGGGCATGTCAGTGTTTGAGGGAGTGTCTTGTCTAAGAAGACTCAAGAAAAGGAGTCCATGCCAGAGGCGGTGGTGTCTGTAGCAGCAGCAGTGGTATGAGGGGCAGATGACCTCTGAATCTTCGGCGTTTCTTGGTGATTCCTTCAGGCCTTCAGTTCTTTGCCTTCTTTGGCGTGACCTTGACATCACGCCTGGCTCCCTCCGCCTAGCGAGTGCTCCTCTCTGGACTGTAACTTTGCAAAGTTTACAAACACCTGCAGCAAGACAAGAGTGCAGAGAAGTAAAAGGCAGTGAGCCAAAAAGTCTCCCCTCACCTTCTAGCAACCAGGCAGAATGGAGGGTCAGATGACTCCAGATAAATGTTTGCTAAAATGAGGGTGAGGGAAGCAGAAACTTTCACTGCTCCATGCCTGAACTCTGATGTCAGGAGTAAATGTGACACAATGGCAAAGTCCTGCTATAATTAGTCTCTCTTCATTCCATGCTACTCTCTTCTAAATTAAGGAGTAAGGTATCTTTAACACATTGTGATTGTATCTGTTACAGCACTGTAAAAATAGCAGTAAGACAATGTTGCTAAATTGCTCTAGGTAATTGCTTTTAAATGAAGGATTCACACAGTACTCGAGACGGATTCTCTACGGGACGGGTTCTCTATTTTCCATGCATGTCTAAATTCTGATTGACAGACAGTCTGACCATACCAAACAATGTCTGATCCCAAGCAGAAAAGCTCCACGTTTAGCATACTGATTTAATAACAGCTAGCTGTCAGTGGAAGAGCATTAAAGTGGAAAGAATGACACCGTAGAGGCTAGAGGCACAAATTCCAGCCTTGCAAGAAACAGCCTTCTGCCTTCCTCATGTCAAAGTGTCAGACTGTCAAAGCAGACACACTGAGGTACTTAATTTTAAAGTGGGCTTAATTTAACTTCTCTGTCTGTGGTTGTAGATATGAGGTCTCAACATGCATATTACATATACATATTAATGTATGTGGGCAACTCAATGACAAATTAAAGCAAGTCTAATGTAACCAATGTAGGGGGGCTCGCTCACCTGGTCTAACGTGGTCTGGGAGTAATCTTCTATGTTTAGCCTCTCTTTGTTGGCGAGGGCCAGCTGGAAGATGCGTGCCAGTGAGGAAGTGGCGATCTCGTAATGAAGCGTGTTGTAGTGTTTCTCCCGCTGGATGCACCCAGGGAAGGTCAGGCACAGCCGGGTTCAGGTCAGGCACAGCGCCCTGCTTGGCTGCCCGGATCTTCATGGTGACCACATACCCGTCACCAAACCTAAAGGTGAAAAAGCCAACTTTATTAAAGATGAATTATGGAGGTTTACTCCTTCCCAACTTGTCACAAATACAATTGGTTAGAACCCCTTGTCGTCACTTTTCAAACTTTACCCGTTAGCATCAGTTTTCTACGCGAGTAGAGTGGGTAGTCTGATGGTCCTCCAAGCCACATAATGTCACAGGGAATGGATTTTCATGGGTAATCTAACCCTAGATCATAGTCTTTAAGTCATAAACAGGTTGCTGTTGGCAACTAACGAATATCTAACAACTGTGAATATCTCATTTCATTTCAGCTGAGGTTAGTGAAGTGATTAGTAAGAGTAAAAGTTTCTTTCATGACGCTACAGGCTTTGATGTTTAATTGAATACAAACAGTGATGATCTACTTCAAAAAGCATTTCTGTGCAAATCCTGATGGCTCCCAAACACTTTGAGTAAATTACTGTTCTCCCTTTGTTGGTCTGGGTTTTGTCAGCACTCCCTTTATCATTCATTTTCAATGAACCATTATCACTTCATTTAAAGCCACCGCTTGAATCATTATGTGATATTGCTGAGATGAACTGAAATTGGTTCCGAAATCCTTATATGCTGTAAAATGGCAATGAATTGCCACCCCCAGACATCTCCATAACTGCCTCTGCGATACCCCATCTGTTTCCTCGTTAAGTGTGCTTATTTGAGTTTGAGGTGCTGGATGGCGCCCAGACACTTGAAAGTGCCGTTGACCATGATGCCAAGACGAGTGCACAGGGCCTCACACTCCTCCACGCTGGAACAAAGATTTTGTTTACAATTCAAAACAGGTGAAATACAACACACATAAACTTTTTATTTGTCCAGACACTCTTGAAACTTATACTGTAATTTCCCGATTATTAACTGAGGTTAATACATTGATTTTGCAAAATGTCTTCATTTTTGAGGTAAATACATGGGTTAGGGCTATTTCCAGGATTGCATTTCTTTTCATCATTCTACTTGATCTGATCTGATTGTGATTCAATAGGTAATGCTTATTAAACATGTGAGGTTGGATCCATGAGTGAGGTTAATACAACGGTGAGGTCAATACATGTTTTTTGTTTTATTCAGTTTACCTAAACACTGACCTGAGGTGTATACATTGTATGGCTTATATTCGGGAAATGACTGTAAACCTTACTCTTCTGTAAGTGAGAGGGCAGGGAGACTCTTTGAAAATAGAGAGTAAGATGGTGGTACAAAGATGGGGTCTATACCTGTGCGAAGTGAGCACCACAGCACGTCCGTCCTGAATGACGCTCATGATGGAGTTCCAGAGAAAGTGGCGGGAGTGGGGGTCCATACCTGTGGTGGGCTCATCCTGCAAACAACGGCACCATTCACACAGGAGAGGTTAAATCGGTGTGTGTCCATGGAGACTTCCTGAACGACAGACAAGGAAAGACAGACAGCCTGGTTACAGTGAAGCTCTACCCACCAACAGCACCAGGGCTGGGCAGCCAATCATGGCGACGGCTGTGGACAGCTTGCGCTTGTTTCCACCACTGTAGGTGCCGGCACTGCGACCAGCATATTCAGACAAGCTTCTGGATGGCCCATTCGGCCACCTGTGAGAGAGAGAGAGAAAGACAAAGAGAGATTATGAGTGTTTTATCCATGATACAACAAACTGGACTGGGGGATGAAAGATTCTACTGAGAGTTAAAGAGAAAAAAGTGACAGCTATTTAAATGCAAAACGCTTAAAAAGACAGCAAAATAAGAAAGTGAATGGCAAAATAGAGCGATTAAGTGCAATAAAGGAATAAAGAGTCCCTACTCTGCTGATCTCAGACTCAGGGACTCCTCTTAGGCGGGCGTAGAGGTATTCTGATGTACATCCAGGATGTTGGTCAGGATGCTGTGGAGAAAAACAAATCAAATCAAATCACCACAGCATTTACAAAATTACACATAGATATGACATATTCCCTTTTGACTACTGCGCTGAGCCCCATAAGTTAGGCCTAGTTGTGCAGCAATTCTGATTACCAATGGAGAGGACTGATGGACCCAGACCCCCCTAAGCTAGCACAAGTCATCATGCTAGGTGGTTCGCCGTCCCCCTCCACATTCTCTCCATGGTTCTTCTCACCCTCTCAATCACAATCTTTGCTGGTCGATGGGCTGGTGGTAGCAGCAACCTCGAACCCTCCCTCTTCGGTAGATCCTTGAAAGAATGTACTTATTTTGGAAGTTTCTTTCTGTCTTCCAGCAGTTCTTGTTTTCGTTTTCGCTTTTGAAAGCCACTTTTGTGTTTTTTCTTGGACTCCATCGCTAACAACTGAACTCAAGGTCAGGATGGCATGGCAACGAGCATATGTTGCATGTACGCCTGTTCAGTTCATATGTCCCACAATTCCCCATCGCAATGTGAAAAAATAAAATAAACGAATATACACTGTTGTTTTAAGATCTTTATTGCTTTTTTAAACATATTTGTGTATGTAATTTGTACGCTACCTACCGTACCGCCCATATAGCCCCAACACCTATTTTGTTATTAGAAGTGCCAACGTCTTGTCGGAGTATGCCCTTCTGCTGGGGTATAAATATGGTCTGACCACCTAAATATTTGTTTTATATGGGGATCACTGCTATATCCAGCAAAATTAAGATCTATGATTGACGTGAAGGCGAAGTAGGCACTCCCACAGCAAGATCCACGGGGCCCCAGCGAGGCCGTGGGCCCGTAAGCCGCATCCCCTCTTTACCGATAGTTATGCCAGTAGTGCTGAGATTGTTGACGCTTGTGGTACCAACTCCATTTGGAATTCCAATATTCCAATTGTGAACAATAGAAAATCTGCCACTTGCCACTGGTCCTGCCTCAAAGGGCAACATTTCCTGTTTTCTAGACTACATATAATACAGTCTTTGTAAATACTTCATTGTCTGATAGTAATTTCAGGGAGCACATGTTCATAATACCAGTTTCTGCTACCTACTAATACTTACAGTAACTCTTCACTGGTCTGTCTGTATTACTATCATCATTTTGGTGACTTAATTGTAGCCAAAATTATGTTTCTTCAATATAGGCTCACAAGAAAGAAAAGAAAAAAAATATGAAAGAAATTCAGGGACCAAACGGAGTTAAACGCATGAGTTTATTTTCATGAGTTTCTTTATGAGTTTATTTTTATGAGTTTTTCATTGCTTGGATAATCAGAAGACTCGAAAAACAAAGTACCTGCACTGTGTGAGACTATATGGAACGTTTTTTGCGGGGGCTCAAACTCATTTGGAGAGATCTCTGGTGTAGACACTTTCTCTTTCTTCAAAGCGACTGGTCGATGTTCTTCAGTCTTGAGAGCCTCTGAATTGCTCAGGGATGAAGGAACACCAGAGAGAGCAGCACTTGCATCTGCCGGCGACTCAAACTCATTTGGAGAGATCTCTGGTGTAGAGACTTTATCTTTCTTTAAAGTGACTGGTCAATGTTCTTTAGTCTTAAGAGCCTCTGAATTGCTCAGGGATGAAGGAACACCAGAGAGAGCAGCACTTGCATCTGCCGGCGACTCAAACTCATTTGCAGAGATCTCTGGTGCAGAGGGTTCAGCTACCTGTGAAGGGATATTTTTGCCCTCTTGTTGCCCTCACAGTTTCACTTTGCCAAGACAAGGCATTTTTGGATGTGTGTCTGATGGCAGGCTCTTGTTTGATGAGGTGGTCTGCTATACAGAAACCAGATTAAAAGAATTATTAACATCATCATTCAATTGGAGGTTTGTAAAGGTTAAGGCAAGTGTTTTTACACATATACAAATCTCAATGAGCCTATCCGTTTGTTATACCTGGTTATTCTTCAAGTCATGTTTTCTGACAGGTCTCAGAGGCACAAGGCGTTCAAGTGTGGGGCTCTTCTGCATATTTTTTTCAGTGATGCTTTTTCTGAAGATGATATCAAAACATTTACAATGTGGTGACAATTACTTGGGTAACCATGTCAGTTCAGTTCATACATTACAAATGATGCATTACTTTATTGAGTAAGACTACTTTGACTCGTTTTTCACACTATGGATGTGGCGTTTAAGAAATCCAAACAGAGTGAAGTCTACTATCAGTAGTCATCATTGTGTGTTACATGGGGAAGACACTGGTTACGCAAATTTGCGTGAAGTGGTGTCCCATTTCGTATGTGCATATTTTCACCCCTAACACTTCACGTTGAGGGATATCTTCTTTTGGAGGTCTAGGCTACTGCATGTTTTACTAGTCAACTAAATTGACACCTGCTGCCTCACAGTTTTCTTGATGAAAAATCACGATTCATTTTTTTAAAGTGGTGCAATGATTCCCTCTTCCCCGGCCAACATATCAAATCTTAATGTGAACTAGATAACTTGATGCGAACTTTCAAGGATCAAGTATCTTTGTCATGTGTCTTTTTGAAGTATTTTCTCTGATTACTGGTCTCTTTGACCACCATGGGGGATCTGAGGATGATATGGAACCAGAGGGGCTGTTCACAGTGATGCACTTTGTTTTTCACTGTAGCCGCTCAGCCACTCAGTCCTATGGGCCCATCATGCCTATATTTTATAGAGCTTACCTGAGGTTGATTCACAGACTATGCGATTCAGTTTTGCTTGATTCCCACTAATTACTCTCATCTTTTTCCTCATCTCATCCTCCTGTGCCTGCTGTGCTGCAGCCCTGCGTTCTAAAATGATATTTTCCTGTAAACAATAATAAAAAAACATTTAGAATTGTAGGACACGACACAAACCACACATTATTGTACCTATAATATCTAACTGTCTCACCCTTTGGCGAATTTTCCCCTGGATGTCTCTCAGGTGTTTGTTCCTATTGAACTCATGTTTAGTTTCTTTTTCAATAAGTTGTAGCCGTGTTCTGTCTTGCATGTCCGTGCATTTAGGCTGCGTGAAAAACAATTTAAAAAGTCAATCATGTCAGCTCACCGTGACTATATAATTGAGACCACAACTTTTTATTATTAGCCTATATATTTACATACATTAAATCATCACAAAGCATGCTCTCTTCACAGATTATAAGATTATAAAGATGTATGAAGCAGTTCTTACTGTTATGTTTGGAAATTGTCCTTCATTGAGAGGTACATCTTTCTCTTTCATAGTCTTTTTGGTGGATTGTTTTTGTTTTGTTTGCCTTTAAATGTACATGTGGGTTTAATCATTTCATATGAGAAAAACTCAATATGAGTAAAAGTGAACAAAGAACATTCTCTGCATCTCAAACTGGCATTATCTTCTTAATTTCATATAGGACACCACTTAAAAGTCAATATATTTTCTTTATATCATTTTCTTACCTCAGTTCACGTTCTTGGTGCCCATCATGCCTTGGAAGCTCATTCTTTTGTAAGTGTGCTCTGATATCTTCCAGAGTCACATCCTCTGAAATCAGACCGTGTTTTTCAAGCTGTAGAATTTCCCTCTGTCTTTCCCTCTATACAATGAAATAATAATTAAGCATTTGCTCAGAAATAAAACACATACAGTATATGTGAATAACTAAGCATGGCGGAATGGTAGCCTACCAATTGTTGGGTTTTATTATCATTTTTGATGTCTTGCACATATCGCCGGTACGTGGTATATTCATTTCGAGTGCATATTACCTTTAGGCATATGGTAAGACAAAAACAGTAAATAGAGAAATGACATTGTCAACTAAGGAAATAAGCATGACTTCATGTAAGGCTCATCTTTCACAATGATATGAAACTGATGAATCAATTATAGCCTACCTTGTCCTCACTGGTAATTAAATTTTTTTCTCGTAAATTCTTGAGAAGATCTGGGCGGTGGAAGTGCTGTTTCAGATACGGATCATGCAAACTGTTATATGTTGGCGTCAATAAATGGCAGTTGGGGTCTCTGAGATTAAAACCAGGTGACTGCAGATAGAGCTGTTGAAGTGAGCAAAACAAAACTTCCTCATGATAATAGGTTACACACAGATTATCAGAAACACAATATAATCAGCCTAGATCTTTCTGGTGTGAAAGTAGACTGAACCAACCTTTTTACCCAGTTTACCCCGAGTGAATTGACTCCTGGCCCCTGGCCGGGTGGAGGCTTCTGCCAAAGCAGGATTCTTCAACATTAGCAAAAGGGATTGTTAACGGTTTACCTATAAAAAAAACAAATGAACTTATTTGTCTTGCCATTATTGTATAGACAAAAAAAATACAACGCTGTACATTTCCTGACTGATCAGACATGCAATTTTACTGGACCACATTGACACTGCTATCATCTAGCCTAAATAAAATAAAAATTATATTAAATTAAAAAACAGTGTAGATTAACAGAACTGTCTTTGCCACTAAATTTAAGCATCTAGAAGTCAAAAAGGTTAAAGTTCTCATAGGTATCTTGTATTTTATGTTTGTAAAATTAGCTACAACAAATTGCCTACCATATCCGTTGCCTAATGAGTACCAACTGAATCAATTTATGCACGCAGTATATTTTACGGTCTGGGACCAGTGTTGCGTCATAATAGCACAGTGGTTACGTCAAAATAAGTGAAGTTGCTAAATTGCAGCATTCCAGATTCTTGGCTCTACAATGCATTGCTTCATGTAGCATCCTGTGGGTATCATATCTGCAAGGGGCGTGCTTAACGCGACGGTTTAAACATTCTGATTGGACTACCGGGAGGTTCAATCCGCTCATTTGATTGGCTAGGTTTTCTGCGGGCTGTTTATCTGCCCGAGGTTTCAGAATCCAGAGCGTAGGACCAGAGGATGAACATGTTAGTTAGCGTCTATCCTTGAAGTTATCACTAGTTACGTTAGCTTGCTGTCAGACAGATGAAACTTGAATGTAATCCCAAAATTTGCTTACTTAAACATTAATGTGATTGATATCCTTCCTGGAGTTTTGTTAGTGAAATGAAGGAAAACTGAACGTAATTGCAGTGCTAAATGACATTGTACCCCTTACGTTTTTTAAACATAGGATGACCTTCTTAACACGGACTTAACTCGAATAAACTAGACCGTTATGAATTACATTATGTAATTGTCCAAAACACTCCTTGATAGGCTGTGTGATCAACGTCTCCAGTTATGTCAGCTGAGTCACATCTGCCAGGCTGTAAAATGTGTTAGATAGCAAATGCTTCGTCCTCAAAGCAGCAACAATAGACATTAATTTATGACTAAATGATCATCTCAAATTAAATTAAACCATAGATTGCAGGCCTAATCTGTGCATTTAGAAAACAATTACCAAGACAAGAGTAACAAGCATACTAGAGACTAGACAAGAGTGTTTATTGAATAAGTTTATTGAATGAAATATTTTACAATGTGTTTGTTCTTAGTAAATATTCATTTAATTCAATTCAGTTACACTTTTGGTGTCCACATCTTCTGGCTGGGTGCCCTTCCCAAAATCACCTATTTGACAGGGAATCCTGACACTTGTTTGTTTTTCTTTGTTTATTCGCAACCAGTCACAGTATTCTGTTCTGCCCCCAAAATTTACCTTCACCGAGCAAGTACATTGCCATTGCACTACATACAGTTGTGGGCATGTGATACTGTGGGGTAACGCATGTGTGAGAGTGTGTGTGTGTGTGAAGGGCTTGACCATGTTGTCCCCCATTTGCTCAGATGCTATGTTCTTGGAGATATTTCTCTGCCATGCTGGTGGTAGTCAGACACTACTAGAAATAATAATGTCAGTGCTGGTTCTTCACTTTAAGAGTGAAAGGAGTAAAATGGTACACAGTATATGGCAAGAGATATTTGTTGTTCAGACTTACAGAGCTGAATCTGGAGTAGGTTTCATGTACTTTATTAATACGCATTACTGGAATAAAGGACTAAGTTGCTATTACCAAATAACAGGAACATCCTTCTTTTTCTTAGAGTGACTTAGATATTCAATCACGACCTAAAAAGTTGTACTGTATCAAAGTTTTTTTACACCTTGCTTCAATGCAAGGCATGGACCAAAAGTTATGGTTCATTGTTCCATAGGAAAACAATTGAATTCGACAGCTTAAAGGTGAAAAAAAAGCGTTTGGGTGTTCCTACGCAACATGTATGCAAGTGTGCATACATGGCATTATCTGTTTATTGTGTGTGTGACGAGAGTTGTGTGTAGACAGTAACCCTCATCTCTGCACAAGAAAAGATCTTCTGGCAGGAGTGCAGCACTATGATGATGGGCTTGAATGCAATGATGATCTCTGTAGTTCTCACCTCCTTCCACTCTTCTTCACTGCAACTGAAACACAGCATCAAGATACTGAGTTTCTTAGAATATTTTGAAATTCACAATACTGTTAAATTCAGTCTCCATGAAATGCATCATGGTACCAGATGATACACAACTCTCTATCTGTCATTCCCTGACATCTGCATGGATAAAAGAAGAAGAGGCCTTTACTACTAAGGAAAGCATAACAGCCTTTTAGTTTGTGGAAAACCATGTAGAACTGTTATGTTTCAATTTTGTATCAGAAATACCCATTTACCGTGGTCTGAAACCCATGGTGGGTTTTTGGTGAGTTTTTTCTGTTTTCGAAGTGATAAAATAGAATTATTCCAGCTGTTTTGACATGTTTTTGCATGTTTATATATTAAATATGTGTAATTTTTATAAATTTCTCCTGGAAGTTCTTTCTTTAAAAATTTAATGGATATTCCCTTTCCGTTTTCTCAATAAAATGGTCACGTGGACCCTTATTGTTACCCCCAAGACCCATCTCACGCCTTGAGTTTAACACTATGTCTGGCCACTGCTACACTGTCCAGCTATAATTCCTGATAACCACTTATGGACTGACTACCATATAATGAAAAGTGGGATAAACTCCACTATTATGAACCTTAGCTAAAACCATAGACAACTTGTAGTCTATCATGGTTGCTACTGATTAATTTTCCTGCATGACCCCTGGCAGTTGGGTTCGCCCCTTGAGTAGTGGATCTGCTCAAGGTTTCTTCCTAGACAAACTAAACATTTTCCTTGCCCCTGTTGCTCTTGGGTGCTCCTTCTATAAAGCTCCATGAGACAATACTATTGTAAAAGGCGCTGTATAAATAAAACTGAATTGAATTGAATTAACGACAAATAAATAACGCTCTACTTAAAATGAATGTCAGTTTCCACACTACAACTATAACAACAACGACATGTACCAGCGTGGATAGAAATATTGTTATAGTTACAGTTATCTTTACAGTTATCGTTCCAGGTGTGAACGGACCTTAAGAGGTTATTTGGAATACTCAGATACAAAGCCAGGATACTTAATATCCCAATCATATCTGAAATACTTAAGTGCATGTAAACGTAGCCATATAAATTTGTTATTTGTAAAGGAATTCTTGATACAATGTCAGGTCATTATTCATGTATACTGTCTCTCTTGTCAGAAATGTGGCTATTATTGGGGCTTCTCACCGCTGCAGGCTAGAGTGGTTTATTTATTTCTTTATTTCTTTTTCTTTCTTTTATTATTATTTGTCTTGTTTAGTTCTTTGACCTTCCCCCTTTGTTTAATCACCCAGTGCTGGTGCATAAGGGTGGCCTAACGTTTGAGAGGTTACACTAAAACAAGCTGGGTTTCCTAAGCTTGGGTTGGTGCTGTTTGCGAATGACAAAGTTTTGCAGTGCTATGCTGTGTGAAACCCTTTATTTGTCCTTACTATTTAATGTACCCGAGTGAGAGGTTTGTAGTGGGTGTTGCATTCAAGTCAATTTTATGAGTGTGTACACAGTGGCTTGTGACAATTAGGACCCTAGCTTCTCGCTAGTGTTTCTCACCTCTTATGCCTTACAGGCTTCTTTTGTACCCATGTCCTGGTGATTTGTTTTTTTTCTTTTTTTTCTTTTCCCCTTTTTTTCCTTCCTACTGTATGTAGGCATAGTTCAGTTTTCCAGCGTGAAACAACATAAAATTGTACCCTTGTTGCAACAGTTTGCTGATGAGGCATAATTTACACCTTTTTCAAACACGTTCAAGCACAGGCAGAATGAGCCTATGTTAAACCAAAAATGGCCAACTATTGAAAATGACGATAAAAAAAACAAAACACAAAACAAAACATGCCTTTTATTATAGATCCTTAAATTGCAAAGCAACAGGGTTGCTCAACGAGACCTACAGAGGTCAACATACTGTTGTGGGCATCATGTCTACAAGGGGCGTGGCTAAGTAACGGTTAAAACGTTCTGATTGCTTAACTGAACTACGTGGTATTCAGTCTCTTAGCTGCTGAAAAATTCATACAGAATTGGTTGCATTAGCATCTTGCTAGCTACCAAATGCTTCATACCTTAAGAAATGATGGAAGTTCATACACCTTGCGTACTTCTGACGGCAAGTTCTTCCACATGTTGCCAATGACTTTCGAAACCTGGCCTATATCTGACTCGTTTCCCAGCTCTTTCTTGACATCTGACTGGAATAGACAAGAAGAAATTAGCTTGTCAGACGTTCTGTCCTTATGCTATATGCGAGATAGAACCTAATTTATAATAATATAATACATATATAATACAACAGAACATACAATATATAAAACAATCTCACCGCAACTGACTGGAAAAAGGCGTTCCATCCCGTTGGTTTTTTAATTGATTTTTTATTGCAACATCGTTCATTTTACTGCATTTCGTTACCTGTATTTATACATGTGTAATGACAATAAAGTTGAATCTAATCTAATCTAATCTTTATTCGTATCTTCCGCCATTATTTCATAAACAATAACGGGACCTACCTTACGTCATGACGTCAGGAGTGACGTTGAATGGCATCGACCCTTTCAGATGGCAACGACCGTTTACGAAAGGGAAATCTACCCCGCCGACCACTTCGCTCATGTCAGGAATGTTATTTAGCACGGCCAACACTTTGCGCAGGTCAATCCAGACTTTTTTCCAGAATTTTGAGAATGCACTTAACATCTTAATGTCTCCTTTATACTGCACTTTTTATTACACTATTGCACTTTCTACTTAAAATAGTGCAGTTTTTATGTTAGCAATATGTTGCGAGATTGCGACATCAAAGTAATTTACAGCCAGTTGTGGAAAGGATGCTGCATGACAGATGGAGAATGCCCCTTGTCTGTCAAAGGTAGGTTGTGTTTCGCAATTGTTTAAAAGGCTGGTAAACTTCAGTTTACATGGTTTAACTTCAGATTTGAGGACAGTTTTGCCTGCTGTGGTGAACAGTTTGCTGAAGCAGAAAAAACGAGTCGGCTTCGCTCACCACTTCACTACACAGCATTGTGTAGAATATCATGCCATACGGTTTAGTTACTTCAATGGTGTTGCAAAGACTATGGTAGCATAAAGGCATCCAGTCTGTGATTTTTGTAGTTATCACGAGTTAAGTCAAAAAGGTCGATGCACGGACTCAGACCAAACCAAAATGCATCAGCTATGCAGCACCGCAACGTTAGTCTTAAAACCTAAGTGCTTCGTTTGCATAGCGATCGTGGCTAGAAATCGTGCACAAATAGACTAACTAGTTAGTGTGGTTTGCTCTGTCACTTCTACCTCCTGCATGGTAGAAATGCTTGGATAATAGTGTAGCCTATGCTAATCAACAGAATCACCTTAGGATTTATCAAATGTATGGTAGATTGTGAGTACTAAGGCTTGTTGATATGGACATAAGCAAGTATTACATTTTTAATGTAAATGCTAATAGTGTAGCCAGTTTCTCACATATGCTGTGATTATTATTCAGTAAAGTTATTTGTTTTGTGTCAGAGCATAATCTGCCACCTGCATATGAAATCAGTAATGATTGAAAATGACATCCATAATGAACTTAACGATTAAACAAAATGACATTTTAACTAAATAAAAGACTTAAAAAATGTCCCATGCCATGGCTCAACAGTATTGTCCCATCTAGTACTAACCATATGCAACCTCTGGGATTACTCACACAGTTATTCTGTTCATTTTACTTTCCAGGTGCAAGATGACAGAGAGGTTATCTGATAATGTGACCTTCATCAGAAATCACAGTGTCTTCGAGGAACTTGATTAGCCTCCCTCATCTCTCCTTTGGTGTGTAGGGCTGGTCACTTGATTTGCCCGTACATACAGTATCTCACGAACCCGAGCTAGGTATGTGTGGTAACTGCAATAAGCAAGAATCCCCTTTAGTCCGTTCAGCACAGTGAATATAGCACAGCTGAGGGAGTTAAGCGGCACTCAGCTTCGCTCGCCCTGTGCCTAACAACACCCCTCAGCAGTGCTATCTTCACGGTATAGAATGGCTTCTCATGGCTTATTGCGTAATCATATCACATCTACAGGGCATATGCCTTTGTAAAATACTAAATTTAGACTATCTGATTATTTTGGTGGAGTTAAATGAGATTTGTCCCATCGTCATATGCACAGAAGGCCTGCACAGTCCTCTATTCTGCATGGATGAATTAAGTGGTCAGATTGTGTATTTTTGGCTGTACTGTTAATGGAAAAGATAATAGGCCTGAACTGTACGTTTAGAAACTCTATGCTATCTAGGTGGGAATTAATATGCTTTCAGACGCAGCACAGACCGTACTCAAATGCATCCATGTTCAACATACATCTATTGATGAGATTGATAGTGCCTACGGCTGGGAATCAAGAACCAGGACCCAAGTAGAACTGTGAATTGGATGCTTTAATTCGCTGGAATCGTATCTCTCTGACATTATCAATTCCTCTGATTAATGCCACCATGGGTTTCAGACCACGGTAAATGGGTATTTCTGAATACAAGATTGAAACGAAACAGTTCTACATGATTTTCCACAAACTAAAAAGCTGTTATGCTTTCCTTAGTAGTAAAGGCCTCTTCTTCTTTTATCCATGCAGATGTCAGGGAATGACAGATAGAGAGTTGTGTATCATCTGGTACCATGATGCATTTCATGGAGACTGAATTGTGAATTTCAAAATATTCTAAGAAACTCAGTATCTTGATGCTGTGTTTCAGTCGCAGTGAAGAAGAGTGGAAGGAAGTGAGAACTACAGAGATCATCATTCCATTCAAGCCCATCATAGTGCTGAACTTCTGCCAGAAGATCTTTTCTTGAGTAGAGATTAAGGTTACTGTCTACACACTACTCTCATCACACACACAATACACAGATAATGCCAAGTATGCACACTTGCATACTTGTACAGAAACACCCAGACACTTTTTTTCACCTTCAAGCTGTCTAATTCAATTGTTTTCCTATGGAACAATGAACCATAACTTTTGGTTCTGGGTGAAAAAGTATGTTCAGTCTACTTTCACACCAGAAAGATCTAGGCTGATTATATTGTGTTTCTGATCATCTGTGTGCAACCTATTATCATGAGGAAGTTTTGTTTTGCTCAATTCAACAGCTCTATCTGCAGTCACCTGGTTTCAATCTCCGAGACCCCAACTGTTATTTATTGACTCCAACGTATAACACTTTGCATGATCTATATATCAAACAGCACTTCCACCGCCCAGATCTTCACAAGAATTTACAAGAAAAAAATTTCATTACTAATGATGACAAAGTAGGCTACAATTGATGAATCAATTTCATATCATTGTGAAGGATGAGCCTTACATTAAGCGATGCTTATATCGTTAGTTGACAATGTCATTTCTGTATTTACTATTTTTGTCTTACCATATGCCTAAAGGTAATATGCACTCAAAAGGAATACACCTCGTACCAGCAATATGTGCAAGACATCGAAAATGATGTTCAAACCCAACAATTGGTAGGCTACCATTCCACCGTGCTTGGTTATTCACATATACTGTATGTGTTTCATTTCCGAGCAAATGCTTAATTATTATTTCATTTTATACAGGGAAAGACAGAGAAATTCTTAAGCTTGAAGAACAGGGCCTGATTTCAGAGGATGTGCCTCTGGAAGATATCAGAGCACGCTTACAAAGAATGACCTTCCAAGGCATGACAAGCACCAACAACATGAACTCAGGTAAGAAAATGATATAAAGAAAATATATTGACTTTTAAGTGGTGTCCAATATGAAATGAGGAAGATAATGCCAGATTGAGATGTAGAGAATGTTCTTTGTTTACTGTTACTCATATTGAGTTTTTCTCATATTAAATCATTAAACCCACATGTACGTTTAAAGGCAAACAAAACAAAAACAATCGACCAAAAAGACTATTAAATGGAAAGATGTACCTCTCAATGAAGGACAATTTCCAAACATAACAGTAAGAATTGCTTCATACATCTTTATAATCTTATAATCTGTGAAGAGAGCATGTTTTGTGGTGATTTAATGTTTTTTATATATAGGCTAATAATAAAAAGATGTGGTCTCAATTATATAGTCACGGTGAACTGACATGATTGACTTTTTAAATTGTTTTTCATGAATGTCACAGATGCAGCCTACATGCACAGACATGCAAGACAGAACATGGCTACGACTTATTGAAAAAGAAATTAAACATGAAAAAGAAATTAAACACTACAATGCTAAATGTTTTTTATTATTATTCACTGGAAAATGTAATTTTAGAACGCAGGGCTACAGCACAGCACAGGAGGATGAGATGAGGAAAAAGATGAGATCAGTGAGAATCAAACAAAACTGAATCGCATAGTCTGTGAATCAACCTCAGGTAAGCTCTATAAAATGTAGGCATGATGGGCCTTTAGGACTGAGTCCTAAAATTATAATTGTTTGTATTGTTTACTGTACAAAATTATAATTGCTTAACAGCTTTTTAATTGCTTCTTAATTGTCTTTTGTGATGTCACATTGCAAATTGCTTAATGACCTTTAACGGCCCAATTAGATGATTCCAACTATACCACCAACAACTGCCACCAGAGGCCGTCACTTAAAACTATTTTTACCAAGTAAATCACAATCAAAATATGAGATTGTGTAGCTACTTGAAAATGAAATGCTTAATAGGGATTTAAAAAAGATATACAGCCTCATATAATGCTCAAGTTGAAATCAGTCTGATGTCTGCCAGGCTACCACTAGAGGGAATCATTGCACCACTTAAAAAAAAAAGTAATTGAGTGATTTTTTCGTCAAGAAAATTGTGAGGCAGCAGGTGTCAATTTAGTTGACTAGTAAAAGATGCAGTAGCCTAGGCCTCCAAAAGAACATCTCCCTCGCCGATGAAGTGAGAAGTGTTAGGGGTGAAAATGTGTGCCTATGAAATGGGACACCACTTCACGCAAATTTGCGTTACCAGTGTCTTCATCCATGCAACACACAATGATGACTACTGATAGTAAACTTTACTCTGTTTGAGAATTCACAGGATTTAAATTGAGATTTCTTAAATGCCACATCCATAGTGTGAAAAACGAGTCAAAGTAGTCTTACTCAATAAAGTAATGCATAATTTGTAATGTATGAACTGAACTGACATGGTTACCCAAGTAATTGTCACCATATTGTAAATGTTGATTTCATCTTCAGAAAAAGCATCACTGAAAAAAAATATGCAGAAGAGCCCCACACTTGAACGCCTTGTGCCTCTGAGACCTGTCAGAAAACATGACTTGAAGAATAACCAGGTATAAAAAACGGATAGGCTTATTGAGATTTGTATATGTGTAAAAACACTTGCCTTAACCTTTACAAACCTCCAATTGAATGATGATGATAATAATTCTTTTAATCTGGTTTCTGTATAGCAGACCACCTCATCAAAGAATAAATTGAGCCTGCCATCAGACACGCATCCAAAAATGCCTTGTCTTGGCAAAGTGAAACCGCCTACCAACCAACATGATCCCAAGGCTAACAACCCCATCAGTACTCCTACCAACAAGATGAGGGCAAAAATGTCTCATGACGTATATCCACCAACAAGAGCTACCGATGTTTCATCCTTTCCGCCGGTTGTCCTTTGTCCACCAGATGATGGAGGAGGGTCAGTCCCTTCACAGGTAGCTGAACCCTCTGCACCAGAGATCTCTGCAAATGAGTTTGAGTCGCCTGCAGATGCAAGTGCTGCTCTCTGGTGTTCCTTTTTCCCTGAGCAATTCAGAGGCTCTCAAGACTGAAGAACATCGACCAGTCGCTTTGAAAAAAGAGAAAGTGTCTACAGCAGAGATCTCTCCAAATAAGTTTGGGTCGCCGGCAGATGCAAGTGCTGCTCTCTCTGGTTTTCCTTCTTCCATGAGCGATTCAGAGGCTCTCAAGAGTGAAGAACATCAACCAATCACTCCACAAGAAGATAAAGTCTCTGCACCAGAGATCTCCACAGAAGATGTTGAGACGTAAGCTTGTGTTAGTGCTGCCACTCAGAAACTGATAGGGCAGTGGATACCATTACCTAAACTAGACCTTGTGTCTACATGTCTGGCTACTTCTGTGATAGATAATGTATATTACAGTTCCTATATTGAAGAAACATAATTCTGGCTACAATTAAGTCACCAAAATGATGATAGTAATACAGACAGACCAGGGAAGAGTTACTGTAAGTATTAGTAGGTAGCAGAAACTGGTATTATGAACACATCAATGTGTGTTTGTTCTTCTAGTAGATTGCCTGCGCTCAGTGTTACACCTTCTCAGTAGACAGTAAGATCCCTGCCTTAATGACAGCATGAAACATGATTTAACCATGCTGGTAATATGGTATTCTTTTCTGTTACTGTTCAATGAGGTTTCAGTTATGTTTCAGGTAGCTAGTGGAGCCACATTGTGCTTTCATCACAAATGTCATAAATTCAGCTAATTTATGAATATCAGTACTTCACCGTACCACAGTGCACAGATGTTTGCTGTGTTTCTGTAAATAGAATTACAACATTTTATTTATTTAAGTAAAAGTTGCTGTGCTTGTTTGAAGGTCTGTTTTATATAAAGGCTGCACTGTCCTGGAACGTTATCATCTTGTACGTGTTGAATAAAAGGCTTTGCACGGGTCATAGGAGTGAGAGACTGCAGCGAAAAGGGGAATTCTCCTCTAGAGTGGAATTCTCTCCTCTGATCAGAGCAATAGAAAAGAGCAAACACTTCTCTTGGATTCTGATTATTTAATACAGAGATAAGGTTAAGAATATATTTTCTTGACAGTTTCCATAGTATTTATATTCATTTCAGGTCTTCAGGACTGAGGATAATGTACATGCTAAAGCAGAAGTTCACTTGAAGCACAGTGTTTATTCATAAAGACACACACACACAAATAGATACCATACCTCTCCATGTGACACACCTACACAGATTCGGTCAACAGCTAGATGCCTGCGCCCTGTGTACAGCTGTGGCAACATGAAAAATGAAAATAAATTGTACCAGCCTCTTGTAAACTAAGACAGGTGATGGGTAAAATGGTTAAATAGGGAGTGATGTTATCAGAGCATAGATGTTACCTTATGCAGCTGAAGATATCAAACCAATGAACATAAGATTATTGAGCAGGTTCCTCAGCATACCTTGGTCAGGTCTCTAATTTGCAGGATGTCACTGCTCTGGCTCCCCGTATGGAGATGCTCCCTTTTCCTGGCCACATCCACATCCTCGTCCACTAGAGGGGGCAGTCGGCAGTTGGGCATCCTGGAGAGAGCCAAGAGCGCAGGACACAGAATGAGGTTCATTAAAAGTGCACCTTTACCAAAGAACAAACAAACCACTATTGCATGCACTTCAGTATCTTAAATATAAGGCTTATCCCAGTTTTGATCGTATTTGGGATAAAGTGTTTACATGAATGCAGAGAAATCGAGTTATTAATACCCCTTTGCACAGATAAATACTGATATTTTGGTTACTGATAATAGTATCCTTTGCAGCGTTCTCACCCAGGATTCTAAAGAGCGGCACTTGGTTGTCTTGCCGTTTATCACGTTCTGTCTCGCACAATGCATTCTAGAATCTCTCCGCAACTGTCAAAACTCGTGATGAGGTGTTTATCTGCGACAGTATGCTGGTTTCTGTTGGGGTACTCCACCTTGCATATCCCGATTTCTCAGAGAGCAGGATAAAGGGCCGTTCACACTAAGAACGATAACTATAACAATATAACATTAAAAGCTGGATGACGAATAATTTTCTATGTTTAAACTAATAAAACTGAAGTTATGATGATCGGCCATAAACAGCTGAACAACATTCTACCTCTTCACCAAAACTCGGTGGCCTTTCACTGTCATGTAGACAAGAGTTAAAGACCTCGGGGTAATTATTGACCTGGACCTCTCTAAGTAGTCATGTAAAACACATTTCAAAAACATCTTTTTTCCACCTACAAAATATTGCTGAGGTTAGAAACTTCCACTGTTACACTGCCCAGCCATAATTCCTGATAACTACCTATGGATTGACTACCATATAATGCAAAGTGGGATAATACTCTACTTTACTATTATGAACCTTAGCTAAGACCATAGACAACTTGTAGTCTATCATGGATACTACTGATGGTTACGAATTTTCCTGCATGGCCCCTGGCAGTTGGGTTAGCCCCTTGAGTCATGGATCTGCCCAAGGTTTCTTCCTAGACTAACTAAACATAAGGGAGTTTTTCCTTGCCCCCTTGCCTACAATACTATTGTAAAAGGCGCTTTATAAATAAAACTTTATTTAAAACTTAATTTAATTTAAATGAATTAACGCTTTGTTCTATTTGCAGATTTTACATGGAAAGAATAAAAAAATGGTTTAGAACTTCGATTATCCATTTTTCAGAGCAGTCAGTTAACTGATAACTGATGGTTGTTTTATTTTTTGTATTAAGTAGGCTATGCTTAGGGTTTTCTGTTCAGAAGTTCAAAAAGTCAAACAATGACTCAGTATTTCAATTTTATATTTTTGCGCCAGGAGTTGGACTGAACTATGAGCGGCGGGGGTTGACGTGGACAGGTCCGTTGCAGCCCTGAAATTTCGGTTCAGCTGATGGCCGCCTTGCTTGCGAGGTTGGGGTGCTGGAAGGGTACTGAAATCGCTTTTCTGCATGTGCCCTGGCTATATGAGAACACCAAAATCTGAGTACAGTTTTTAATTTGGAAGGGAAGTAAATTGTTTTGTGGTGGGCGTTGGAGACAATGCAGAAATTAGATGTCATGGTAAAACCAGATTACTCAGACATGGCTTATGTGGACAGGAATGATGCACAGCCATGAAATCGGTAAGTTATCCTTTTTATTTTGGTATGCCATATTTCAGTTGAGAGATCGTGAGATATTTAACCGAGATGAATAGGTATGATGGACGCAGAACTGTATTAATATTGCTATTTTTGCTGTTTTTATAGCCTATATTTCTTTTTTTTTTTGCGAACTGTAGGAACTAGCGATTAACATCGTCGGTAAACTCTGGTCGTGCAGTTTCACGTGATGTGTGCATTGATCTGTGTGACGAACTCTCCTTTAAGTAATAGTAATCTGACAGAAGAATGGGTGTGAATTTGGAGGGCAGGGCGCAGCCGTTTTGCGCCATATACTTGCGCCCCACCTGTCAAGCTGGTATAGAGTAAGAGCCGGGGGATGCGTATCTCAGATATTCAAATATTGTTTGTACTGTTTGTACTGATATGAAGCTGAAAATCAAACCAAGCACTGCGTGAAGTGTTTGATAGAAATGTAGGCTAGGCAAATCATAGCTAAACCCACGCAAGACAAAATTTCATCCATACATTTTACGTAGAAACATATGTAGGGGTTATTATTATTATTATTATTTATAAATGTTAATGCAAATGTGTGTACAATCCAAGATATGCTTTATTTGTCCTTATTTGGGTGTCAGAGCACAGGACCTTTCATTCTCAGTTCCTGTTGGCCTCTACACTCTACATAGTAGAATCCCTTTTTTATTGGAAGAAGCATACATAGGCTTGTCCTGTTTGGAAGAGAATAAGCACATCAGCCTGCAGCATCTTATTATACCACACCTCAAAAGAGATCACTGTTTCTAAATTATTTGTAACTGAGATCATTTTACTAATTTTGCTCTTTTAGTCTTTGTTACACGATCAGCTGCATTTTCAGAATTATAATTTTTTCACTTGGGTCTTCCAAAAAAAATATTCAGATATTTCTGATTTAATGTACACCTTGTGCTGTTGCAGCAGCCAAGCTAGCAAATTGGGTCTCTTTTTCCAGCTAGCCATATGCAATGCAGCATGAGTAATTATGGACTATGTGTGGTGGATGTTGGATCTACAGGAGCTGGGTTGGGAGAGGAGGAACTGGACCCTGTGTTCTTTGGCAGCTCCAGATACTGTAGATAATCATTACAAACCCCGCAGTGAGGGAACAGATGAAATAGGCAGCCTCTGTGTATTTCTTGTTTCCAAATACTCAGAAATGAGGCTCACCCTATCTGTTTATTTTGCCTCTCTCTCTCTCTCTCTGTCTGTCTTTCCATCTCTCTCTTTCTCAGTGTTTTGGTCTTCTTGGTGTAAATGGGCTGGCAAGACAACCACTTTTAAAATGCTGACTAGAGACATTGATGTCATCTCGGTCGAGGCTGCTATTACTGGTCATAGGTGAGTGAAATAATGCGGGAATCAGAATTCCTTCACAAATACGCCTAACTAATGGGGCTCAGCGCAGTAGTCAAATGGGAATATGTCATATCTACAGTAGGTGTAATTTTGTAAATGCTGTGGTGATTTGATTTGATTTGTTTTTCTCTGGAAACTGGAGTTTACAGTCATTTCCCGAATATAAGCCGCACAATGTATACACCTCAGGTCAGTGTTTATGTAAACTGAATAAAACAAAAACATGTATTGACCTCACCCTTGTATTAACCTCACCCATATATTAACCTCAGTTTAATAAGCACTACCTATTGAATCACAATCAGATCAGATCAAGTAGAATGGTGAACAGAAATGTAATCCTGTATATAGCCCTCACCCATGTATTAACCTCGCAGATAAAGACATTTTGCACAATCAATGTATTAACCTCAGTTAATAATCAGGAAATTACAGTATAAGTTTCTGGACAAAAAAAGTTTATGTGTGTTGTATTTCACCTGTTTTGAATTGTAAACAAAATCTTTGTTCCAGCATGGAGGAGTGTGAGGCCCTGTGCACTCATCTTGGCATCATGGTCAACGGCACTTTCAAGTGTCTGGGTGCCATCCAGCACCTCAAACTCAAATAAGCACACTTAACGAGGAAACAGATGGGGAATCGCAGAGGCAGTTATGGAGATGTCTGGGGGTGGCATTACATTGCTATTTTACAGCATATAAAGATTAGAGAACCCATTTCAGTTCATCTCAGCAATGTCACATAATGATTTAAGTGGTGGCTTGAAATTAAGTGATAATGGTTCATTGAAAATGAATGATAAAGGGAGTGCTGACAAAACCCAGACCAACAAAGGGAGAACAGTAATTTACTCAAAGTGTTTGGGAGCCATCAGGATTTGCACAGAAATGCTTTTTGAAGTAGATCATCACTGTTTGTATTCAATTAGACATCAAAGCCTGTAGCGTCATGAAGGGAACTTTTACTCTTACTATTCACTTCACTAACCTCAGCTGAAATTAAATGAGATATTCACAGTTGTTAGATATTCATTAGTTGCCAACAACAACCTGTTTATGACTTAAAGACTATGAAAGTCTAGGGTTAGATTACCAATGAAAATCCATTCACTGTGACATTATGTGGCTTGGAGGACTATCAGACTACCCACTCTATTCATAGAAAACTGATGCCAACAGGTAAAGTTTGAAAACTGACGACAAGGGGTTCTAACAAATTGTATTTGTGACAAGTTGGGGAGGAGAAAACCTCCATAATGCATCCTTAATAAAGTTGGCTTTTTCACCTTTAGGTTTGGTGACGGGTATGTGGTCACCATGAAGATCCGGGCAGCCAAGCAGGGCGCTGTGCCTGACCTGAACCCGACCGAGGCCTTCATGGAGAGCACCTTCCCTGGGTGCATCCAGCGGGAGAAACACTATAACACGCTCCAGTACGAGATCGCCACTTCCTCACTGGCACGCATCTTCCAGCTGGTCCTCGCCAACAAAGAGAGGCTTAACATGGAAGATTACTCAGTCTCCCAGACCACGTTAGACCAGGCGAGCTAGCCCCCCTACATTGGTTACATTAGACTTGCTTTAACGTCTTGCTTTAATTTGTCATTGAGTTGCCCACATTCATTAATTTGACTATTCAGCCACGTGCTGAGACCTCGTATCTACAACCACAGACAGAGTAGTTAAATTAAGCCCACTTTAAAATTAAGTACCTCAGTGTGTCTGCTTTGACAGCCTGACACTTTGACATGAGGAAGGCAGAAGACTGTCTCTTGCAAGACTGGAATTTGTGTCTCTAGCCTCTACGGTGTCATTCTTTCCACTTTAATGCTCTCCCACTGACAGCTAGCTGTTATTGAGTTAGTATGCTAAACGTGGAGCTTTTCTGCTTGGGATCAAACATTGTTTGGTATAGTCAGACTGTCAGTCTTTCAGTCAGAATGTAGACATGCATGGAAAATAGAGAGCCCGTCACGAGTCCCGTGGGGATACTTCATTTAAAAGCAATTAGAGCAATTTAGCAACATTGTCTTCCTGCTGTTTTTACAGTCCTGTAACAGATACAATCATAATGTGTTAAAGATACCTTACTCCTTAATTTAGTAGAGAATAGCATGGAGTGGAGGGAGAGTAATTATAGCAGGACTTGAGACCATTGTGTCACATTTACTCCTGACATCAGAGTTCAGGCACGGAGCAGTGAAAGTTTCTGCTTTTGTCACCCTCATTTTAGCAAGCATTTATCTGGAGTCATCTGACCTTCTATTCTGCCTGATTGCTAGAATGTGAGGGCAGACATTTTGGCTCGCTGTCTCACAGTTTTACTTCTCTGCACTCTTGTCTTGCTTCAGGTGTTTGTAAACTTTGCCAAGCTACAGTCCAGAGAGGAGCACTCGCTAGTGCTGCACCCCAAGGCTGCGGGAGCTAGGTGTGATGTCAAGGTCACGCCAGAGAAGGCAAAGAACTGAGGACCTGAAGGAATCACGAAGAAACGCTGAAGATTCAGAGGTCATCTGCCCCTGATACCACTGCTGCTGCTACAGACGCCACCACCATGGACTCCTTTTCTGGAGTTTTCCTAGACAAGACACTCCCTCAAACAAAAGCCGCTCTAAGAAATTTCAGCCTGCTTTGAACTCTCTTATGCCAAGAACTTTTCTTTATACTGGCTTTATTTTAGAAATGTGAATCAATGCTGTGAGAATGAGAGAAAAGCAAAATGAATCAACACGGATAGTTTTGCTGATTAGCACTTTATTGGAATCGATAAAATAATTTTTCTACTAATGCATCTTTGATAAGAGACTTCAAATAGTGCAACGGGAACCTCCACAAAACCTTTTTTGCTTATGCATTCTGTTCTAGATAGAAAAGCATTTCATTGCACAAAATTGCAATGAAATTTGTCACCAAACCTAAAGGTGAAAAAAAGACACTGCAGCTCCATTTCCAACATTTTGATTGATTTCAAGTCTTTTTCATGAAAACTGTGATGTTTCTGTCTTGTGTGGATTAAACACACATACACTGTACAAGACCACCGTATCTGGCTATTTTAAATAGCTAATCTGTAAATGTAAAGAATCATCCATGGCTTATCATGAAACTATGATCAAAGTGTAAGGTCACAAGTGGTGTATAATACCTGCTCTGTCTTCAAATAACCTGAGATGGTCTAGTGATGTTTTGCTATTGCCAAGGATGAGGTTTTTGGTTTCGGAGTGAGTTTTTAAAGGGAAAAAAAAATCTGATACCAGAGACGATTAAACCATCTTAAGGGAGCCACACATACACACACACACGCACGCACACACACACACACACACACACACAGGTTAAGATGTGTACTTTTAAAAGGGTCATGAAGGTCATTTTCAATTTCTCTACTTACTGCAGCTTTGAAGTTGGAATTGACATTTGCATGGCTTTCCTAAAAGCTTTTCAGGGCTATTACCAACATAACAAAGACATTCAGAACACACTGTACACTATGGGCCATCTAAAATCCTAACAATGCCACTCACTTAGGAAACGATACAGTAATATCAGGACAGATGTTTATATGTGTGTGTGTAGGTGTGTGTGTGTGTCTGTGTTAGGTCAGGGTATGTGTGTTTATGTCTGCATGAGTCCTGCTGATCATCAGCCTGCAGAGTCTGCCCACTTAGACTGTTCTGACACAGGGTGTCTGACAGATCCAGATGTGCTCAACATCTTCTGGTGAAGACCAAACCACTGACTGTCAATCCAATGTTGGGAGACATTGCTTTGGGAGTCCCTGCTCATGTTCTCTCTCTCTTTCTTTGTTTCTTCTCTTCCTCTCTCTTCTCAAAGGATGAAAGGTAGAATAGGCATCCGCAGATTAGGGTAGTCTTTAAACTCTCGCATGTAGGTTCTGTGCTTGCCCTTTGCCCAGATGGTCATTTGGATGAAGCCAAGAAATGCAAAGAGAGCCACTATATAAACACAGAGGGGTCACACAGACAAATGCATCATTAATTGTAAATGTTCTGACAGGCATAAAATTAGAGGTTTCATATTAATTTATGAATGAAGTGTTAAAAGAAAAAAAAATTGTAGTCATCTACCCGCACCTGGAACACACTGGGTCATGATGGAGAAGCTCACCCAGGCCCCTACCTGAGAGACAGGATAACACAAGTCATTTACCACAGAGCCTCTTGGACAATGACTTGGTATCAAACTGGTCATGTTTGCTGCCTTACCTCGTATGTGTAATTGGGGCAAGACACAAAGAAAAAAGCCACGTGAATGGGTTTTTAGTCGGGCTGGGGAACTTCCTGCTCTTGGGCCCTGTCCAACCAAGGGAAAGATATAAGCACAGACATATGAGACATAAAGGGAGGTAAGGTATGGTCTGGAAAATAAACACACAACATTCTGAAAGATTGCAACAGACGGTTCAAAAACTGCCAGCATTTCATTACAGTAGTTGTTTTCAAAGGTGTCAGCAAAGTGTTACTAACTACATACACAATACAGTAGCCAACACAATGATCTAGTGATTAGCCCAGTGTTAAGCAGTCAGTGTACAGTAACTTTCTTACCTTCTCCTCTAAGGCTATTCAGGGTCAGATGGATGGAGAAATTCCCTGCTTCACACAACTGTAGGCAAACCACAAATGCATCACTAATGCACTCTGAAGGAGTCATTTACATTCTGAAAGTGTCAGCAGCAGACTAATAAATAAGGTTTCAGTGTAAAAACTGCGAGCAGTGCAGGCCTATTAAAATGGCAAATACATACCATAAATACCGCCAGAGAATAGTTCACTTGTATCTTTCCATATGCTGCAAAAGAATCATTACAACGATTTAATGTTCTTTAAAATATACCATGTCTGTAATTAAGTGTGATTATAATTTCACTGTTTCTAATAGTGAACTTACATGGCGGTGTATACAGTGGGTGGTTGATATAGTATGCCAACCAAGCTGAGAAGCCCCAATAATATGCACAGTTCTGAAAAGAGAGACAGTATACATGAATAATGACCTGACATTGTATCAAAAATTCCTTTACAAATATGCCAAGCACTTACAAATACAACAAGCATTCCATTATGTAAGGGATAGCGGCCGACGAGGTGATCCGTTCAATGGAAATAATGGCGAGGTGGCAGCGAAGAACTCGTGGAGTGGAGTCTGCCAAGTCATTATCTCCATTGAACTACCTCGAAGGTCATCCCACTTATCTCCCGTTAGTATTAGGATATAAATTTATCAATAACTTTCGTTATATTTAGGCACCATGTGCATGAGCTACAGAAAAGGCCCATTATAGCTACCGTTAAGGGGGAAAGTAGCGTGAAATCTATGGTTCTACAGAAATCTATGGAAAACTATGGTTGTTATAGTTACCATTCATAAGCGCATTGATATGGAACGGCGCTTCAATTTTTTTTCGGATCTACTTCAAAGGTAGCCAGTTATACAAAGTTAATTCCCACCTCATCAGCCAAGCAGGAAGGAATGTAATGTCTATTATTTCTGTGATCACAGATCTAAAAGTTATGTTCTTATTTAGGTAGAACATGGAAGTCCTGCTCCCTGAATATTGACTAGGGGCTATGTTGTGTCCTGGGATGACCGGCTGCCTAAAGCCACTGTCACAGAACAACTCATGTGTGCACTGACCCCTAGCTGTACCTACCCTCACTATTGTCCTCAGAGGCATGGTGCCATGGGAGAAACGATGCACAAATATAGTTTCAATTAACCTCTTGATGTAGTGGAAGGAGTGACAGATGCAGGCTAGACTGCAGAAAGAGGAGAGGAGGGAGAGAGGGAGGGAGGGAGGGAGGAATGGGGGCATAAGAATAGATATTATAACAACACTGTGAGGGAGTCCATGGAAACAATGAGACGAGATAGAGTCTGCAAATGACAAGACATGTGACCCCAAAGGCCTGAACAAAGACAGACATGCAGTGAGGGGCATGGGGGGAAAAAGAGAAAGAAATAATTGAATGTGATAGGCTAGTGGGTGTGATGGTGAAGAGTAAAGAAGATGATACCCTAAGCAACTTTGTAAGCAATGCAGCTGAGCAGTTCCCCAGTTTTATGGTTCTAGCACATTCCCACTGATCCTTAGCCTGGCCTTGCCTTCCAAGCACTTCCGCTTGATTATCATCTCCCTACAGTGCTAGTCTGGATTTGATCCCATTGAGCTTGTTGTCTCAGGAAGCATTTTAACCTGTCCAATCAGCGAACAGAGAGAGGCGTTGTGAATACAGAGCTAGAATGCTATCAGTCAGGTGCAGATCCAATCTTTTTAAACTTAAAGATGTCAAGCAAGCAATCGAATCTCACTACTGAATGTCCACACCCTCTGTATGAAACAAAAGTGTAGAATGAGGCAAATTTTCATGCTTATCCAGTCAGAACGCATGTTGTCCAGAAACACTGCACACAAAATGACCTCGTGTATCATCACTTTAGGTGTACTTACCTGACCACAGCATACGGGCTCGCTGTGAAGGCATACTTGTGTGTGTAGATGTAGGGCAGGCGAAAATAGAAAAGGAGGTAAATGAGTAGTGGTCCGATGTACTCAGCCAGAAAGACCTGGAGCCCCAAAAAGACACAGTCTGTTACTACTGACACCAGACAACATTCTACCTTGCATCAATAATCATCAAATGTAGCTCCATCAGGCCTACCACATTCAGATATTTCTGAATATATGAATAAAGCATATATTCGCCTGTGTATCTAGTGGTCATAATTATTACATTCCTACAAATGAGTTTCCAAATGTGTCTTTTACCATTGTCCATCCTAACTGGGGCCCAAGGTCTCTGAAGTACATTGTTGCCGTGGTCCCGACAGGAAGACTCTGGAGTATGTCATCATCCCTGAGAGCTCTCCCCTCTGAGGGAGACACATCAAATTCATACAGAAAGGTCAGCTGAAATCTTAATGGGACTGCAATTACCATCCTGCACTATTATATAGACAGAAAATGGATATGACAATCCAATTTTACAAAATTGCCTTGGGCATTTTTTAAATGTCATTCACATTATTATAGTGTGTGATTCTTAGAAGAATACCCCTGTGAATGCTAAATCGTATGCTGATTAGAGTCTACTTTTAGCCTGGCCACCTTTTTCTTAGAATATCAAGGTGACCCCTTTCCTGACCTGGTTCTTGGAAAAAGTAGTGAAAGAAAATGAAACAATCAATTTTCATCAGTTCCCAGTGGTGTTCCCAGTGGTGTAATCATCCTACTTCTCAGAGATGGCCTGGACTGGGGAGATAACCTGAGGCTTTGGAATGGCAGTTAAGCCACTCTACAAAAACCTGAAGACTCAAACCCACCCAGTCACAATTATGGGTTAGGTCAGTGGTTACTAACATTTTTCTTCCAACAATATTGATCGAAATTGTCAACAGCAACTTTTAACGAGTGCATGCATGAAGAGTCAGACTATGTGAAAGTTCTGAGGAGATTGTGACTTACTGGGGTCCAACTTAAGAGACTGTCTAGCAGGATACCACTTTGGGTCTGAGGGAGAATGATAGCAGACAGACAGAGATTAAGCTAACTGGTCAATATTGATAAGCTGCCAAAGCCCACAAGCTAGCCCAAGGCCTAACAGAGCCACAAATCAATAGAGAAAAATTGAGTTTCTGCTGTTAATGACACACTTTTTAAAGTGGTCATGTGGCACATTTTTTGTGCACAAATGCATGTCAAATACATAACCGATGATTATTTTAGTTTACTTTTTGAGGTCTACAAAGTGATATAACAAGCAAAAACTTACATGACTTGTGAAAAAGACTCTTTATGTCCCCTATAGTTGAATGGGGGTCAACCTGTAAGAAAAAAAATTAATGAACAAATAGAAGATTAGAGGAAAAAAATGTATTCAACATTCTCCGCTGTGAGGCATGGTAAAAAGGAAAAACATTTACCTTATCCAGAAAGCAGAGCTGCTCTTTGGTCCGAGAATCCAGAATTTCCACCTAAAATCACAAAGACATATCAGTCCAGGATCTACAGAAATCGGTGAGGCTTCTACGCTTTCTATACAGACATGGCAGGCTGACAGTTTCATTCCATCACTATAAATCCACGTAACTTGGCAAAGGATCTGCAACCTGAACCCACATGGCCTGAGCAGATCTCATTTCATTACAGCTCGCTCTTGTGTGCATGCCTCTCTGCTCTATCTGCTGATGTCTGACCAGGGCTTGATGACCAGGAGACCCTCACTGGATTCTCCCCACAGGGGGGTTCATAATTATCAGGGAGGTACGGTAGCCATTATTTCCAGACAAGCCCAGCTAGAGATTCAGTGACACAGCTGGATTCCAAAGTTCAGTTGGGCAGTGCTCCGCAAAAAGCATCCAAGCCATCTGTTCAGGGACAAACAAACCATGTTTTACACCTAATGCTTCTCAGCTGACAAAACCCTGAGAGCAGACTTAGTTTGACACGACAGCTTAATTCCATCTCAAGAAATAACAAACCATAAAAGAATGAAAAAAAGAAAGAAAAAATCTGTGTGTTTTGGTTTAGAATAGACTGACTGACTACCAAGACTGACACCTGCAAATCCTATCTGCCTCACACCAACAGCTCTTGACAGTCACAACCCAATAGCTGGTTTATCTCCCTGTAAGTCTCTCCTCCTTGCTGACAATCAACTCTTCCCTCTTACATCCTGCCCTGCACATTTATATCTCCCCTAAGCTCAATGCCACAGTGAGATCTCTAGGTACGGCCTAATCCTCTTACACAGGAGGCTCCCCAAGATGAGCCTCTTCAAATCAATATCGATCACCAAACAGGGTCCATTCTGAGCCATTTAGCCAACCAGACAGTTAGTCAGGCCAGTCTACACTAAGATTTGATGTCTATTTACTCTGAACATTAGCAGAGTTGTCTGAATTAAACAGCTCCATATCAATCTTCTTCAGGATGGCTTAGTCGAGTCAGTGCACTATAGTCCTTCTCGTCTTCTTTGTCTTGGATCTTACCGCAGATACATCAAGTTGCAATGCAGATCTTTTTAATCTTAATTAGACCATGTCAGCTCTGATCTACAGTGTATGCAAGGCGATCGGGGAAAGGCTGGAAGTGGGAGGGAAGCAATTTGCCCTGAAAGCACTCGGTATACTGTGCAGCTCAGCATAGCTGTCACCTTTTAAATTGCTCTTTTACTGGACGGCGTAATAACCCCCTAATGGATACCTGAAGATTTGCTGAATGGACCGTGCCAGGCCAAGAAATGCCCACCCGCGGACAATACAGCCATACTGCCCACGCCTGGACCAAAGGTCCTGAAAACCATTGCTTGAACCCTGCCACTGTTCGTGTGTCAGCTCAGCACAGAGGGACTGCCGGGCATCATAATTGCTTTTCTGCTTACACAAACAACATAATGGATAGGCGGCAATTAATCCTGTTTCTATACCAAAAAAAAAGAAAAACACAAGGGTCAGTTACTGTAGGCATATCAGGTAAAAGCCCCCCATGTCAGCTGTGTCACTATGCCCTTGTAAATATAATTATACTGTGGTTGTGTTTGGTCTCCGAGGGCCCTAAGAGACCCGCAGGGTGTCATAACTCCAGAAATGGTGTTGTGACAAACACCGCCTTCCACACAAGGCCGCCATGCAGACACAGCCCTAACAATGAATGTGTTGAAAAATTATTTTTGTCTGAACAAGGGCGACATGAAAGTGCAGGTCATCTAGGGTCTTGTCATTGATATTAGCCTACAGTGCATACTGCTTACAGCCTGGCTGCTTCATCAAGAAAGCACAGATGTACATTGATGTAAACAATTACCAAATTTATATTAGGTCTTGCCAGTACTGTAGAGTAGCTCTATGTAAAAAGGAACAGAAGAGAAATGCATGCCTTTAAGTGTCCTGTCACTGAATTACATAATGTAATCAGCCATATTATCTATGCTATGAGTTAGTACCAGGACGCTGTCGGTATGCCTTACTCTAATAACTGTAACTGGTAGTTGCTCTGTTATTTAAAGCCCTCTCTTGCAAACGCATGCATCAGGCCTTTTCTGCCAACTGGCCAGAGTCATCAATAAAAAGCACTCAGCTGATTTCCGAGCGCTCCGCCATTGACAGCCTGCCCTAAATCTGCCCCAAGTTTCCCTCCGGCAGGGTAAATACAGATGTAATGATGAAGGATGCTGAGGACCCCACTTTCTCATGGTTCATTGCAAAACAGCATTTCAGACAAGCTCATCCACATTAAACTCTATGAAAGAGACACAGGAAGCATTAAGTTTATAGCCTGCTTGCCACACAATATCGGTGTTGTATCACTGGAAAATGACGACAATATCTCCTCTTCCTGTTAAGGTCACATTGACAAAGTCCCTGCTAAAAAAAACAGCACAAAAATTATTTTTTTTACTTAAAGTTATGATAAAAAATTAACTTACTGTAACTTACTTTACAAATAATAATAGTACTACTAATATCATGCGCATACTTACTACTTTAACATTTAAAAATGTACTGTATGTCCTAACATCCAATTAAAATGGTGTGTGCAAACTGTTGTGTGACTCTTGTTCAGTGTATGGCGCAAAGTCACCAAGGCCAATAAAATGTCAACAGATGACAGGCCTGTTGCTCTTATTGGCCACTGAAATTACACATTTACCCATTTGCAGTTACCCTGCAGACCATAGCAGCAAAGACACACAGTAGAGTAGAAGTGAGATAACTGCATTAACTATGGCATGTGAAGTTTCAAAAGCACATAAAGTTTTACAATGTTGACACACAGAATGCTCCCTCCTACAGGGAACATTTGGTTCCAGAGTATAGGGACCTGTAAGATGCTTGCGTGGGTTTGAGTTACACTGAGCCAGAATAAGATTTCAGCCAGTCCTACAGAGACCAACAGAGCAGCAGAACTGCTCAAAAGAGCCCAACACCTCCACAGTTTGTCACCACCACACAGGTGTTATCTGAAATTACGGAACACCTGAAATCAAATTCTCCACATGTTGTGTCAAACAGCGCTGAGATGACAAGTTCAGAGGCAACCAAAATATCCATTTTGTATCTAACTTTAGATACATGTGGCAATACCAAACTTCCAAAACTGTTGTGGATTTTAGATTACATTTTAATATTTTAATTAATTATAGCTCACATGTGGGTAATTATACACAATTAACAGCAATTATAATGTATATCAGTAATATTAATGCTAACATAATACAATGACATTATCACAAAACTTTATGATGTTATCTGAGCACATGTGCAAGTTCTATTAACACTTGCGAGAAAGTTCAACAAGAACTTATTATGAAGCCATATTATGAAACTAGTCCATGTCATTCAAACATCCCCTCCACATGTCAAGTCTCTACTTTTTTCTTATAGCCATTAGACAAAAAAAACAGACTCATACAGACTCGGATATACTTGAGATGAGTGAATGTAATTCCTACAAACTTTAGAAAGTCTTTGGGAAACAAACCCTTAAACTTCAACAGGTCTTACCTCAAAGAAGATGGTTCTGCTCATGTTGATGGTGGTGTGCTTGTCTCCTCTGGCTTACTGTAAATCCTCCCCCAGGTCTCCCAGAGGCACCTCCTACCTTTCCAGCCACACGCAGACCCACTGATCATCTTATGCCTCCCCTCACCTCCCTCTCTCTCTCTCTCTTTGCTCAAGCTCTACCATTTAATCACCCTCCCTCCTTCCTTCCTTCCTCTCTCATCACATCCTTCTCTTCCTTTGGTTTGCTTTTCTGTTTGTGCTTTCCTCCTTTCCTTCCTTCATCTCTCTCTCTCTTTCTGCCTGTCTTCATCTCCAGCATTGATGCTTTACTGCCTCATTCCACTATCTTCTTTCACTACTTCTCCAGTGACCTCTTTTTCTCTCTTATTCTCTCTGTCAGTTCTCTCTCTGGCTGTGCGGAAATCTGACTCCCACTCAGAGAGGCATCTCCATACGGGCTCTGGGAACCAGGGAAAGCCCTCTGTTGGTCAAACTGGGCAAAAATAGAAAACAGCCTCTGACTTATGGCCAGGAATCTGCTGTGATACACACAAAACATAACATACATGCACACATGCACACAGGCATGCGAGCACGCACACGCACACACACACACACACACACACACACACACACACACACACACACACACACACACACACACACACACACACACACAGGCATTGCAGAGTATTCAGTCACAGGCTGTTAACTCTTAGCTACTGCCACATATGTTCTGTCATCAGCAGAACTGGATCCCTTTTTGTTGCTTACAGCTGGGAGTTTTTCTTCTGATGGTTAGAAAATCTGTGGATCAGAGACAGATAGTATACCCACACATCAGTGCCAATGCCTGGTATGTCAAAGAGCAAAACACACTAGTTTTCCCACCCTTGCAATAATCAAATCATGTGTGTTACAATGATAGATTACATTAAAATGACACAGTATTAATATGATAGACTGTAGACTATTTTAACTTGCCCTCGGGTGTTAATTACTGCTGGCCCTCTCCTGCTATCTTCTACACTGTCTCCACCTTCCCTTGACTCACATAGATGAAGATGGACTATCAAGGCTGCAGATGCTAATTTTAGTGTCAGTACATACAGTATGCATTGGTAGGCTACAACAGCTGATATAAGTCTCAGAGTTACATGAGTCGATCTAAACAACAATGCAAATGTTTTCCCTTCTTTTACTGTTCTTCCTCATCACTTCATGTCTTTTTATGATTATGATGATGATGATTATTATTATTATTATTAGTGTTGTGGTGAATGAAGCACATGCATTTGCAATGAAGTATGATAAAGTAGTATTTTGTAGCAGCCTGTCCTAAGGTTTTATTTTTTTGGGAATGCAGACTCTGGGTATAGGTGTTTAAAAATTATGTGCTATTCATTTAATATGATTCATTGGTGATGATAAGGCCATGCTGATGATGCTGTGTGTAAGAGAGAGATAAGCGACTAATGTATTTCTCTATCAGTACATACTGACACATTTGAGAGAACAGAAAACAGAAATCTCATTTCATTCTCCTAGCCTCTGTTCAGTGCGTTTTCTCTCAGTTCTCTTCATTGCAAATTTGAAGTAGCATGTAGTGAACAGAACATAATCAAATGTGTTTTGATCTCTGAACCACAATTTCGTGCATTCTCTCGAGATTACTCCTTTATCACAGTATCGGTGCTTCTGACATCATTGTCACGCTCTGGTGCCTGTGGCTGTGGCGCAAGGAGGCAGGGAAGAAGGTCTTGTTGCAGGGGGGCCCTGGATCCAGTTTACTAGCTTGACAAACTGAAGCGCAGACACTACCAGCACACAAAAGCAGTCCTACACAGGTTTTGGGGGGAGGGGGTTTGCTTGGTGCAGCTTAGAACAAAATAAAAATGACTCCGTCAACTGAACTAGGACACTGGTGACATCTACAGGAAAGGGATGATTTTGCATCTCTGCAGGGAAGTGTGTGTGGTCACAGCAGGTAGTGTGTGCAGCATGACAGCAGCAATCCTGCCTTCATCTCATGAATCATATTCATTAAACCCTCTACTACACTGGTAGTCAGCTACTCACTACTCTGCTACTCCACTAGTGTCTGACAAAAATTATGCAAGTGTTATTTAACCCAGTGTGATTGATTGCTTGGTCGATTGATTGTTTTTGAGCTGAGTGTTTTTTTTTTGTTTGTTTGTTTGGGTTTTTTTTTTGCTTTGCTTAATTAATTGATTAATTGGTTGCAATAGGCTTTAGATATTTAATTATAGGCCTATGTGTATGTAGCAGCCCAGCTAAGGGACACTTACGATGGTCCAGGTGGATGGACTGGGAGACACCCTATGGATAAGTGCAGCTTCCCCCCCACTCTTCGCCCATTTTGGAGGCTAGACGAGTTCCAGCGCAGATTATTAGCATAATCGTTAGCATTTAGGTATCGATATCAACGGCAGCCTACAGTGCAGAAATCAAAGGCTCTTAAAGTATCAGGAAGACAGAGAAGGTCGTGTGTACTACTTCCTCCTCTGAAAACAAAGAGCTGTGCCAGCAGTAATGCTACCACCCTGTCTGCATTTTTTTTTTAAAAGAGGCATCCTGGACGGCACAAAGGTCCTACCTGCCCAAGGTCGCGGTATCTTTTATTGAATTTTCAGTCAGGAGGAATGAACCTGAAGGCTCCTAGGATGGCAACAGAGCGGCACAGCACAGACTAGTTGAGCAGCCTTGTCTTTCCTTGCCAAAAGAAATTAAAAATTCTTCTGTAAATATTCGCCCAACAAACGCGTTTTGGAAATGTTTAAGGAAGAATAAATTGTTGATGGGAAAGCTCTTCAGCTATTTTTCCTCAGGCTGTCTGGACACCTCTTGGCAGATGTCATAGATGACAGGTTGTCAGAGGCACACAAAAGCTTCCCCCCAAGGAGATAAACTGAGCTGTGGTCGTGTTTGTCTCTGTCAGGACATGGATTTATGACCAAGAAGACTGACTAAGAACTTAATCATCTTTTTAGTCTCATTCTGGTTCATATAACCTACAGGTTGTCTGTGCTGTTAATACTCGGTTAAAGTTCAAGTTTCAAACATTGGACAAAAAATGACGGTTCCAGAAGGTCATATTAATGTCAAATAAAGACATGCTCAGAAGTAGTGCCAGATCAAATATCTTAGTGAGTCCTTACACCACTAGGGGGCAATGTCAGCATAGCCTGAGTATTCTTAAATTTCCTTAGAGCAACTAGCCAGAAAATATTATCTTAAAGGAAAAACTGTCAGGAAGAATTTACTGAAATAGCAACTGAGTAGAGTCCCTGATCTTTTAAATATTGAATCTCCATGCTGCCAGTGCTTGTTTGGTAACAATGATACAAATGTTTCCATGTTTGTGGTCTTCCAGAATCATCATGTATGTATTGAATTAAAACATGTCAAACACTGATGCAGAGCTAAATAAAATATGTCATCTGCTGAAATGAAAACATATGCTTGATTTGTTCCTTTGGTTCCCAATCCGTTTCACTATTCCATTTCAAGTGTATGTATGCTGAGGCAAGAAAGTGATGGCATGTAAACACAGCATTTATTATTATTGTTATTATTATTAGTGTTCCTTTCCTGATGCTTATATGTAATTCACTGAGGGCAGGCCTAATGCCCCTGACCCAGTTTACCCTTGTGGCTGAACCAGATTTACCAACATTTGACTGCTTATAGCTGTACCACATTCCGTGTACGATAGCCAAAGAGAGGCAGCAGTATTTAAGTGATGCCGCTTTATTCTTCCTCTTTAAAAGCCACATCATTCACATGCAGCCCCCCTGAGTGAGCCGCTGAAACGCCCGGAGCAGGTTGGTGGCAAAAGCTTCTGTGACCCGTTCATATATCCAGTGGAAGTGAGCTTTTGTGCATTCAACGTGCTCTGGGGCCATAGCTGTTTTTACGCTCTAATTCCACATCAAAACATTGTTCAGCCCCATCAGCCCATTAACTCTGTAGCCAGTGAATGTACAGCCATGATCTGATCCGGTGTTTGTTTCCTCAAATGTCATGTGTTAAACAATACTAAATGAATGATACTGTCTATGATCTCATCAATAATGGTTAGAAATCTCAATCCATTCGTATTTTATTCAGTTTTTCTCTGTAATGTCTTTCAAGGATTGCTGCTAGAGTCTTCAAGGGGACAGACAGAGAGAGATAGGGAGAGAGAGAGAGAGAAAGAGAGAGATCTGTTTGGAGACAGCATGAGAAAAATGTCCCTTCTAACCTCAGGGAGAAGCGAGAGCCAATCCAATGCGCAGACAATTACAGGAGAACACTTCTGACGAGGAGGCCAATTCTCATCTCGATGTTATCACAAGAGCACCCAAAATGGCTGAGAGATAAGAAAGCTGTGGCGTCATAGGGGCACTCCTGTGATCTGAGGATTAAGTAATACAATGCCAAGACACTTTTCCATGTATCCTCCTCAGTTGGATACAGTTCTCTGTTAAATTATCCCCTTTAATCACCAGACAGTATTTGCAGATTGAAAATATTGGTGCAGTTTGTGATTCTAATCTAAAATACACAAATTCAGTAAACTGCTGCCCACAGTCTTACTTCTCAGGCTGTGTACAATGTTGGCAGATAAAAAAAGACTTGTGTGTGTGTTTGTATACAGTCTTGGCTTTGTAAACAGGTGACTAACAGAATGGTTCAGTCTAAGCCATAAATACTCCCAATCAACATGTGCTTCAGAGGCATGAAAGAGAAGTGTGTAATGTGGTTATCCACTGAAAGCAAATATCAACAAACTTTTACCAATAATTAAATAAAAAGAAAACCAAATTGCAGACTGTAGCTTTTCCCAAAGTCATGTCCTTCTCTAAAATGGGCATAGGAAGAGTGCAATATATTTCTTCCTGGGGGTATTCTTAATAATTTACAACCACACATCTGTTATATTCCACAGTGTCTTTTATGGAAATGTTACTAATTAGTGGATTAGGATCAGGCGACAGAACAAGTTCTCTACACCAGCACTTGATCATCTACGCCAGTTAACAACAACAATCTGATGCCCTCTTCAGTTGCCCAAAGGACTTCTGCAAAGCTGCTGCTCCTACCAACCTTAGTCTCTGTGGTGTCAGAGTTTTGCCCTCCACTTGATGGACAAACTGTGAAACACTCAGGGACAACTTTGGCAGACTGACTGCTCCTGCCATAGCCCTTAGCTATTTAAGCTTAATCAGTGTCGGCAGTATTGGGCAGTAATGTGCTTGGTCCTTTGATAGGGACTAGTGCATCCTCTGAAGTTGATTAGTGGAGGATCATTATATTTCACATGGGGGAGTATCTGTAGATGTCATCTGTCAGAGCCTTGGAGAGAGGTTCTCCATTTGTGTTCCTGTCTCCTAGAGCCATGTAGCCCTCTTTGTTCAGTCAGTTTTGTGTGTGTTTGTCTATGTGATGGAGTGGACTTTCTCATTTGCTGTGTAAAGTCACAGCTGAGACGCTGATGCCATTGTTATTTGATTTGTGCTGATGTTCCTGCTGTCAATCTGAACAAATACGGGTGATTTTCAGCAACGTGACTGCGAGTGTGTCAGCCAGCGAAATCGTCCCTGCAAGTCAGAAGTAGTCAGCATCTTTTCCTCTAACTTTGACTTGTTGTCGTGTCTTGGTTATTACTCAGTGTCGGTGGCTAATGACAGCTCTTATCCTAAGGCTTAAGTCTAAAGGCTTCTACTGTGTAAAAACATTCATTTGACTTTTATCATACTGCACATCCCTGCACAACTGCTTCCAGAAGAGAAAACATTAAGCATTGGCTCCTCTGTAGTATACACATCCCCTCCAATAGTGCTCTCAGGCAGACAATTACTGAATAGTCTAAATTGTTGCAATAAGCAGAAGGACCATTTATGTTGAACTGGTGTTGGTGTTGTTTATGTTGTTTTGTGTTGTTTAATCTATGACATATGTCAGAATTGTATCACTTGCATTACTTCTATGGTAGGATATTTGTGATATAGTCGTGAAGTGAAAGCTAAACAGTTTGCATATAGAAATCCTCATCATACATGGTTTACTATGTTACAAATACTCACCCAGCTGGAATTCAGTACAAGAAAATTTGTGATGCCGTTCATAGCTGATATTTAAATTTTAATCCTTTATATAGCTATAGACTGTTGAAGCAGCCATTTGGTATATAATCATGTTCATACAGATAGTTTAATTGGAAGTCACAAATCATGAAATCAATACCGATCCATCAATTTTTTTGGTTTGTACATGTCCCTGTATGCTTTGCATGTGTTTTGCTGTTCTGTCTTCAGTTTTCTTTCTGTTTCCATTTCTGTTTCTGACAGGCTTGTGAAGCTTAATTGTTCCTTCCCCAGCAGTGATGTGATTTTAAAATTGCTGTCCTCATCACGCAGGGAGATGCACTTTTTGGGATTGCTTTATATGTTATTTGCTGCTGCTGTGCTGCCCTAATGCTATGCACCACCTTTGGCCAAAGCCCGAGTGGTCTTACCTTTGCCAATGTGTTTGCTAATGTTGGGAGGCCTGGAGCCACCAAGATCTTTTTGAGGCATTTATTTTCTCTTAGATCTTTCTTTCTGTATTATTTTTTGTCACCTAAAATTAATTTGCAGTGGGCTAAGTTGCATGTGTTCATGCCATTTCCAAAATTTTTGTCTATGTTTCTAATCTCTTAAGAGGGACATAACAGCCTTGTGAGCCTTGTGGCTTGTATTGTCTCTAGAGTATACTTTTAATGTTTGAGTAAATACTCTATACCTGTCCATAGAAATGTGCAAGGTCAGACATTTAAGTGATATTGCACAGTGGTTCAGCAGCGTACACTGCAGCTTTGAGAATTGTATATCAGCATCATTGCATGTATTGCAATATGTGAGGAAATCCTCTTTGCTTTTAGAAAAGCCACTGCAGTGACTGTGAGGTCACTGAGGCAGTTGAGCAAGTCCTAAATTAAATTATTATGAAAGGCCTGAAAGTTAATTGCTGTCACATTGTAATGTCACCAGGCAACACATGAACAAAATGGCTGACAAGGCAACAAAGGCAATCGTTTTGCCACACAATTCTTCCATTTCACTAATACTATAATGTAATTATCTAGATACCCTAATCAGTTGGAAGCCTGTGGTGACTGTGGTTAATGCAGTGAGTAAGAGGTGGGACCACTATGGAAATAGTGCACTGTCTGAAGGTAAATGTGATTGGCTCACTTTGATGGAATAACCAGAACACTAAGCAATATTATTGCATCACTGAGGTTATAGTGGAAGGAGATCGATCAGAGCAGAGTGCAGAACTACTGAAACATATTTCTACTCTCTTTTTTGTGAAAACCCTGTTAAGGGTCGTGGGGAAAGGCATGTGCATCCATCCATCCCATCCTTGTGAAAACCTTTCTTCAGATTTCACTTAAAAATTGACACAAACTCAAAGATGAAATGATTCGATTTTCTTTGTCAAAGGTCATAGCCTCAGGGATATTTCGTCCCCATTTTCATTATACCTCAAGAGTGCTTTGAGGGGAAATTACTAACATTTGGTACAAAGAATAAGTTGGACTGAAATATTAACACATGACAAGGTCAAGTTCACTGTGATCTCATATTCATTTAAACACAACTGAGGAATGCCAAAGGGAAAATCTTCCAATTTTATACCAACACTCACATAGACTCAAGGATGAACTCACACTCATACCCTCACACAGACACAAGAATGAACTCAAATATTCCCCCATCTTTCTCCCTTTTTAATTGTTAAAGGTCAAGGTCACTGTAGTCTGTGAAAAAGTTTAAACTGAACTGGTATGGCAGAGGCATAGAACTGTAAGCTGTTTAGTTTCATCTATAGCATTACAGATTAAATGCATCTATAAATGCACTATAAATGTGTGTTTATATTTGGAGATTGCAGTGGACAAACGCTTTGCAATATCCACTAATGAAGTGCAGTCCACAGAATTTCAGACTCAAATGGGGGAATGATGGTTACCTCACTGTTGTCTCTGAGGTGTCTGCACACTGCACTCCTCTCCTCCAGAAATTAGGAAGTCCTCTCAGCTGCAGAGATTTGGAGATCCAAAATGAGAGGCAACAGCTGCCACCCGTCTTGGGAAGACTATTCCACTTTGTCTTGCAAAACTTTACAGAAGTTTGAGTGCCATCAGCTAGCATGAAGCAATGGTGTGTCTTTGATCTTTCAAGTCTTTCCTCAGAGTGCAGTTTCACAAACCTTCCAGTTACTTGGAAGGAAAGGTCATAATCTGTAGGTCTGCTGAAAGGTAGGAACGTACAAAAGCTCTGCAGTTTTTTTTTCTCCTGCAGGTATGAAGAAGAATAAGTCATGATTGCACCCAGTAGATCTGGTTCCCCTAGCTCCTGTGATTGCTAGAAATTACATCACCTATTCTTCAAATGATTTATAACCCAATTACTGTAGCAACATGGTGGATGTTTAAAACTGCATAAATATTCTCCCATCTTTCTCTCTGTCTCCTACTCTCTTTCCTTCGGTCTCATCTAGAAAATGCTCGCAGGCATGGGTGGCGATGGGTGAACTCAAAGCAACGGGGCCTTTCACTGTATTATGCTGACTAATGAGAATACTAACACGTGTGTCTTCGAAAAACGTACTCGCTTTCAGGTCGTATATTAGCCCACACATCTCCCGACTCAGCAGCACAAGGGAATATAGGAAGAAGTGAACACAATCAAATATGTGTGTGTGTGTGTGTGTGCGTGTGTATATGAAAGAGACAGTGAGAGAGAAGGGAGGGGATGTATGCTTACAGGAGGAGCAAGGTGTTTGGGGAAAACACTGATTTATGTCAGAGGATCGCTGGCCTCGGCCTTGTCGCTGGGGTGTGCAGTGATAAAAGTCTTCCCTGATAGCCATGGGCTGTGTCCTGTCCTCCTAGCTTTTTTTTTTTTTTACATTCTGCACGTCAGTCGCCGCCGATGACAGGCGATATGAAAAACACCCAGGCAAGCAGGAAACTTCCCATGGTTTATTCACAGAGCCCCTGCTCCTTGGGGCACAGAGGCAACCATAATATGCATCAGCAGATGAAAGCTGCCCGGCGTGTCTCTGTAGGCTTCACAGTTTATCAAACTCCACTCATCCCCATCTCTCCGCAGCCCAAATGCCACTTTGTTCGCTAGTCGTTTGGGTGACAAGGACGTGCTGCGAAAGACAAAAGCACGGCTGAAATGTTTAAAAGAAAATGCCAGTTTCCTGTTGTCATCCCCAAAAGAATGCTGGTTTTGAAGGTAATATGATGAGCTCCCACAGATGGTCAAGGAGAAGATGAATGACTGAGCTTAAAGTGTGATGTGAGTTTAAGTAAATGTGTAGACACAATGCTCAGTGATGTTAAAGGCTGCCATAGTCATTTTATGGTAAAATGAAGAAATTAAGAGGGTCGTCTGATGAGAAAAGAACTGTTTCATTCAAGATCTTTTTGACTCTTACAGGCTCTCGTTTCAACTGTTACACAGGTTGTTTGTGACGTAGGAAACAAATAGTCCAATAATTAAATAAAATTACACACATACACACACACTCACATACATAGAGAGAGAGAGAGAGAGAGAGAGAGAGAGAAAGTGTTAATTGTAAAATTATATAGTAGTAATAATTGTTGTATTAATACTGTGTACCCGTAGACGGAAGAGATGGTGGAGATTGTAGACTCCAAACATACACACCAAACAACCATCCAAACACACAGGATTTGTCTATTTTTTGTCTTTTTCTATTTGTCTGTTTCTGTAGGATTTACTTATTGAGCCTTTAGAGACTAACCAAATATGGAATATAAACTGAGACAAACTTTAGCATTGATTGTGGTCTGTTTGAGGAAAATAACTCTTAGATAGATAAATAGATAGATAAATAAAGCATACTTGAAGAATCAAACAAAACTGAAGCCAGAAAATCTGTGTGTTTGGCTATTAATGATGGTCTCCGTCCTCCTTGTCTGACATGCTACGTCTGGAGGCGATGCTTAGAGTTGCAGAAGAGTGACAGATCTTCAGCTCCCAATGCCCCAGCTCCCACTGCTTGTCTCACTGCACATCCCTCCCCCCTCCCATCTAGCACCCCACTGTTGCAGGGGAGAGAGATGTTTTCCTGACAGCATCTTGGCAGTGTTCGACTCTAGCCAAGCCGCACTACCCCCCACAGAGTGCTGGAGCCAGTTTTGGCTGTGAGGCTGAAGTCGGTGTGACCCTGCACCACCCTGTCCTGGCTAGAACTGAGGGCTGAGGGGGTGGGGGGTCTGAGAGGAGAGGTGGCGTTGCAGTGGCTCCAACTTCATCACCAGGCAGGGTCAGGCCCTATCAGTTGCTGCCAGGGATCCTTTGCACTGTGCACCAACAGTTTGGAGGTCATGTCGACCACAATATTGTATTGATTTTTTTGTTGTACAGGAAAATTGCTATTCAGTAGGCAGGGGAGGCAGAGGTAGCAAAACAAGATGCCAAACGGCCACATGATCAGGGCATTTGAACAGTATAATGTACAAAATTGCGATAAACACAAGAACAAGCTGTACCCCATGACTATATGACAGTTCTGCTAGCATATTACAGAACAGAAATTGTAATGCACAGAGCATAAACTCGGGAACATTTCAAAGGCTATGCTGATGCGTGGGTTTTGACATGAGAATGCATCCCAGTCTTTGTCAAGCCTCTGATCAAGCCTCTGTAATGTAGTTTAGTTTATAGGGAGACAGGAAAGCTCTTCATGTTTAACCTCTCGAACAATTTTTCTCTAAATACAGCTGGTGCCAAACAAGGCTTTGTTGCCTAAATGCCTTGCCTGAGATCATGTTTCACTAAACAAATAAATAAATCAAATCATAATTCGAATGACAAAAAAACATCAAAGAGAACAAGTCTTCAGGTCAGACAGGCTGGGAGACAAAAGCATCTGGTACGCCAGGAAGATAAACGATGTGTGCAATTTTAGAGTTCATTGCCAAGTGGAGTTGGCTGCTTGTTTCCATACCCCTCACCTTGATACGCACACACACATACACACATACACACACGCACATGTGCACACATACATACAGACACACACACACATACGCAGAGCCAGTTTCCATGGCACTACAAAAGAAGCTCCATAGGGTGTGTGTGTGTGTGTGTCTATTGTACAAAACAGACCCAATTGTTGTTTTTAATGCCAAACAGCACTAAAATCTACAGTTATCGTCTTTGTTTCGTTGCAGTTATTGGAATGTGCAGCTAAGGGCACGTACAGTCCCACCCTAATTCTTAAGATACTCACTGTCAGACCTCTTCATTCAAGTCCCTTGTTAAATTCAGGTCCAGATCAATGAAAGAGATTAATTGCTATGGGTTAAGCAGATCTCTAATGACAAAACAGGAGAAGGATTTTAAGATTAATTTTGCCTTTAAATTCAGTTGACACCACAATTTTGTTCATTTGTATGCTAAAGTCCTTTCTTTTGAGCAATGTTATTATTTGTGGTCATAAGGGAGGCCAATGGTATTAAATGTTTTAAATTGTACAAGGATTCGCACACACGAACACACACACGAACACACACACACACACGGACACAGACATAGACAAACACAATCATGACACTCATGTGCCCACAAGAAACAACATCTTGTTAAGGAGATAAGGTGAAAGCGCAAACACTGTCTAAAATAAGAGGTCCTGGCATGTAATTGTTAGGATGCACCTTAACCCTTTGGGCCAGCCATCTGCCTCTGACAACTGCAGCTCCTATCAAAAAGCACTCCATCTTAAAACAATATAAACATTAATCACCATATCGTAGGGCAATTATCAAATGGCAAGTCATTACCATCTCTTAGAGGCCTTTCATTCATTCCTTTCTTTTCCTGGTGACCTCTTTGGCCCCAATTTTATTTTATTCATAAGACTAAAGTTATCGAATTCCTGCCTTTAAATGTGATTGTCAGGCCTTGGCCTTTATTCCCTCTTAACAGCCCACCTCCACCTCCACCAGCCCCCAACCCCCATCCCTCTACCCCATGCCCTCTCAAGTCTGGTGACATTTAGAGAGGGTCTATAACACGGCTCCCCCTAGCCAGTAATGGATGTCAGAGGGAGGGAGTATGGTTTTGGAGCGAGCAGTGACAGACCTGGGCACAGCCAGATGTCTCTGGGAGTGCAGCATCGGGGCGGGGAGGCTTCCCTTTCTCCCCTAATTGTATTTCATCATGGAGGCTTCCAAGTAGCCTCCAGGGCTCCAAACCAGTGCCAGGCCAGATGCCAGTTGTGCTTCATCATCACGTGTGGCACGCGCACAGATTGGCTAGGAGAGAAATGCCCTTGTTTTGTTTGTGGTGGTGCAGAGATGGGAGTGGTTATGTCTAGCACTAAAAGCCTTTCTAGCTCTTTTACCAATGAGCTCCATATTGCTGGTGAACTAATGGGTTTAATTTCTGACGGAATGCATAATGGTGACCAAATAAATGACAGATACTATTTTTCATTGCCACTGTGTGTGAGTGTGTGTGTGTGTGTGTGTGTGTGTTTATGTGTGTGTGTGTGTGCAAGAGAAAGAGAGAGAGAGTGTGTGTGTCTGTGTGTGTGCGTGCGTGTCCATGAAGCCAAACAGAAGGAATCTAGTCATTTTTGTTCTTCACTAGCTACTTTTACTCAGTTGCCCTTGAAAGGAAAAAAAACGATATGGGTAAATCATCTTAACTACTGGAAGTGTATACTAAACTGTTACTATTGATGTGCACTCTGAAATACTGCAAATGTAGACTCCTGTGGAACTGTGGGATGGCATTATCTCCTTTCCATTCATAAAGGATGGTCCAGTTTATCCTATGCTAAAGGAGATTAGAAAGGATTTGAACGGTTCTTATCATGACTGCTGGTTAGATACTTTCAAGTCATTTCACCAAGTTGGGAACCTTCATAAGGAAAAAAAAACACTAACTGAAAAACTGTGCTCGTCCACCATTTAAAATGTTTTGCTTCTTCATCCCCATGGTCTAATCTATGCACTTGATATGAGTCTACTCTGGAATGCAGGTAAGAGAGAGAGAGAGAGAGAGAGAGAGAGAGAGAGAGAGAGAGCAAGCCAACTATAAAAGCATGAACACTTGATTCAATGAAAGACATAAATATCATATCATAATACAAATCATGAATAATCTATGCTAAGTCATTGCCCCCCACCTCCCCTTCTGTGTATGTATGTGTTTGTGTTAGCGTTTGAAAGTGATAGATGATGTGTGTGTCTGGCGTGTGGATGTGGCAGTATAAATTCGGAGTGGTGCCGAGGCCGGGAATGAGTTGAAGTCAGTTTTCATTATTAATGGTATTACTCTGGCTGGGCTGTTAGTGCTGAAACAAGGTCTAGACACAGGGTCTGAGCCCACAGTGGAGCTCCACATGTGGAGCTGCGACCCCACCATTTTAATGAGGTGGCAGGGTTCCATTAAATCTGTACTGTAAGCATTGATATACAGAGAAGAGGGGAATTGGCGGACTTAAATTAGAATATGTAAATTCCTAGTAATTGGCTCACAGAGATGTGCTTTGCATGCAGGAAGATTGGATAAACTCTTGTGAGTTGATTGAGCATGTTTCAAGAGCAGAAACATTCTTGTGGTGCGCTTAATGATAAAGAGAAGAATTGCAATGGCAGAATCATAAAAAAAATAGTATTTCTCTCGTCTGTCTGTTGCTGCAAAGGAAATTGCTTCTACCTTGTCTTTTGAGCTAGAAATGCCTTGTCCTTATGCATGAGACTGCATGAAAGGCTAAAAAGACAATAGCATCCACTGGGCCGTTAGGACTGACAAGTGGCAGGAAACCATAGACAAGGCTGAATGAACAGGGCATGCAGTGACATGAAAAGATAGGCAAAGCTTAATTTTATGTAAGTGTAAAGCACGCCAACATGGCAACTACCAATAGGAGTAAGGCAGAGAGGGCACGGATGTTACCTGGGGAACCAGTTCCCTGTAAACAGGCAGGACCACTGCATGCTAATCACTCCTTTGTGCTCAACAGCAACACACAGACTGAGCAGAACCACAAAAGGGCTTGGCAAGAATCTGAAGCATTCAGCACAGGGTCCCTTCTTGCTGATGCATCGAGGCTTGTGAATAACTGATCTCCCCTTATGGACCTTCCCATGACAAATGTCTAATATGTATACTAGATGATTTTTTTTCTCCAGTATTTCCATTTTTAATATACATAAATGGAGAAAGGGTGTTAAAATAACAACTTGCATAGTGGAGAGACTTGCCTCTCTCTGCTACGGTGCATTTTAAAATGATGAATTACTTTGGCAAAAGATATCCTCTTATGAAAACTCTGAAGGGGGCCAAAGCAAAGGTTCCCCACATGAACTCTTTGCTACTGCATCACCATAGGATCTGACCTTAGTCAGACAATGACACAATGACAGTCGTCGAGGTGTCCATATATGCAGTATATATATATATATATATATATATATATATATATTTTTTTTTTTTTATGGATGAGATGGAAGCAAAGAGTTCCACAACACAAAGCCATCAATATGGATTTTCATGGGTGTCCCATTATATTACTACACAACCTGTCAGCCATTTAGAAAATAGTATTTCTTCTCTCTGGGTGAAAACTGCGAATGAAACAAAGGCTCTCTTATTAACTAGTGTAGTAACAAGGCCACTGTAAATGGTTATAAAGGTTTGTGCACCCACTTAACATTCACCTCTTCCTGCCTGCTGTCGCCTCTCCATCTGATTGATGACAGAATTTATCAGACAGGCAGTACTGGTGTGTGTTGTTCGAATGTAATCACATGCTTGACCAGAGCAGATTGCGCTATCATTTCCAGGCTCTCCAAGAATGATGACCACACCTCTTTGTTGAGTGCTGACTGCTCATTGGTCAGCATGTGCCCGCTGTCCCAGACAAGCCTGGCCCCTCTGTGATCTGCTATTCAGGGTTGATTGACACTCCGGAAAAGTGGGTGTGATTTAGGCGTTGCTCCTTAGGTTAATTAATTTTCTTCTGCAGCAGGCTTGGGATCGTGTCAGCCAGATCACCTGTGTTCCTGCTCGCCGTGCCAGGGCTCCGGGTGAGGACATTAATCTTGCAATCATATCGACACACACACACACACACACACACATACGCACACACACACACACACACACACACACACACACACACACATACACACATACACACACATACATACATACACATACATGCACACACACACACACACACACACACACACACACACACACACACGCACACACAAACACACACACACACACACATGCACACACACACACACATGCACACACACACACACACAACCACACACACACACACACACCCACACACACACACACACACACACATACGCGCACACACACACACACACACACACACACACACACACACACACACACACACACACACACACATATACACATACACACACACACACACTCACACACGCACACACACACACACACAGGACAGGGAGCTAGCTTCAAGGGAAATAAGTGATGTGCTTTTGCCTGTATCCAAACTAAGATAAGGTTATATAGAGTTTAAATGCCACAGGCCAAAAAGAGTGGCAGAGGGTCGGAGGAGCCTGACACTGCATTTGACAAAGAGCATTTCATTACCAGTAATACTGATGTGAAATCTTGGTGTGCAGAGGCTGAAAGCACCTTTAATGTAGTCATTTCCTTTTATCATTGACTGTCTACAGAGGCATTTCCACCTGTCCCTATAGTATTGGATGTTAACTATGATCCTCCACACAGGAAAAAAACAGCCCTCAACTTCTAACTGTCAATACATTCCAGCATCATATCTTTTTTTCACAAACACTCAGAGATGTGCCTGTGTCAGTAAAAGAAATGAATGAGAGCAGAGGAAGGTGGAAATCAGATACACTCAAGGCCACAGGGGAGGTGTCAGAAAGAATAGCAATAACACAATAGCAGTCACCCGCCACAAAGGCAGGGGACACAAGATGAGGCATAACAAGCCTTTGTGATTGATATGGAAATCAGGGGATGATTTTCAAACTGCCTTTACAACATGAAGTGAATTGCAGACCTGCATGTAGAATTGCCCCTGAATAACGACCGGGCCCCATGTAGGCCATAGATTTGGTCCAAATTGCATGGGGACTGAGGAGCATTTTATGTTGGCGAGCCGAAAATAATTGAGGGATTTTATCAGAGCAAAGGCCAGCCAGACATTCGATTTAGTTGTATTGATTTTTAAACCAGAGTCTTTTCTTTAATTTTCAACCAATTCAACGAAGGAATTCAAAACAGTTTGTGTGGCAAAAAAGGTAAACGTTAGAAACAAGATCTTCACAAATTATATTCTATTTCTTTAACAGGCTATGTCAATACCTGACCTACCAGAATATCAGATTTCTTCGGCAATAATTTATTACTACCTTTTATACCCTTTCTATTCTCCCCTCTGTAAGTAAAATTCTCTCTCTCTCTCTCTCTCTCTCTTTCTCTCACTCTCTCTTTCTCTCTTCCCCTCTCTGCCTTCTCTCTCTATTTGCCTTTCTTACACTCTGCCTGTTTGACATTTAAAATATTACACAAGCTATCACTGCTGCTCCTGTCTCAGTTCACAAAAGTCTTGGAGTCATTCTTCTCTGAACACTTCCAATTGGTACCTCTTACACCCACGCGCATGCACACACACAGAAACACACACACACACACACACACACTTATATGCTTTGGAGTGTTAGCTGAAGTGGGTTGATGAATACAAAAACTACCATTTAACTTGTTAGTTGGAGACCCTGCTCTTTCTAAAACACACCTTTTGGTGGACCTTAAAATGCACAAGTCAGTAAAGTGTTTTACTAGTTAGGAGCTTGTGGGCTGGAGCATCAGATAGCTATCTGGATAGACTCAGAAACTTCCTTTTTCTCATTTTTGTTTTCCTTTTCAAACTCCTGCTTGGTCCTACTGATAATCCATCACTGTTTGGTGCTAAGAGGGTTTGCTGCAACTTCCAACCTGCTGCAGTAATGACTTAGGGCATTACTTCACACCTGCCTGTTGCTGTTCAGGGGACTGATGAAGCTTATGGAACTTCTCGCCAGCTTGCCTCCCTTGCAATCACAGCTGTGTAGAAAATAGCTGTTTTATTGGTTGGGAAGGGGGGAGGGTTGGGGGACATCCTCCCTGCCTTTCCCCACTTTCCCCTCCCCACCACCTCCCTACCTCAATAATCTTTCTGGGAAAAGAATTTTCAAAGCTGCAGGAATAAACTCAGCCTGTGTTCACATTCATTTATCTCGCCTTGGCATGTTGACGCGAATAAACATGTGGTCGTGAATATCAAATCCGGAGTGGAGAGGGGAAAGATACGCCGGTTGAGATTGCTCTTTGCTGGCTGCCAGGCATATATCTCACCTCCTAGCTTGCTTGGAGGAATGTAAAATGAGGGTTGTGAGAAGCAGGCCTTCGTTTGTTTTGCTTTCATCTTTACCATGACAGATTATTTGGTGATGGCGATGAGCGTTGCTAGGCCAGTTGTTTTAATGGCCACTTCAGACCTCAAGCCAGAACTATGTTATAGATCACTTAAAGAGAGATCGTTCACACCTCCATCGTGATGCAGTTCTTTTCATTTGCTTAGAGCACTAGTAGACTACAAGACTTATCTTTTATACAGTCTGCGCTAAAGCTGAGGTGGTTCTTACCCTAAGCCTCTATTTTGATGTTGTGGTTATTGCAAAATTGCAACTCCTCTTTAGGAGGAGAGTAGGCTTATTAGTGTATAATGGTAAGTATCCCTGCAATAACTTTCTCGGTTATCGGAGATTTGGCACAGATCTTCTGGGCAGGATCCATGTCTTCTGCTTCAGTCAGGGCTGTTATTTACTTGTCTCTCTCAAGACCTCTTTGTGAGAGCTCTTCACTTTCCATTCTTTCAGACTAGGAGTGTTGCTCCATTCAAGCGTGGTGCATTTCTGGCCTGAACACGCACCCTTTTTCTGAGAGAAAAATGCCATTGTATGCAACTGTGATAATCACTGCTATATTATCACAGGGGATCTTACTCCTCTCTGGCTAAGGTGGGCTGTGAGGATGTTCAACTATGAGTGCAAGGCTTTTCTCCATCTTGCTGTGCACTGCATACAGATATGGTAGTTATATACAGTGAATGTCTCAACACTATTCAAGTGAAGGCAGATAAAAACCTTTCTTTTAAGCACTTTCTTTCACTGTCAGCCCAGGGGGGAAAAAAGGCAGAATACGACAGACAGTAACAGAACTTAGAGCTGCATATGGTTCTGTAGAAAGACGTGCAGGTTTTTTTCAAGTCCTCACTGTTTCATGCTAGATGTGTGAAATATATCTTCATTCATTACAGATACATTTAAAAAATATAAAATAAAATCTATACTCTTTATGCATTTGAAACCAGATCAAATTTATGTCGAGGTAAGTAAATTAACTGATCATATTTAATTTTATACAGTCTTTGGTCCATTCTCTTTTTTTACTGCAGTTCAAGGAAATGGGGTTCAGTCCAATGGGGAAATGGGGTTCAGTCCAATGCACCTTCAATCAGGACATGCGGTATATGGTTACCTTCTCTATCCAGACACATAATCTACTTCTATAACATGATGTAACACTTCTAACCAACGCATTTAGTTTAAAATAACTTAGGTTGCTTAAAATAATATATTACATGAATGAGCCATTCAATAAGAATGATTTTTTGAACAATTCAGGGAAGCATGAGTTTACAGTGGCAATATGAAGACCCAGAGGTGTGAAAACTCCTGCAGGGTCTCTGGTTCTTCTGCCAGGCTAATGAGTTCTGGAGGCTATTTAGATTCCCACTGCGACTGAGGGAAGAAAGAAGACTGACACCCCAGAGAAGAGAGGCAGGGAAAATTGCGCTGGGCAGGTTGAGTCACTCCTGTTCCTCTGCCTTGATCTTGATTGAAAATGCCAAAGGACAGGCTCAAAGTCATTTGGTGAGGAAGCCCCACCCCCCCCCCAAAAAAAAAAACTGGTGTTGGCCCGTTTGCTCGCCACAGGGAGTCTCATCATCAGAAAATGGCTCCTTCATAGGATGTTAAGGGAAAGCTGAACCTGACTGAACCCTCCCCTCCAGTACTGAGATTCACCATCAACAACAGCCTAGAATAAAGCATTTCTTATAGATGTTGTTAAAAATATGAACTTTATTCTCACAGGAACACAATGATTACTACAGTCTTGTACACATTTTTACTGTCAGAGATACAGCACTATGCTTTTAGAGTATGTCTCAGGTTGATGAAGTGAAAGTCCAGTTTGAACAAATAAGAAGTCAGTCTGAATTGTATTCCTCACAAATTGCAATTGCCACTACAATACTGTAAATGAAAGAATAAGATACAGCAAATTATTTTCATAAGAGATACCTTTTCTGAAATGAATCACTTGGCAAAATGTACACATTCATGCATGGACGTCATCGAAAGCCAGAGGCTCTCCGATGTGAATACTGCAAATAAGGCATCATTGCAATCAGCAGCAATGGATGTTTGTAAATCTCAAAAAATATTCTGCATTTCACTGGAATATAATCCGTCCTCTGCCCATATATTTGTCCATTCCATACGCATGTGTCCCATCCCATATAAAAAGGCAAATGTCTTCAACTCTTGAAAATGTACAGACTGTAAATCACATTAGAGGTGATGAAAGCTCCCCAAGAAACAGTTAACAAAAGTAAATTGTGAAAAATGTACAAAATGCTTCATCACGAACTATGACCAGTTATATCTGTATAAGCCACTCCTTTTAAGAGTCATCCTCGGTCTTGATAACATGGAACAATGTGACATTGAACAGCACCTGGTGACCGTTGTTCCAACCGTAGAGGGCTCGGTCGCGAGGATTATAGTCTAACATCGACATGTGAAAGTACTGGTTGTGGAAGGGGATGTCCGTGTACTCGTATGTGGAGGTCTTGGTGTTGTATGAGTAGTAGACTTTAGCCCCGGTCATGTGTGAGTTAGTGATGTAGAGTGTACCACAGATCATAAAGGCCTCACCGGCATTCCGCTTGGAGTACTCTGTGTTCCATGTGTGGAGCACCTCCAGCGTCTCGGGGTCCAGCTGAGCGATGACGATGTTGCCGGCGTTCTGATTGGTGGCATACACTGCCCACATTCCCAGCTCGTCAGCCATCAGGTCGATGTCGGACGAACCCCCCCACGTGTATGGATAAACGTTGTGGAAGCCAGCGTGCTCCAGGGCCCGTTGGGCCAGCACTCGGCCCGTCTCGAAGCTGTACTTCACGATGATGTTGCTCTGCTCCTTGTTGTAGTACAGCGAGCCATTGTACACCACATGGTTGGTCCCGGCCCACTTGTATGGCAGGTAGTAAGTCCGCGACTCCAGGCCTGACACAAAGTCCGCAATGGACTTGTACTCCCGGACAATTTTGCTGTTGGTGTAGCTGTCCATATACCAGACCTGGATCAGAGGGAAGAGCTATTATTGGGTAGTACAAGATACAAACAGAAGTTTGGAAATCATCATTAAACTTGCAACTGTACAATAAAAGCAGCCTCTATAAAATGTCCCCACAGTGGCAAACAGAGATATTGGGGTCACTTCGAAGTCATGGCTCCCAACTTCCCTATAAGCATGAATTTTATGGGGGACAGAAATTGGCACTTTGTCAGCAGTGTTTTCTATCTATAGCTGCCAGTGTTTTATATCTCTTCCGGTAGTAAATATTCAAACAAAACAATAGGCTGTCATTAAAGCACTTTTCAAGGTGAGTCTGCAATTTAAGTTACAAGAGAGTACAGGGACATTTATGTCCTCTCCTCTCTCTTTTAGCAACTAACTAGTGCTTTTGTTGTAATATAACACTGGAAAATTAGTTTTCAGTTCATTCTCCCATGCCACATTACAAATACAAATCTTCAAGGAACTATTTCTTGGCCACACAATCAGTAGTGCTTGTTGACATTGTGGCAAATTTCCTTTGTAAGAAACACGGTACGTATAAAAGGGCATGCTCAGAGACATGACGATTTGAGTGAGGCTCATGAGATTAAGCAATTACCTTGGCACCCCCACAGCTATTGTGATCTGATGCTTCTGACCAAACAACATTAATGTGTGTGTATGTAATTCATCCTTCTGTCTCTCTCCCTAGCGTGTGCAGAAACCTCCTAGAGATTACAACAAAGGGGGCAGGATGAATAGTTGTGCCCACGCAACTTACTCTATTGTTCTTGCTTGATGCCAGAGGGTCAGTCATCCATGCGCCGAATCTTGTTCCAGACGTCTTTATTGTCATGGGTCCAGTGATTTTCATTAATTTCCCACATGCTGTTAATAACAAAGCACAATAAGACAAAAGTTACCCACTGTGGTGTTTTGTTGCTTTGGCTCCTTTTCAAGATACATGCCTTGTCCCAATTTCATGCCTACGTTGGCACAGGAAAACATATCATGCATGATCAAAGTCTGCTCCAAACGAGCAGAACACCTACAAACATGCAAGCCACAACATCAATTAGCATCAACAGTATGCCATAAAAGAAACCCCAGTTTTAGAAGTTCCCATAAAACTAAATATAAAAGCCCCAAATACAGTTTTGTTCACCATACACCATTCACTCAGTTTTCCTATTTTTGAAAGAACGATCACAACAACACAATCTATGAGAAATACCGTGCAGACCATGTTAAAAATGATTTCATTTCTATTAAAAGACAATATAGTGCAATCATAGTGCAACAGAAAACTGTGTGTGCAATATAGTGCAATATACAGTGCAATCCATCAGTGATGCATTCCAGCAGCTAATTCAAGTTTATAATTTTAAGACAAATGGATCATTAAAGAAGCCTATGAAAACGGATGCAATTATTAAACAATAAAGCGATAAAGCTGGCCTTCTGCAGACAGAGTATCTGCAGCATTATCTACTGACCTCAAATAAATACGACAGAAACAGAGGCACTCTTTTCTAAACATGTCCAGCTAGTCTTGTTCTGAAAAATGAAAGCTGTTCCATGTAAGAAAAAAAAATAAGAACCTAAAGTTTTCATTTAACATTTTTTGCCATTCCCTTCTCAGTGGAGCACAAACCAACTTCAACTAGAACAGAAAACAAGGATTTGGAAGCCCCCTGAGCCCAACTGAGCTGTAGGACAAGTACATTTAAGTGCCTCACAGGTCCTCAACTGGCAGCTCTGCTAAACAGTATCCACAAAAGACCAATCAGTGTCAACACCAATAGGAGAAGAGGTGACTCCAGGATACTGACCTTCTAGACAGAGTAGAAAAAAAAGAGAGAAAAACACAAAGCTATTTCTCGGACAGGCTCATAGATCGAAGAGAAAAGACAGACAAAAGAACAGACACTCAACAGAAAAAACTTGAAATTGTTCTAGACAAACAAATGTAAGGTGTTCAGATCACAAAGAAGAGATGTGAGATGAAGACAAAATGCTGGAGAAGTGTTTGACACAGTCTTTCAATCACTGTGAAGGTCATATGGTCTGGATATGCTTTGGTGGTGATGAAATGGGAAATCTGCAGAGGATCACAGGAATCTTGAGAAAATCAAGCTATCACTCCAGTTTGAACTGCCATGCCAAACCTTGTGGATGGCACTTAATTGGAAACAACTGAATCCAAAAACAGTATAATGACCTGATGCCCAGTTCCAAACTATGAAGGAATCATGTGGAGAAGAAGCAGTCAGATGACTTTAATGGAATGGAATTGAAACGGCAGGGTATGATGTGGATTATAATTATTATTACAATCATTTTTACGGTGTACTGATTCATTGACTGATTGTACTTGGTAATTATATTGTCAGTATACACTAGTGATATAATTAATTCATGTGTCTCCCATGGAAATAGCTCACTGTAATCACCCCAAGCATTGCACTTATTATAGCAACTGCCCCAGGATTACTTTGTAATAACAACTAAGACACAGTCTGATCCTGGGATAGAGTAAAGCATCTTTTTTGCTTCATTTTGTAGCATCTACATCCATAATGGGTGGCTGCCGTGCATCAAAAGGCAATGAGCCGTTGAGGGCGAAATCTATAATTTCCATGTGACGGATGCGCAGATGCCGTGCCTGTTATAGGTGATTAATGCGCGTGTGAGTGTCATGCGAGATGCGCTGCTGCGCTTTCATGGTTGCGCTTACAGCGGCGATGCAGCGTGCCTTTGAGGAGCCTGCCATAACAAGTTTAGTGCCGAGGCACATCACCCTCAGCTCAAACTGAGCATTTGAGTTTGAAGTAGAGGCATCGGTGCAGAATAGAGCAGAAGCCAACTACTCGAGTCAATTTCTATTTTGCTTTGCTTGCTTGGTTTTTTTTTTTGCAACATAGCAATACTCAAGAATTCAATAACTTGCTCCCTTTGTGAGATGAGGACAGAAACCAATTAGTTCTAGTAGGGCGATCAAAAGAGCTTGTCTGGTAATCAAAGATTCACAGGCTGTCTCTTTCTTAAGGATGAAGTTCAAAATTTCTCCGTGGCTCCCCCACCGCTCACCGTACAAGAGAGAGTTGTGCTCCTGTATTAAACTTAACATTCAAAAACACAACTGCTACTGTTCGGAATGGCAAAGGCACAGCAGTCCTATGAGTGGCGCTTTGTCTGAGTACGTCTGCTTTCTGGAAACTGTCTAAAATGGCCTCTAGATGAACTCAATATTCTAAGTATTGCTGTAAAATATTTTTTGACTGACACAGACTCCTCCACTTGGATTGAAGATGAGACAGTAATGTCTCCTCAAGGGCTCCAAGTGCTTATGCCATTCTACAGCAGTGCTGTCATGACTGAGAAAGGGTAGTACTGGCATTATTGTGCCTTACTTAGTTTATTCATGCAATTCCTTAGGCGACTGTCCAGGCTGACCACGCGGCTGTAGAGCTCCTCGTAGTCGTAAGCGCCTATCTCCTCCTGAATGGTGGTCAGCACGGCCGACAGGTTGCGGATCTCCTCCTTGAACTGTGAGATGAGCTTAGCGTCGGTTTTGTACTGCTCCAGGACGGGGATCAGTGGCTGCAGCTCATCCATCTTGTCCTGCAGCTCCTATGAGCAGGCATACATATAGCAGGCACACCACACACACACACACACACACACACACACACACACACACACACACACACACACACACACACAGACACACACACACCAAATGCACACCCATGCACACAATCACACACATACACACAGAGATAAAAAAAGATGAGCAAGTACAAGTAGTGACATAGATACATACACACACACACACACACACACACACACAGTGAAAAACCCACTGGTCTGGCCTTGTGACTGTGTGGGCGGGGCAGCTGAAAGATATAGTCTGGAGCTAAACTCCAAAGACAATCGATCCTTAAGAGATGATTAATGTCAATGCTCTCTGTCAAAGCCCATTGGACACATCGGTTTCCTTTATCTCACTTATGGGAAATAATTCACTTTTATGTCACTGCACCAGCCTGTCCAAAATTACATTAATTCATCATTCATACACATAAAATTGAATACCCTTCAAAATCCACTGATGTTATGTACATTTACATTCTAATATTCATTTAATAGACTGAATAGGAACTCTATGGTACTGCTGCATGATGGGAACAGCACATCGTTCTGAATACCTATTCAGCTCACATTAAACTGTTAGACTTGCTGCTATTTTGTATAAATATTGTGTATCGTATATGGGCTGCATTATATATGGATATTTAGGCATAGGTCTGATATTTCCTCATTGAACAGCCTGTTTAGTTTATTAAGTGTTGTGTTGATTATGTAACACAAGCAAATGCGTGAATCCTTGAATCCTTGCCGGCTGCACTTCTACTGCATGGTAATGAATGCGATTCAGTTTACTCAGTTCATCCATTTGACATGAAAACTGCAACTGAGATACCTTGAAGTTCCTGGCCATGATGGCTTTTCTGTCATCCTCAATCTGCCTGAACTTCGTCCTTAGGCTCTTCATCTGACTCTCCATCTTGATCACGTACTGGAAGTCCCTCTGGGTGCGCAGATTCAGCACCTCAATGGACTGAGACATATTCTGAACCTGTTGGTTTGCAAACAGTAGGCCATAAGCACAGGGTCTTCTTCATCAAAATACAGGTAGTTTGTTACAACTAATACACCTCACTTGACTTTCCTGTAACAGTAAAAGGGAGAAAACCTATCCTGTTAAGTGAGTTAAAGGGTGAAAACCTATCCTGTTAAGTATTCTGTGGGAACAGTTGGGAAGTTTATTTCCTGAGCCATTTATCGAAGAGGAACTGATGGCATTCAACACTTACCATTTGTTTCTTGTGACACTTAGTAAATGTTCCCAAGAAAAGCTTAATTCTGGTAATCACCGTGTGTATGAACTGTAGCAAATTTGTTTAGAAGCACAGCAAACACTTTGATTTTTCACATTTTACAAATGTGCCACACTTGAATAAAATATGCAAAAAGGAAGCAAATAAACTATTAATATCTGAATTATTTCATGTTATTACAGTATATAACTTCCACTCGGTGTAGAGAGTATTTATCAGAATACCTGCAAATGGTAGGCCTTCTCTAAAAGACATACAGGGAAGACAAAGCCTGTCTGACTGCTGAAGCTCATCCAGACCCTTACTGCCTTGACATCACTGGACACTTTTTACCAAGTTCTAATCAGAATGGACTACAAGACCACATTTCCTTTCTATTTTTCACCCCTTTCTTTTTTTACTCTTCCTGAACTAAATCAGCACTTTAGTTCACTATTACCCTCTGGTGTTCGTATATGAGCATCTATACTCAATGCTGAAACACACAAGCAGAGAACTACAGAAAAAATGATACCGTTTTCCTATCCACAGCTTTTAGATTAGCCACCGATGCACATGCGCCCGAAGCTTAGGGGGAGAGGAAAGAACTACTTCTGTCTCTCACTCCCACAACTCACATTCATTTGCACTTCTAGGCCAGTTATGCCCTAAGAACAGATTTTTTTGCCACTATGCAAAACAAAAATATAACATCTGTTTTGGTCCACATGAACTTAGGTGATACAAGGGCATTCAGCATTTTTTGGCGATACAAAAAAATAGCTTGCTGTCCCACAGTGTGATAAATATCACTATACAGAGGTCGTGGTACAATATGCAACACGATACGAGTCGATTCCAAATAATGGTCATGTCTGAAACAAAATGTAGACTAATAGTTCTTTTTATTCTTTATTATCAACGACAGCAACATGTTGCAATCACACTACCTAAAAACACTTCAAATTCAGGCCCATCTTAAATAAAAATGAGATAATTATCCAGTAGCTAACTTTCAAACTTAAATGGAGCTTCTTACTGTCAGTTTCTCATCTACCATCTGTTAAAGAGCATAAAAGTTCGAACCCAGAGCTTAACTGAGGGCTAAACATTGTGACCTTTAGCACTTTTCTACTTTACACCAGTCAAACAGATGGTGTGCTTTTCGTTGTACTGTTTATAAACCTAGGAAATGAAATGCTTAGTGTTTGATGAAGCTTGTTTTCTTTAGGAATGTTACAAAGCCAGAGAGATAGGCATCTGGAAACCTCTTTGACAGCAGATTTATTAAAGATGAAAACATTCCTGTGTCCAAACAGAGCATCTCTTAATGCAAACACCACACCTCTTCATCTCTGCTGGCAGCCAGCACCACATATCATCTGATAAACTGAACCAAGCGACCTGCAGCAACTGCAAAATACCGTGTCTGGGAAGCCAATGCAATTCCCCCGTTACCCTCATGGCCACCCTCATCTTTTCAATCACCGGTAGCACAAAAACAGCACAACACCCGCAGCCCACCCCCCATCACCTTATAGCTGAAGGCACGAAATGCACACTCGGTCAGCAGACCCCCCCCCCCCCCTCCCCCCCTCCACCAACCCCACACCCTTTCCCGCACTGCATTATGAGCCTCACCATGCAATAGCGGTCGTGTGTGTGTGTGTGTGTATGTGTGTTCTCCTGAATGCACTCCTATGCTCTTCATACCCAAGTACCCAAGCACCATGTCTTCCTGTCAAAGAACCCATTGTGTTTATTGGAACTGTAAGGGGACAGCGACCTGCAGAGGTCCATATCAAACATACATGAAAGGCACTCTGAGCTTAGCTGCGTCTCTCTGTGACTTGTTTCTGCATATAGATATTAGCAACTTTTTCTCCCCTCCCTCCACTCACTCCTGGAGGAAGATCGTTAATCATGAGTACAGGTATTAATGACTTCCGCTTCAAATCAACCCCATGCTGAAGAGCAGGATAAAACCAATCACTAGACTCACTGGGACGCCAGGATGCGGGTGTGTCTTTTAGCAGAGGCAGCGGATGACAAAGACACAGGGAGAGAGAGAGCCTCCTGAGCCAGTGGGAGAGGAGGAGTGAAAATGAGTTGTATGTGTGTATGTGTGTGCATGTGTGTCTGTATGAGTTACAGTGCCCCATTTTAAACCATATTTGTGATCATATATGAGATGAACTTGGCAGTGTGTGTGTGTGTGTGTGTGTGTGTGTGTGTGTGTGTGTGTGTGTGTGTACATAACATATGGAAACATGGAAAGCAAGCAGTACGAAACATCAGAGGAGCCATGGCCAATTTCTGGAATTTTAACATTTGTATGTATGCATTTGTGTGTCTCTGTGTGAGTGTGTGTGTGTGTGTGTGTGTGTGTGTGTGTGTTTATGAAAACATGGAAGGCAAGCAGTATGAAATGTCAGAGGACCCATTGTCAAGTTCAGGAATTTTAACATTTGCATGCACACAGGTATGTGCTGTGTGTGTGTGAGAGTGTGTGTGTGTATGATGTGTGTGTGTGTGTGAGTTTGTGAGTGTGCCTTTGATATAGCAATTTGAGAGAATTTGCTTATATCTGAAGCAAACTTACTGGTGTTTATGTGTGTGTGTGTTTGCATCTATATAAAGCATACGTGGAAAGCATTTTGATATAGGTTGTCTTTCTGTGTTTGTGTGGACAGACTGAGAGTGAGAGAGAGAGAGAGAGAGAGAGAGAGAGAGAGAGAGAGAAAGAGCGAGAAAGCAGTGTTGGGTTTGATAGAAAGGGGTGCTAAGGGCCAGCTTGTTTGAGTGCGCTGTCTGGGCACACTGAAATCCCTCAGGCAAAAAAATGCATTAAAGTCTGTTTGCCTGGGCGTATATGTGTGTGCGCATATGAGTGTGTGTGTGTGTGTGTGTGTGTGTGTGTTTGTACATGTTTGTGTGTGTGTGTGTGTGTGTGTGTGTGCATGTGTGTATGTGGGTATCGACACCTTTTCCAGGAGCTGGCGTAGCTGACGGCTTTTGGCATCTCGGGAGCACAGGCTCTGTTCTGGTGCCACCACGGTACAGATACAGCGTCCGTCAGCGTCCTGAGCCGAACTATAGACTTGCCAACCCTCCTTTGGCCCAATGGTCTGCACACCGACACAGAGACAAAGCAATACAAAACTGTTAGCATCTAGCGAATATAAGCCCCTTCATTTAGCGACATATTTAAACACTTTCCTGAGACACTCTACCATCAAGACAAAAAAACTCCTGTCAGTTTTGTGAAGCCATCAAAAGACCAGCCTTGAAACCAATGTCATTATCAAGGCTGTGGCTGCATTGAAAAGACCACTATCAAAGCAGAGGCAGCAATGAGTGGAGAAACACAAGTCACACGTGCAGACGGAGGTGGATATCCGGCCCAGTGGGGGCCCGGAGAGAGGCCGGCAGTGGACGGTGGGGCCGTCGGATGATTAATAGCTCCCACCAGAGGTGCGCTGTCGAGTCGCCACTTGTTTGGCCTCGCTGTCCAGCTACTTCACGTAAGCACTGAGGAGAGGGGAGGAGTGGTGAAGGGGGTGAGGGGGCTCAGAGAGTGGAGTGAGGGATGGAGCGAGAGAGAGAGAGAGAGAGAGAGAGAGAGAGAGCGAAGATGATTTTTTTCTGTGCTAGGGCAGCATGTGTGTCATTCGGCTCCATTATTCTTCATCCATCGTTCTTTGCAGACTCTGTGTCTCCATCACTTTTCATCTGATTCTGTCACTGATGTGCAGTTTGAGGCGTCCTTTTTTTTCACAAGTGAACACGCAACACAGCAGTGGCTGACATTTAAGTATTGCCCTTTCAGAAAAACACATTGCATACACTATGATATACATTAAGCACTGAAACTAGTGAAAGCAATCCACTGGGCGTATGCAAACATAGCTTTTTTCTGTACATTATTATGCTTGTTCAGAATTGTTGATGATGTTTTTGCGTGTGTGTGTGTGTTTGGAAGAGCATGTATTTCCCCAAAGCAAGTAGAAATGATATAAGCAGGGAGATAATGGCCTTTCTATCTGAGGCCAGATTTTACAATATATTGATCTATCAGTAGAGGGCTGCCCTGCCAACATGCACAGCAACCTCTTGCAGCCACAAACACAAAGACAAAGCAGGATTCATAGATTCATATATATATATATGCACACAGTGAACTCAGAGCAGGTTGTAATGTAATGTTGTAATTGAGTGGCACAAAATTCACCAGGATCTACTTTCATTGCATTGCTTTGCTTGTGTAGATGAATCCAAATGAGATGACATTAAAACCAAAACTGCTCTGACTGGAATCACAATATCGTTTTGTTTCTGTGCAAACGCTGTTGTCTTTTTTTTTTTACCCCTCACTTCATTCGGCATAAAAAGCCATTGATCAGGCTGTCGCAGGCAAAACAAAGCCCTGGATGAGACAGAGTTGGCGGGCCGCTGGAGACAGCCCGAGAGGAATGCACACTGCCCGTGGTGTAATTGATGATCAGCTGCGCTAAATGAATAAACATTTTCTGCCCTAACGCAAGACAAGATGAACTCGCCTCTGCAGGGCCAACCATTACGGGATCGAGACAGACGATACAGGCAGCTGCTGTTTAGAGTGATGAATAGTGAGTTCAAGGCAGAGTGAGGATAAAGCAGAAATAAAACAATAAAGGTAGTGAGGTAAGCCAAATATAGGAAGAAGAGGAAGAGTAGGGAGAAAAAGACAGATAGATGGAATAGAAAAAAGACAGATTGAGAGAGAGAGAAAAAGAGAAAAATACAAAGAAAGAGAGAGAGCGAGAGAGAGAGAGAGAGAGATTGTCTGTGTGTAAGAATATGTGCACCATTCCTCAGGAAAGATTTTGCTTTTACAGAGATTTTACTGCAGATACCATGTTGTTCTTGTGGCTGATATCAATCCCAAAGTGCTGAACAAGTAGCTCCACCAATACGGGAACAAGGCCAGTATTAGAACAAATATCTGTCATTACTGAGCACAGACTGCATTTACCAATACACTGCACCCCAGACCTGATATCACGTAGAAATGATAAATTTAAGGACCTTGACTAAGTCACGAATTTCAAAGTAAAAGCAAATTGAATTTCAGCTGTGATAACAGTCAGTTTTACCTTGATTCAATTTTCCTCTATAAAATGTGGGCTTAAAAAAAGGCCTCTGACTTTGTCCTAATTAATTGAGGGAAGATGGGGAACAAGACAGAGAGAGAGAGACAGAGAGAGAGAGAAGAGGAAGAGAGACAAGCTAGATTGAGTCAGAGCTGCATATCAGAGAGCCTGGCTGCTATGAACCTGGGAAGACAGATATGCCAGTGAGAGAGAGAGAGAGAGAGAGGAGAGAGAGAGAGAGAGAGAGAGAGAGAGTGCAGTGCTTTAAAATGAGAGGAAATGAGCATGAATGCCTGATTAGGTAGGTTATTCGGTTTGATTAGGTATGAGACAGCACTGAAAAGCTGATTAGAAATATTTTTGGTGGCTGAAATAAAAAATGGGTAGTCACATTGAAAGCATTAGCAAAGTTATATGCAAGTACAAGACCTGACATGTTGAATCTTGACATCCTAAATGTCCTTGAATAAATAAAAGTATTTATTATTTACTACCTTTTCTTGTGAATGAGATTTCAAAGGTGTATGAGATAGATAGGCTTGTGTTTGTTAGTTGTAGCTACTGCACATTCTTATGTGTAGAGTCTTGAATGATCCATGAACACTGAATGATACAAAAACAATATTGCTACTATATATCTGGTATAGATTCTCAGTGAAAATGTGTTGGCTAAAAGTTAAGAAATCAATTGATGGATATGAGAGGTGTTATTTACATTACATTGAAACATTTAGATTTGTTAACACTTTATTTGAAGGGGTCTACATAAGGGTGACACAAACCTGTTATTAACATGACATGACATGTATCATAAACATTAATGACACTTCAGTGTCTGCAGTCATTAAGTGTCATTCGGTTTTTGAAATGCACACTTTGGGGTGCAGACATTCCAAAAACCAAATGACACTTAATGACAACAGTCATAAACATTAATGAAGTGTCATTAATGTTTATGATATGTGTCATGTCATGTTTATAACAGGTTCATGTCAGCCTTATTTAGACCCCTTCAAATAAAGTGTTAAATTACATTTAGACATTTAAACATGCGTGGGTTGGAGTGTGTGTGTACGCCGTGGTGTGGTGTCTATGTGTGTGTGTGTCAGTTGGGGGGGTAGTGGAAGCTGTCATGGTTGGATTAATGAGACAGATGTCTCTAGGTATGAAATGACAGTGGGTGACATGAGGCCAGGGAAGGCAGAGTCTTAATTTTGGACTGAGGCAAGGGAAGACAATCAGAGCGGAGGACCCTTTGTGACCTCTTCCAAGTAAACAAAACAGCATTCACATGTAATGTTATGTCGGAGGCTGTTTTGATGTGGACGTGCTTTACAGCAGAGCAAATTGGCTTTGTTATTTGCTATCTCTCATCAGTGAGAAAAATGTCACATTGGATGGGCCGGTCAGGGGTCAGCTAGACACTAATGACCACATTTATGCCAGGCTTTCAGTTACCTGCGATGACTTAATTGTTTTTTTCCTGCCATGGCTATGAACCAGCTTTCCGTCATCAGTACTGTGAGCAACAGACACATTTGTATTCCTTTCTAGTCCAGGTAAATGCTGACTCAGAGAGAGAGAGAGAGAGAGAGAGAGGAGAGAGAAAGGCAGAGAGAGAGAGAATGAGAGAGAGAGAGCAAAAGCGAGAGAGAGACGGGGGAGAGAGAGAGAGATGGAGAGAGAGAGAGTCACAAAGCACCCAAAACTGTGGGTCAGTCAGAAAAGTTAGCCTTGGACTGTTTTTATGTTTTCAAGGATTGAGGATTAGTTTTGTTTTTTGTTTTTTTTGGTGGGGGGGGGGGGGGGGGGGGGGGGTTGTTTTTTGTTTCCTTGATTGATACTTCCTTCCTTGAAGGAAGCTGAGTTAATGCTTTTGAGCTGAGAGGAAGAATGGTTATGGGCATGCCTGTAAATCCCCTTTCAGCAGAACTGAGAGACTGAGGAAGAGGAGGCAGGGGTGGGGAGGAGATGCAGTAACACACATGGGGTGGGGAGTGGGGAGCTCAGCACTAAATGGTCAACTGAATGAGGCCAGTAGGAAAAATACATATACCTGAGAGGCACTGGGAGAGACTGACAGACAGAAATTAAATCTGTGTATGTGCGAGGTGTGTGTGTGACTGTGTGTTGTGTGCTTTTCTAGGTTTATGGTGTAAGGAACATATCTCTCTCTACACTGTATGATAAAACAAAATAAAATATCTAAAATCAATTGTTGCTCTGTGTACACTGCTTTAGACTTGGTCTAGAGAAAAAAAGTGCGCCGGTGTTTGCGGGGCAACTGACGCTCGCGCGTGCATGTGTGTAAGTATTTCAACTCAACATACATTGTTCTCTTCCCACGGACTCTGCTGCCGTCCTCGAATCTACCAGAGCTTCGAGCTTTCACGAAACTACATTTTCACTAATAGCCTACATTAGCTAAACTATCAGAGCAACGAAACCCATTTACAGTCCTGTACATGTCCCTTTCATTATCCGTATTCCATTCAATTAAATGACTTCTATCCAATCTTTCTTATTGACCAAAATAGCTTAACGATTACATGGCAAGCAACAAAATGCTTTCTAAGAGAGAGGTAGTATTCTAAGAGGTATTGTGGGCTACCATTCTCAGACTTTTTGATTACTCGAAAATGCATTTCAGCACCACGGTGGTTGGGGACAGCACCACCGCGCATACATCTCTGCTCTCATTGCACACACACACACACACACACACACTGTAGCCTATAACCTGACTGCAACAATGATTCGTAGCAATATGTGTGCCACTTGTTAGCCTACGACGTTGTTAAGTCCAGATACTGTCCAGTTTTTAATCATTTTGGCTAATGTTTATCTTGGAATTTAGGTCACTCGTTCTCAATACACTTCTCACACACAACGCGTTTTTTAACTCTGCATTACAAGTGATAATGCACATGACTATAGCATATAGACCTGGGTGAGATTCAGAATAGCAATAACAAAACGTGGCGACATAATTAGTTTGTGATACGGATGCATGATGCTATGTCCTGACGTATCTGAGCAAAATGCGTGGAGTTACAAATCTATAGACCCCCCCCCCCTCCCAAAAAAAAAGAAAAAAAATACGGCACAATACGGCTCCAATGTTCTTTTCCAAATTATACCGTAATAGTTTCGTGTTACAGCAACGTACTCAAATACTCAGCGATGTTCATTACAAAAGTCAGGCATTTATCAAAGCATGAAGCGAGTTTTTTTTAACTTAGTTTTGAAGCACACACAATTTCACATGTAAACCACGGGCGTCTACTCACCATAGAGGGATATAATCCGAAGATGCTGAGGAAAAGAAGAGGGTTTAGAATTGTGAATAAAGTCTGCATTCTGTCAACAGGCACACACGCCTTTTATTAACTCACGCCTTTTCTATTTGCACCCGATCCCTCACTGCGGGACAAAAAGCGTTGTTACTTGAAAATGTCTTCCAAAAATGCGCCCCGACGGATAAGGTCGGATAGATCCACATTCATTACCCTGCTCCTAGGGCTTCTGCGTGAAGCCAATACAGAGCACAGCATCCGCGCTACCTCAAAAGGCGGACAGAAAAAAAGTTTCAGTCGAGCGTTAGAATGATCAGTGGGTCTGCATCTACGCTGTGCAGAAACTCGGACGTCGGAAATGACGTCATTATTTTGATAGTTCACTATGGTCTTGTCAAGGTAAAAGGTGGTCGTTTTAATCCAATACCAGAAGTCATCATCCACAGGTTATTAAGTATTTCATGCAGGTAGCATGGAGCTCTAATACCGAATTCAATGGCTGTGTCACTGGTAGGTGTAATTAGCCTACTGCATCATTACTGAAGACTAGAGAGTTGATAGTGCAGCCTGAAAAATATGACTGCCGCTCAAGCCTGTATGTTCTCGCTGCAGAAATGAAAATGAAATATTAAATAGCTCTTCTCTATTTCTCATCATGTACTCCTGCAGTGCAAACTCCTTATGTGCGTGTTCATGTGTGTGCAGGAGTTTAGGGGCCGTGAAGGGTACCAGAAACATTATATGGACACGTGTGATACGGTCAATTTACCTTCCTTTAGCAGGTTTCAGGCATTCTCAATAGCCTGCTAAAAATATATCAATACCCCAAGCCTAGTGAATGCATTATGCTTAACTCTCCTGTACTTTTTCTCTACACTTGCCAGTTATAGCCAAGTTGGCTACAGTTAAGAATACTGTAATAGTCATTATAAGTAATAATCATTAGTAATAGGCATTATAAGCAAATTTCAAGTGTTTCATTTACACATTCATAAAGACTTATGAAGTGTTAATAATGGTGCCGATAACATTCGGCTAGATAGGTTGCAGGATTGATTCCTGGGGTGTTGGTCATTCAGAAATGGGCTGCAATGTTCTGGACAGATGAACTTGCACAACAGATCGAATATGCTAGGAGGTTTGTCTGGATTCACCCAAGCAGCATACCTGAATAAACAAAATTTTGATCATGTAGAGCGGGAAATATCACAGCCCCACTCACTAAATCCGTTGAGTTGGTCTTCCTCCAAAATGTGAAAGCAGACTCATGGGTCAGGCAACTCCAGTCCCCTGTCCCTGCTTGGGTTCCTGCTCCTAACTCCTGACCCTGCAGCACCACCACCCTGCCCACCCACAGCCCCTAGTGATCCGTCCAGTACAGCATCAAAGATTCCACTTAAACTCTCACCAGTGAGTGCAATAGCTACCTTATGGCAATGCTTAGCTTTATTCTCAAGCCGTGTCTTCCATTTGTTGCCACCAACTTATCTATTGTCTACAGCAGCCCTGTGACTGGATTACAGTTCTTCGGGTCCTCACTGTTAAAGACTTGGTATCTACAATGGCATTGATCAGCAAACTCTTTAAGATCTTACTCTGGCTAATGAATTTTTCCTCTCAATCCATTTCCATGAGTAAAGCGTACCATTGTGTACTTGGCCGATTGCTCCCCAAAGACCCTTTGATTTATCGTTATTGTTTCTTCCTCCTCTTTTAGTGAATCTTCACAGCTGGATAGTCCCCAGAATTGCATAGGGTCGGGACCTGGAGAGGCCAGACAGATGAACGATGCAATCTTCTCTCCAACCTCCAATTTATGTCAAAAACAGCCTGCGGTGTCAACCACATATACACACAAACCATCAACTATCGCTCTTGTCTTCCTGCATTTAGTTGTCAAAGGCAAAGAAATGAATGCTTTCCTCCCCAGGATAGTTTTATCTTGAAGAGCTCCATCCCAGTCAAACCTTTCCTACCAGCCCAATGGTCACATGTTTGCCAGGCCCGCCAACAGGGAGCGACAAACGGGTATCTTGTCCTGGACCCAGGAAGGGGGGGGCGGAATTTTAAAACCTAAAACCTATTTCAGTCATCACTGAACTCTGACTTGCTGATATTCAACATAAAGATCCTAAAAGATATCACACCTATGATTTCATTCCTTTATATGACAGACACTGTTAACTAGGACACCTTACGGAGATCAGGGGCAATCCTCCTGGAGCAACTCAGGGCTGAGTGTCTTGCTCAGGGAGCCACATGGAATTCCAAACTAGAAAGGGGTCCTGAACTGATCTGGAACTGGAATCCTGGTCTTGGACCAAAGAACTAAACAGGACAGCCACTGGATGGGGCCATTTATTTGTCGTGGAACAACCAGGAGAGGTTGCTTATCAATTGCAGTTGCCTCCTAGGGACATGTAACATGGTACTCAGTGGCCCTGCAGTCGGCATTGTCTCAGGTGCTGGGCTGAAGAGGTGAAAAACCCTTGACTCCCACTGTGACATTATCAGGTGTCAGCCAGCCAGGCCAACACTACGGTGGGAGTGGGGACAATCCTGCAACTGCAGATCCCAGCCTACCACCTGTAGAGATTCTAGAATTGGAAAAGGGCTAGGCATATCAATTTGCTTGATAAGATCATTGAGCAGAGATGATGCACACTAAATTAGACTGGATAAACAACTTCAGAGTAGTTGATTTTATCATTTTATCATTTTATATTATATGATTATTGTAGGAAATGTGCAGATTTCAAAGAGACTTTCGATTGCAATGGAACTAAATTCTTCCAGATCAGTGGATGGTGGAATCAGATGACTTGTGTTTTGAAGCTGATAAGTTCACGTGCAAAACAGTTGTTGCAAAACAAATGGTTCAAGAGATATGTGAGGATATGTGAGACACACAGACAGACAGACAGACAGACATGTAAGACAGGGTGTTTTGAGTTTGTGACAGCTTCTTCTGATCAGTGCCAGACTTTGCTGGGGGCAGGGAAGCAGAACAGGCCTTTGTCTGAGATGAGACCAGCAGCATCACTCATGAATTTGGTCATTGTCAGCTTAGATCCTGAAAGTGCTCCCTGCATGTGTGTTTACAAGGCCAAACATTGGTCAGTGTTTTCATCCTGCATATTTGTGTACATTTCTGCATGTGCATCAATGTTTTCAGTATAATGTAGAAGTGTTAGCGTGTTTGTGTGTTTGTGTTTGTGTTTGTGTGTGTGTTGTTTGGTTATGTTATGGTATTGTACACTTGTTGCAGTTCATGTGGGGAAGCATCTTTTAGACCTCAGCTGTAGATAAAATAGATTAATGGCTCCACTATGAACTGTATGGGCCATACTGAAGCAAAAGTAATGAATTTAGTGCATAGTATTTAACACCACAAAGCCATCCTGTGGGACTGTGCTCTGGAGGCTCATTAAATTTTAATGCTGCACAATGGCTGCTGATTTTCAGTCTGCAGATGGAGTTCACCACTTGCTTGCCATCATGGAGAACTTAATCAGCTTAGAAAAAGCTTAGAGATTTTTGATATAGGCAAAGTCTGAAAGAGTGGTGGCAACAGCGTGTGATGATGGTATGATATAGACATTAGAATAAAAGAATGAAAGATACTTGCCACTCCTATTGCCTAGTCTTTTTTTGTTTCTAGGTGGAAGCATTGATGGGATGCAGTGAAGCTGTGGGTTTTTGTTTTTATTTTGAAATCGGAGCCCAGAGGCTTGTTTACTGTAACAGCGGGAGAAATCTCACGCATGTCTACTCGTTCAGTCTCCATTGCACGGTGCTTATCAATTCAATCGTCAGAGCAGCAGTGGGTAGACAAGAATGACTGGAGTAACGCTGCCCCCATGGGGGGATGGGGGGTGTCAGGGGTAACACGCAGAGATTAGATAAACACTTAAATAAAATGCGCTGCGGTGTCACGCTGAGAGGCACCTGTCGAGCCTCTTATGCCTCAGACACAACAGCATGGAGTAACATTTCACTAAGCTTATGTTTATGCTCTCAGCTGATAATGTCAATTAAGCATTTTCCATGCAGGTGCAAGCGCTCATGGAGAAGTCACTTGTAAAAGCATGAAGGACCTGATTCTTAGAAACTGTTAAGTTAGGGCCATTCAAACCACCATGAAGGCAAACTATTTATGGCCCGCTCTTCTGTCTACAGCAACTAACAAAATAAAGATTAACATTCGAGATAGACTGCAGAGGAGAGTGTAGGGTAGCAAAGACTACTACTTTAAACCATTATGAGATTACCAGTGGATGAGTGCAGAAGTGAAGGACTAGCCAGAGTATAATTAATGGATATGAAAGACAAGGAAGTAGAAGGAAGGAGGCACATGAGAAGTGCACGTTAGGTTTAGCTATGCTGTCAAGTGCATAGTAATGTTAGCTATACCGGTAAGTGCATAGGAAGTGCATGGGAAGTGCACGTTAGGTTTAGCTATGCTGTCAAGTGCGTACTAACGTTAGCTATACCGGTAAGTGCATAGGAAGTGCATGGGAAGTGCATGCTAGGTTTAGCTATACTGTGTGCATGCTAACATTAGCTATACCAGTAAGTGCATAGGAAGCACATGGGAAGTGCACGCTAGGTTTAGCTATGCTGTCAAGTGCATGCTAACGTTAGCAAGTGCGCGCTAATTATGCTGGGCTGTGGGATGTAAGCTGAGTTAGGTCAAAAGGCACTCTCAGAGAAATTGGATCTTCAAGAGCTTCTTGAAGATAACAGACGCTGTGTTCTAGATGTAACAAAGCTATAAAGTTTAAACAGTTGGAACAAAGTAGCCTGTATGCCAAATCTGTCCAGCAGTTAGTTCTGTTGACAGGATTCACAGAGGAGGCTACATTGCTACCCAGTAGTTTGTTTGACAGTTAGTCATGAAATAGTCATGTTCAGTGGAGTTGAATAAAATTTATCATTTGTTTGGGAATGGCAAATCCAGGAGATTCAATTCAATTTTGCCCTGAGTTCATGGTATTTGTATTGACAGCTGTTTTTGTGAAGTTTATTCCCTGATTAGGGAAACTTTTTGTAATTGGCCCTTTCAGGTTTCTTCTGCATAATTCAGTACCCTCTCAGAGGGAGAGACTTCAAGCTATTTACTTTGGCTAATGACTAATGCACCTCAAACATTGCCTGGATATTTGGTGTCTCTCTCTGTCTCTGTCTCTCTCTCTTACTCTCTCTCACAAACACACGCACACACGCACGCACAATTTCATTGTTTGTCCATTATTCTTTTTCTGTTTCTTCTTCCTTCTATAAGCCGCCTGTGTCTCTGTCTTTACCTCTTTCTGTCTCTGGCTTTTCTTCCTCTTCACATTCCTCTCTTTATTACTGTTCCTCCCCTCTGCATGTTTCTTTGTTCCCCTGCTTCTTTGCACCTCCCTTTATTAGCCTTCCTTGGCTTCCCTCTTTTTTATATCATCCTCCCATCCCCTGTCCCCTTTCTCACTCACCCTCACTGTCTCACAACTCTTCAGAGTGCAGTTGCTGAGCAACAACACTTTATGACTCCCATTTGCCATGCTTCGTGTTTTGTAGGCACTGTTCTTCCTCTATTTTCCACAGGGTTTTGGGGTGACTGAAAAGAAGACTTTGTTCTGAAAGACTTCGGCTACAAGGTACAATATCTACCACAGGCTAATTAAGGACTGCTTTCTAGCTCTTTCTGGACTTGAGGGTTTATAAGAAACAGCAGAAAAATAAAAGAGGGGCTCTATGTGAATTTTTTTTTCTCACTCATCATTTAGCTACCTCTGCGGGACTGCGGGAAACAAAAACACTAATTTTCACTAGATATGTTGCAGGAGACTCCACACATGCTTGTTAGATGATTTTTCAGCATTTAGAGAGAGCACGCACACAAATAATACAGTACGTCACGTCAGACACATATTGTGTACTGTGCAATAGGCAGACACATATTGTGTACTGTGTAATGGGTAGCCTGCTGGTTGAAATACTTAGAGTATCTTTGCTTTTTTTTTTTCATATTCATTCATTTTTATTATTTCATATACAGTAGGACCAATTGTGATTAAATACACAGCGTTACGTACACAGTGGACTAGTGCATGTGTGTTAATGCGCTGTTTATGTATGTAATGCGCTGTTTGTTTATGTAATATTTATTTCTATGTACTCTGCATATAGGCACCAACAGGAGTGCACAGATACTTTCTGACACTTGCCTTTGGAATTTTTAACTAACAAACATTTGGTAAATACTGGACTTTATGGAACGGTGCTGACAAAGACAGACCTGCATTGTGATCCATAGAGCTGCAGCAGTTGGAGGGGTTGTATTATGGAGCGGTGCTGACAAAGACAGGCCTGCATTGTGATCCATAGAGCTGCTGCAGTTGGAGGGGTTGTATTGAAAACAATGGAATCTAAGTAAGAGCTAACATACCTTTCTATCAGCCATACTGTGATGGTGTTTGCTGGTTGTACACACTTATTTACTGCTGGACAATAAATGTTTATTTTATTGAATTTCATGATTGGCATCTTTTGTTAATGACAGCTCTATAATGCTTATAATGCTTAATTGTCTTCCATTTCTGTTTTGTTCAACAATGCAGTAAAAAAAGAATAAAGCATTGTGTTTTTATGAGTGTCAAACTCTATAGATTAATTGTGTGTGTGTGTGTGTGTGTGTGAAAAACAGACAACAGGCAACAACAACAGAAAACATAATATGTTCATCTGTCTTTTTTCCTGTAGAATCACAATATGTGATGAGGAAACCTGGTACTTGATCTGTGGTTTAAAAATGTCAGTAATACCTTCCTACCTTCAAGAATTACCTTGACAACGTATTGTGTGCACATTCATAGGTGGGAGGCAACAGAAATTAATGGTCCATTTTGTGGGGGGGCGGGGGGCGGGCGAGAGAGCGAGTGAACAGAAAAGATATGCACAGCGAGGCAAACATAGGCATACTTAAACACTCAAGAGGAGGAGGAGGAGGAGGAGGAGGAGGAATGCCAAGGAAGACACCTGATTTGAATATAGAGCATCTGAGGGTTGTTTTTTTTTCCTTTACTGAGTGTCTTCTTCAGCCTCTTCCCTCAGCCCTGCTGGCTTCAGACAGACCAGCTCTCGAGAGCTGACAGAGTTTGGTCAATCTCTCTGGCAACATATGTTTCAATTATTCCACTTCATTATCTTCCACTCGGCAGTTTTAATTAAAGGGACGAGTTGGGTGCTTCACAATTGGGAGCTGTGTAAATAAAGACCACTGTTCAGTGCAGACTTTCAAACACAGTACTCTGATTTGAGGTAAATAGATTCATCATCTCGAAAATGGCCTAGTCCTCCAAAGACGTTGTCTTTGTCTTTAGGCGCTGCTGTCAGTGTTATGGATATTCACTGCGCTAGATAGTTAGAATAATATCCAGTCACATCAAACTGTCAGTCAGGCTTTATTTTTATTTCAATAGTTCATTTTCTTGCCAACCGGTAATACAAGCACAAGGTGGGTGCACACCATAAAGTGATAGAGATGAGATATAAGCAGCAAGTGGATGATAGTGTCGGTTAATATAAGAGGCTACTGGAGTCCGTTTTGTGTTTAGAAACAAAGGGCTTTGTTTAATGATGAGAGAGCTTCCATTTATTGTAGTCAGAGACCTTGCCAAGACAGAAGAGTCGCTCCCAAAACAAATGCCCAAACCCAGAGGGTCCTCTCTGCCAAGACTTATTTCTCTTTTCCCTTTCACGGATACTGTGAATATAGCCGAGGCGCCACTGTTTGTGTGGTGTGCCAAGTCAAAAAAGTCCACCAGAGTGTGGGGAAATCGGTCTCCATATGAGGAATGACATTGATTTGGATTTGATTGAATCTCCAGGCAGACCGGTCTCCACTAGCAAACTTGGCAGCCGACCAGACCTTGATGGACCATGGAACTTGAGGATAGGGTTCTCTGAGACCATTGTACTTCGCCTTTATATATTTTAAAGTCTCAGACAAGTTTAAAAACAAAAAAAAAACTAGATATCAACTAGCGTTGGATGTGATATTATATGTGAGAAATGTATTAAATGTATCCCAGGAAATGTCAGCTCATAAAAGCAAAATGGCTTTAATAATAAACATTGACTCAACGTCTATCTGCCAAGAGCACCATTGAAATAAGCACACTAATGCACAGACACCTACACCTAAAAACACAGACTGAACTGCAATATATGTCTGAGCATAGACACACAAAATATCATATAGCGGCAGATGACTTAAGTGAAAGTATGCTCTCCTAGGGACTGCCCCAGCAGATGATGAGAAAGTCATGTGTGCAGGAAGTTGATATTGTTCATTTAGTCAGGCTTCCAGTGAGCGCACACAGTTGCAGGGTGATGCGACAACACGGTGCCAGACATCTGAATTTATGACACCAGATGGGGCCTGCCAGAGCCGGTGGAGAATGATTCCTTTTACTGCAGTATGTGAGAGAGAGAGAGAGAGAGAGAGAGAGAGAGAGAGAGACCATGAGAGAATGAGAATTTGTACGTGCTTATAGATTATGACTCTGGCTATGTTTGAGGGAGAGACAGAAACAGTTTCTCTGTCTGTATATGTCAGAGCTTTGGTGCTTGTGTATGATTCGCTCAGGTGTGTGTGTGTGTGTGTGTGTGTGTGTGTGTGTGTGTGTGTGTGTGTGTGTGAGAGAGAGAGAGAGAAAGCAGCAGAGAAAGCTAGTCAGAGAGATTCATTGCTGTTATCATTTGAGTGCTTAGGAACTAGTGCACTTCACGGCAGGTCAAAGGTATAACTTTAACTTGACAGATGAGTGTGTGTGCACTCAAACGAGTGTCTCGCATACATGACAGACAGACGGGATCCGCAAGGAGATTGTGTGTGTGTGTGTGTGTGTGTGGGATGTGTTTTATGTTTCTTTGTGCCAGTGGCTGTGTGCCTAAATGTGGAGAGAATTTCCTTGCCTCCCTGTGGACCACTGCTACTTCATGAAGAGCTTCTGAAAATGTTCCAAAGTCTGTTCCCTTTCTTCAGGGTGCCACACCTTAATTGTGGGCTCACTGAAAGCTGGAACGCTTCACCACCTGTCTGCATCTGAAGCGGATATTGTAATTTTCATTCTAGCTGCGAGTTGCCTGGTAGGTATCGATGTGCCCCCCCCCCCCCCAAAAAAAGAAAACGAGTTGTCTCCATAGAGCTGTCTCAGAATGATGTTTATTGAACTGTTTACCATTTACCCAAAGGCAACACAGCTCTGTGCTGTCAAGAAACCACACTTAATATCTGCAAGAATTCTCTCTCTTCTTTGCGAAAAAAAGAATTATTATGATGGGAAGAAAATACAAACAATGAAAAAAAAATCTCCGAAGTGATCAGGTGCTGTGCCCAAAATGACTCAGCACAATCTTGCCTTGGCACATAAGCCTTCAGTAGCAGATAATTTCTATTTTGTACCAAAGCCTGAGGGAATTTGGCCATAAATGAACTTTTCACTTTTCCCATTTTCAAAACCTGTTCCCCAGTGCCTGGCCATTTCCATACCTACAGCAGTCGGTATACAGAGGCGCTCACTGGTCAGTCCAGTCACATATCGTCTTCCTGAGAAATGCTGTTGATTGATTTTCATTCATTCTGTTCGCCTTCTCCGTGTTACGTCTTAAATGCATCTCGGCTCTTGCACTGATGTGATCTCATTAAGAGGTGGAGGTGGAAAGAGGACGATGCCAGGTAGGCCTCATTTTGTCACTTTTTTTCTGCCGTGCTGTGTTTCGATTTATACTCAGGGTTTTGTGAATTAGTTTTATCTCTCCAAAACGCTTACCAACCTAAATCAGTATGCTAAATGCAAAACAAAGGGGGAGTCAAATGTTGGACTTTTTGTACACTAAAGTAGTTGGATGGATTAGATTACTATCTACTGGACTACCTGATGCCGCTGCTCTCGTATCTAGACTTTAAGCCAACAACAGTCCACTGACATGAGGTCCTCCATCATCAAGGCATGACAATCTAAGGAGGCCCTCCAGGACCTTTTTCAGACCAAGGACAGGGAACTGTTATTGAAGGACCATAAGGAGATCACTGAGAGTCTCCACCTGTACATTACAAATTATGTACTGGTGAGGGGATCACACTTTGATCTCTGACTGGTAGTACCTGTGTGGGTGAGGGCTGGGGGTGGGGTTGAACATTGCTCATCCATGTTAAATCTTACACGCCCTTGAGAAAGCAAGCTTAACCTACAATGGCTTACTGGGTGTCGCAGCAGTGGCTGCCCGCTGCGTCAGGTGTGTATGTTTGCACACACACACCTACACACACACATACACAGACACACACACACACAAGAACTGACGGAGGGCCAAGATTGAAATTGTAGAGTGGAGGCTGAGGTGAGGACATTAAATTATTATTATTCTGAGCTACTGCACACAACCCCCATCCCCTCTCCAAGGAGCAGGAGTAGATGAGGAGTGAGCATTCACAAAATAACCACGTAGAAAATGCTTGGGATTGTATAGAATTAGTTGTCAAAATAAAATTTGATCAATTGTAGGAAACTCAGGTCATGGTGTTCAATCTTGGTAACATCAGATTCAGCATGTCCGAGTGCTAGTGGATGGCCGTACTTTGTATTTTGATCTGTTTTATATGCAGTTTGGATAATAGCAGCTATGAATATCACCATGCTCTATTTTATTTTTTGTTTGAAATTGTGTGTGGCATGTGTGTGTTATGTGCCTTGCATTTATAGCTAAGTTTTAAGTTTTCTTCTGGTCACTCACTGTAAATTTCCTTCATTATTCTCATGGCTGTGTGGTGCTCTGCAACAGACATATCTCTCAAGCTATTTGTTGTAATGCAACAAAGACAAGAGTAAAACAAGGCTTTTTTGGCATTGACACTTTACTCAATCAGTGTTAATTTTTTATGAGACTCTGATCTCATAATAAATTACAGCTCCTGAACACTACTACATTAAATGTAATGTAGCTGAGATCTGGCTGGGAAGATCAGATGGCTGCAGCAAAAGTACAACACAAGGCCATAGACATGTATAGGAACAAGCAGCAGCAAGAATCAGCACCTTGGAGAGAGACAACTTATCTCCAGTACTCTCCATTAGGGAGGCATTACAAACATGGCTCCTCTCTCTCTCCCTCCCTCTCTCTCTCTCTCTCTCGACATCCATAATAGCAGAGTCTAATCTGTATTCCAGTAGAGTTCAGACAGGAGATAATGACACATGTGGTTTGCCAGCCACTGGACACCTGTAACCACCACAGTATTTCTTAATCGCCTTGTACAACCCATCTCTACATCAGTCAGTCACTACACACATAACAATGGCGCTGTTTGTTGTCTGTTATCTGTGTGGCATTTGCTGCAATTTTTCAACACAGACATGGCCAGAAAAAAAACCCTGAACTAAACAAAGAAAAACAACACAGAAAATAAACGAATCAAGAAATAAACAAATGTAGGCTAATAGGATAATGAACTCGTAGAGAGTGGGGACTGCGATGCCCTGCTCCCTCCACCCCTTGAAATCACAATTTTTCCACCACCTTTGCTGGAGCCATTTGTGCCCATTTGTGTGAAAGAGCAGTGTGGCTCTTTAATCGCTAATTGAGGTGGCGGTAAATGCTTAACCATCCTGAAAATCGCTAGTTTCCACAGAATTAATATTTTTTCACATTTAATGTCAAAAGATTATTTCAGCTGAGCAACCTGTCCTCTCCCCTACTATAAATTCAAAGGCACACGGTGGTACTGTGCTTTTGGCTAGCCAGAGCTGGTCTCCAGGGGAAGAAGAACTGACTCTACCTGTACTGTTTTAGCCTTTGAGAACAGAAAATGGAGCATAAAGGTATTTCTGCCTGGGGCATATGTTTGTTTTTGCCCACAACAAAGGAATGATATGTGAGCTTCACATACAGAAACAACAACCCAAGTTCCCCTGCAGCTGAGTGGACATTGGTTTGGCTATTCTCAGGTATTACAGAAAGGAGACTGATGTTGTAAAGACTGAATCTCAGTGACTCCCCTTTCAACAAAGTGGCTGATTAATGACAGTATTTTAGGGTTCAGGATTGAGGCTTAGGTATGATAATGTTAGTCAATGTTAATCTATGGTCTGTAACACTGAAAGCATTTAAACACCGGGGGATGACTAAACTTTAGTGCTAGCTCTACTCACTAGCTCCCTTGGTATCATTGAGTAGGACACTGTAAAGTGCTCTTCTCCAAACTAAGCAGACAGACCAGCTGTTGAACTCCAAGTTGTTCTGATTGTCATTGTCATAGCCATTCGTCCTCTCAAGGCTTGTGCTATACTCCGTCTCATATTTTATGAATACCTGTCTGCTCTTTGATGTCTACATTATTAAGTCGACTGGTAGCACTCTGTTTGGTTGACCGCTGTGGATAACACCTGTTCAAAGCATATCAATGCACACACACACAAACATTATGATGCTCATGTGCGGTCATTATCTCGCCTGGGTCACGGCTCATTCGCCCGCTTGGTTGAGGGTAATTCGCCACGACGTGGATGTTGCCAGCACCTATGGTGGAGAGAAAGGAGTGGCGTGACTGATTGAACAGTGCGAGTGTCTTTGAAGTGTGCTGGGGGCCTTTGTGGAGGGCCCCAGTGGAGGCCCTGTTGACAGTCTCCTGGGTTTGATGAGGGAAACCTTGGATTTTGCCCCGGGGCTTATTCAGCATCGTTTCAGCAAAGCCTCTGATCACCCAGCACTCTGATTTCATTACCCCCCCCCCCCACCCCCCCACACCCCCCACCCCTCCCTCCGTTTGCTCTTGTCCTTGAAGTTTTAGGGCCCTGACTAGTTTTGAAAGACAAACACTAGATGAGATCCTACCTCTTTCGGCGGTGTGCGGAGACTGTCGGAGGGAATGTCAATATCTTATTTATTGTCTGTGTTTGAACAGGAGCTACGAGCACACCTTTCCCTGTGGCTTGAAGCAGAATATAAGCAGAATATAAACAAGGAACCTGTAAAAAACTGACAATGAGCCATGACATTGCCCACATACCTCTGGTAAAACAGGCTAACATGCAGTGAACTGCGCCCTAAACAAGATAAAGGGCTTCGGTAATGATTAGAGTGTATTGTCCAGTAGAGGATAATGGTACTGCAATGGCCTGCCGACATATCAACTCCCCCTACCTCTTTCCTTGCCATTTCATTTATTGGTAGTCTGTCCATACTGGGAAGCAAGGGGTAGTTGAATAAAGAGAGGTGTGGAAGACATGGTGTTGGAATGAGGTGTGTGTCTGTATGTGTGTGTGTGTATGTATGTGTGTGAAGTATAAGAGGTGTTCTGTCATGGCCCACAAAATTAAAGGAATCGACCAGAGAGTGTTTGGTCTTTGGCCCTCACAGATTTAACACCATGATTAGGAACAGTGTGATATCACAAAGGGGAGGGGGTGTAGGGAGAGAGAGGGGGCGAGAGAGAGAGAGAGAGAGAGAGAGAGAGAGAAAGAGAGAAAGAGAGAGAGAGGGAGGAGGCATGCATACATACACACAAACCCACTCACCCACATATATTCTGCAAGGAGCAGAGAGCAATCCCCTGCACAGGAGGGTCACTGACATTTCACTATTCTTCATTTCGACCACAAGGACATTAGATAGTTTATGAAACCCTACGGTGTGCTCAGCTACATGAACATGCCCCATATCCTTATTTTTCCGTTTGGCATAACGCTGTTATTCATTCGAAAAATGTCACATGTGAAGGACCCCAGAAGATCAATGGGACACGCCATCTTATCAAGCTGTGGTCCAAGTCGAGAATGGGGAACAGATTTAATCCGCTGTTGTAGTATTCATGGCACTCGGGACACATGCTGAACGCAGGTAGATTATAAAAATGCAGATGCAAACCAAGATTATTAAAAGGGCTGAGATAAGTTATGCCCTCTTTTGTCGACTTTTTGTCATCCAGGGGGTATCAATATACATGAGCTCGGCCTCAGTGACGTGACATATTATATTTGGGGACATTTAACAAGATCTTGCACCGCTCGCCCTCCCAACCACCCCCCTACCCCCCACCACCACCCGTTTGCAAGATTCATATTCCACAGACCTGTCTTGCCTGGCCTTACCTGGCAGCGCTGCAGTCAACAACCTTGGGACGACTCCCGTGGGCCTTGTGTGGTACAAGGATTTCTGTCTGTGTTCTGGGCTGAGCTAGGCTTTTACTTGCGGCCGGGGCGAAGTGGCAAGGCTGAGGCCCAAGACCCAGACCCAGTCCTGCTGAGGCTGCCAGTGGGCATCAATCTCCGCCTGTTTAATTGAGAGCCTAATCTACTGGGTCACAGAGCCTGTCCTTGAGTGAATGGCGGGGACCTGTAATAACATTCTTTATTAAAGACTCCCGCAGGAGAGATACGTGCAACTCCTTTGGTGCTATTTGTCTTAAGTTAGGGTGTTTGTGTGTGTGTGTCTGTGTATGTGTGTGTGTGTGTGTGTGTGCGTGTGTGTGTGTGTGTCTGTGTGTATGTGTGTCTGTGTGTATGTGTGTGTGTGTGTGTGTGCGTGTGTGTGTGTGTGTGTGTGTGCGTGTGTGTGTGTGTGTGTTTGTGCATGTATAAGACTGGTTTCTTTGCCACTTTGCCACTCGCTCTTTCTTCTTCGTTCTTCGCATTTCCTGTTAAAGTGGCGTGTGGGCAAAACAGGAAAACTGCTCCTGTGTGTATACATGTGTGTTCATCAGTGTGTTTTTTGCATTGTGCATGCATGTTTTTCAGTGTGTGTGTGTGTGTGTGTGTGTGTTTGTGTTTGTCCTGCGTGTGAAGGTATGTGTTTGAGGGGTTCCTTTACTCTTGTACTTCTCTCCTATGGGAGAAAATAGACTCTAGACTTCAGGGCTAAATGAGCAATTGCTTCTATGGATCATTGTGTTTGTGTGTGTGTGTGTGTGTGTTTGTGTTTGTCCTGCATGTGAAAGTATGTGTTTGAGGGGTTCCTGTGCTCCTGTACCTCTCTCCTCTGGGAGAAAATAGACTCTAGACTCGAGGGCTAAATGAGCAATTGCTTCTATGGATCATGGTGTGTGTGTGTGCGCATGTGTATATATGTGTGTGCGTGTGTGTCTGCGCGCGTGTGTGTGTGTGTGCGTATGTGTGTGTGTGTATGCCTGTGTGTACATGTGTATGTGTGTGTGTGTGTGTGCATATGCGTGTGTGTGTGTGTGTGTGTGTGTGTGTGTGTGTGTGTGTGTGTGCATCCATGAGTGTGCAGGCTTTGTGACTGTTCATGTGCTCCTGGAGGTTGCAGACATGTGTTCAGCACCATGCCTAGTGATGTTAGCTGGTTCTAAATTGGAAAGAGGGTCATGATCCATCTACAGAACCACAGAGGTCACTGAGAGCCCTCTTTGCAGTACCATTATTCATAGCTTGCATATTAAATCCAATTGCCCATAACTAATAGGCACATACTGCAACTTTAAATCCGTTCAAAAAGCAGTGCTAAAATAGTCTAGCTTTCCTTTGGTTTTGGACTATGACTCTGAACTTATAATGAGTTTCCAGTACTTTTACAGTTTACTTCTGGAATACACATTTTGGTGGTTTTCTGGCAACTTTTTTTTTTTGTTTTTCAATGCTGAATACTTTTAACAACTGTGCAGAGCTCTGTGTGATCATCAGAATGAGGTCTTTGTTTTTATTTTGTTTTAAATTTTCAGGGCCTTGATGTTGCTTCTGTTCTTCACTTAAATGCTTATGTCCAGAATCAGACAACTCCAGCCCACTGAACTCCATTTCCATTTCACACACAGACACACACACACACATGCAACCACCACCATTTTTCAGTCATTCTTTTTGGTTCACTAAAAAGCAATGGGAGGGATGATGCAAACGCAGCATGTGTGAGCAGCCATGACTGTGTGTGGCTTTTATTCTGGTCCCTTTGTTCTTAGACACAGCTCTGCACTGCTGGACATCAAGGCTTTTTAATTACGCCACTACATCAATGGACAGCCCGGGGTAATTACTGACATGGACGGAGAGCGCACCCATCGACAGCGTGCTTTTCGCCACAATTTATCTGGCGGAACAGATGAGACTTCAAGTCGCTCCTTAATTTACGCCGTGTTTCCCCCGACAGCGGATGTAGGGATAGGGAAGTGCATGGAGTTCGAGGATGGAGGACTGCCTGGCTCTCGCCAGGGGAACTTGCGGTCAAGCTCACAAAATCAAACCTCAGGTCAGCATCTGCATTACTTTGTGTGTCTACATGGTTGAGTGAGAAGTGACTCTCGGCATTGCTCTTAATTCTCATTGAAGCACAACAGGCTTTGGCATTGGTGGGGAGTCTCTCAGAAGTGCAGTTGCTTCTTGGCACTGGTCTGAAGAACTCTTGTGTGGCTTTTGTTGTATTTCCCTCTCTGCCATACTCTCTACTTGACCGTACTCAACAAAGGTGTAAATAGTCAGACAAATTGTGAAGTACACTGCCAGCAGTGACTGGCCCTGAGAGATTGAAAATCCCTTTCTGAGAATTATTGAGAAGGAACAGCATGTCCTAATAGAGAAGCATTTTTGTTGGTTGCCTTTTTAAAGAGCTTACCAAAGAGGTTCACTGCTTCCTTTGTCCAAAGACATTAAAAGGTATTTAAATGTTTTTCTTTGCTCATTGCTTCTGTATTAAGGCCGTTTATTTATCCATTTGCAGCTGTGGACAAAGCAAAGACAAAACACACATTCTTTAAATGAAAATCCATTTTACCCAGAAATAAACTCATTCTACACAGAAATACCCCAAGCCACATTGCAGCGCACATACACTACCTGCACAAAAGCGTCAAAAGCACAAAATACTAGTCAGCCTTACTTTACTTCTTTCTAATGTAAAGTCCCTGCACAATTGTATATCTATGTAACACTACTCTGGTGTTCAAAAGTGCATTTGGTTGCCTTTCTCGGCAAGTTAGGCTGTCTTGCCTTAAAGGAGACCGTCAATGAAAAATTGGCCAAAGAGCTATTATGAACACGAGACATGGTTATGCCCTCCTTCGTATGAAAATCTTGATCTTAGAGATAGCCACTAAAACATTGGTGAATTTGAACAAAGGTTACATGTGATGTCAAATACCACAAAGCAATTGTAGTTCATTTGTGGTTGCCAAAGAGGGCGCCATTTAGCCAAAGGGACCATTTCAATGCTAAAGAGAAGGTTTAAATTGGCTTTGTAAAACTGCACTTCAGCTGCAATACCCATCCATTCTATGTCCACTTCAGGTGACTACTAACAACAATGAGAAGTTAGCGGTATTATTAATTAGTAATTATGTTTCTGTGTAATCAGTTAGCCTAGTTCACTGTTAATTGACTACATTTCTCCTTGAAGACACCCCTGCTTGCCTTCTCATATTCAAAACCACATAATGAAACAATCTGCCCAAATTATCATTACATTTAACCTGTTTTTTTCTGTGAAAGGAATGTATGTAGGTTTGGCCATATCATGGTGAGCTCCATCACTCCTAAAAGCAGACATGCCAAAGAAAGATGGCCTCTGGGAGCTTGTTATTCTGTAAATAATGCTCAAAACAAATGATCTTATAAGACTCCACTCTTCCAAAATCAGAATCAAAGGCCATGTTCACTACAGGCTCACATTTAGACTTTTTAGGCACACATCTGGAAGGTGATGATATGAAGACACAGTGTTACAAAAGTAGCCTCATCCTTAAGTTCAGCAAACATTCAACTTTGTTACTGGTTTAACCCTTTGATGTCTGTAACAGCGTTTGATGCGAGTGAGTGTGCAACTTTCAAATTTTTGACCTGAACATCAATGGATCCCAGCTGTATGCAATAAACTTCTGTCTTGGGTTGCATAATGTACTGTACTTCATAGATGTTAATTAATTAATTTTTTTTTTTTGGGGGGGGGGGGGTATTTTTTTTTAAACAACAGCAAGTACAGTACAATATGTGTGACATCAGTCGTAACTGCAGCTCCATAGTTTAGCAAGACGACCTCTTCATCCACTTTCCTCTTTTGCTCCTGCAGTAGAAGATATTTCAGCTTTAACATGCTAAAAGAAACAAAGTCCACCAATGGATTACATTAATAGATGACATTCTTAAAGCATCACATCCTTTACTGCCTCTTGTGGTTGACTAATGTTAGATTATGGTGGGTGAAAGTATGAAATTTAAGTTCATTCTTTCAACAACATGAAGCCAGTGTTATCAGCCAAGTATACATGGATGTCACAATTCCAATGGCAGGGAGTAGCACAAACACATTTAAACAACAGAAATGATATGCAAAGTATGATGAATGAGGATAGACAATTTTAGTCTTCTAGATGTCACAGATATACCCCGTTGTACAGGTTCTCAAATTGCCAGATAAACAAAAGCAATCAAGTTTAGAGTAACCAGACATTTATTTAAAGCCTTGCAAGTGTGGTCAGTGATTACAGTTTGTTTGTTAGCATGAGAAGATGACCCTGAAGATCCACTACACTATTGCAGATATGACAGAGAAAGACCAAAGAAAACAAGCCTGGGTGCAAATGAAAGTATTCAAGCCAGGACATCAGGTATTGAGCCCTACCAACCAGACTATACTGAAACTGTGTGGGGACTCTGGCGAAGCACAAACACACAATGCACACATGCACTTTGGGGTGTTGTTTTAGAATCCAGTTTTTAATATTTAAAATGAACCATAAAAAGCACATTAAAACATTTTCTCATTTTAGTTACAAAAATGGGTCACTGAAAAGGGCTTATCAATGCATTCACAGAAGGATTTGAACAGAAGAGGCCTAACAAATAAGTATTTCTTTCTTTCTTTTTTATCTCATTAAAAAATCCCCACCCAAAATATATAAACTTAATTGTGTAACCAAGGTATATACAGGGCATACCATCCTGGCATCTTAATGGTTATCAAGAAAGTTTGAGGTATACGACCAAAACAACAGAGAAAAAAAAAGAATGAAGTGGATAAAATTCTGACAAAAATTAACTAAAAAAAAAAAAAAAATCAAAACAAAAATCAAATAAACTTAAATAAGTGAAAATGAATGTCATTATTGCTTAAAACAAGCACAGGAAACAACATTAGTGAAGCATGTTGTTTGGCAAGTGCTGGTGAGAGTCTTCCAGTCATGTGTACTGTGGTCTCACTGGCCAAACCACTTGTGACCCAGAGCTTGAGGGTGGTCAATATATACAAAGGGCATACATTATAATTAGAAATAGGGGACTGTTTGAATGCTCACTTTTATTGGCTTCATAATAGGTACACAGTATTCATCGACAAAATATCATAATTATTTAATTTCTTTATTTTTTTTTACTTATTTAAGTTATAAATGCTGTTGCCATGGTTGTCTTTTTCTCTTCCTGTTCACGTTGAAATTAAGAGCCTGATGCAATTCTGATAGACATGCAAGTTTTGAAAGTGGATTCAGAAATAACAGTAATGTACAAAATAATAATTACAGTTTTATCAAAATACACCTTCTTCTTTCTCTTAGCACCTCATAACATATATTTTTTATGTTCTGATCAAGCACCACTGTTTTTGTTCTTTTTTTTTAGTTCTTTTTCTTTTTTTTAACAGCACCAGGAGAATGAAGGCCACGGAGGCCCCTCCTCTCTGACCTTTGGACCTCCAATGGAAGTTCCCGCTCACCACTCTCTGCCACGCCTTCAGATGTCCTTCACCTTTGCTCCATAAACAGGCTTAAGTCATGTGATTCTAAGCCCTACAAGGGCAACAAGTATTTTCCTGGATAATACATACACATATGGCAAGACATGTTCGCTACACCATTTCTATGTTTTTTTTTTCTTTATTCAAAAATTTTGCATGTGGCATGAAGGGGGGTGGGGGTTGGTTGTTGTTGGTGATGTTGGTGGTGTTGGTGGTGATGACGGTGGTGGTGTTTGGTGGTACCAAAAAGAGTCTCAACTCTTGTGTGCTGACCCATCCTTCCCTGCCAAGTTTGTTGTTCCTTTCTTTGGGCTTTAGCCAAGGAAGCAGACAGGTCCCACTTCGAATCCAAACTTCTGATTGGGATCCCCAAAGTCATTCAACATCACGTCGATGATTGGCACTTGATCAATTTTGGGAGTATTAATCTCCATCACAGTCTTTGCATGGCCATTCCTCTCCTGCAGATGAGAGAATGAGAGACAGAAAAAGTGATAGACAGAGAGACAGGCAAAAAAGAGAGTTGAAAACAATTTATATCTAACAGATGACAGACAGATGACAGAACTTCTATCTGTGTGTTTGAACTCTTTGTTTCTGTTGGTCTGAGCTACATTCCAGGTGTCTAACAGAAGCCTAAGTTTAATTATCCTAATAATTCCTTCCATAAAAATGCCAATCCCATTGATAACACTCAGACCCATCAATGCTATTTAGGAATGGAACCAAAGGCAGCCTCTAAAAGGACTCATTACACCCAGCATGTGCTGAGTGACTAAGCCGACTGTTTATAATCACACAGTCATCACTGCCCACCTGTCCATTTCTCAGTGCTCAGTGTGAGTGTGTGTGTGTGTGTGTGTGTGTGTGTGTGTGTGTGTGTGTGTGTGTGTGTGTGTGTGTGTGTGTGTGTGTTTCTGTATTTGTGTTTGTACACATGTTTGTATCTTCCTCTGTGTGTGTTTGTGTAAAAGTTTGCGTGTTTACATGTGTGTGTGTGTCTGTGTCTGTAAGGTTGTGTATGTATGCTTGTTGTATGTGTGCATGTGCCTGAGAGAGTCTGTGTGTGTGTGTGTGCACGTACCGCACATCCATCGCTGAGGGCCTGGATGTATGGATTGTTGTCATAAGACATCTCCTCGTCGTTGGAACCCAGGAAGCGTAGCGCCTTGTCGTAGCTGTTGGCGGTGGCGTCATGCCAGGCAACCGACATGTAGCAGTTGTAGGTGAAGTTTTGCCTGGCCGAGGCTGTCAGTAGTTTGAGGAAGGTCATCTGCACCTGGTTTATCGTGTTGCCCTCAGCGTCCACGTATGATAGCTGCAGGTGTGTGAGAGGAGAGAGGAATGAGAAAGAAAGACACAGAGCACACACAATCTTGTTTTACTACACTACTGTAGGCTAGAGTAAAACACCATCTGAATACAAAATATCTGCCAAAACACATATCCTCCATCATCCTCTGGTTATTTGAAACTTAAATGGGATGCATGTGGTGTGGTGGGGTGTGTTTGCAAAGCTCTTTAGGGAGGAGGTTCTGCTGACCTCGGATCAGTGTGTGTAAGCGTGAGTGTAGCCTGAGTGCGGGGCTTGCTATTAATGGCTATTTGTGTCTGAAGTGCTTGTGGAAGAGCTGGACTGAGACAAATTGGAGACGCTTCTGCGCTGCCCAGCGTGGCCCTGCAGCACTCCTCTGGGTCTTAGTTTCCAGTCCGAAAGGCTCGTCATTAAATATGAGATGTGAAACGAGGAGAGACAGATGGGACAGAAGAGAGAAAGAAAGAGAGTGCGAGAAAGAGAGAGAGAAAGAAAGAGAGAGGGAGAGAGAGAGAGACAGAAAGGCTGTGACACTTACGATTTTACCGCGCTTGAATTCACTGAACCAGGATCCAGGGGCCTCCTTAGGCCAGGATGATAACCTAACCTGCAGGTGTCAGGGGAAGCAGAAAGAACAGGATGAGAACCTCTATGCCACAGATAACAGAGTGAAACCTACTGAATTTACATGGGCTTGGGTTGAGTAGCTCTGTACCATAGTGACTTAAAAATATTCATCCGCTGTTATATTCATTATAACACACATTTCAGAGAACAGTTTTGTAAATCAAATATAATGAAACACAATAATATAATAGAAGAACATATTTAATGTAAGATATTTTACGTGAAAACTGATATATATGTAACTGATAAATATGTATGTATCAGCTATACACCAGTTTTAATGTATAAATATGTATGTATCAGCTATATACCGGTTTTAATGTCAAATACTTTACATTTTTATGAACAGGCATACAAGATGTGCTTCAAGGTCTGAAATCAGATGCAAACTCCACAGAGATAAAGTCCCTGTGGGGGACATTGTAAATGGCACTCACTCCATTTGACTTCTTATCAGGGTAGATGCAGGTCTCGCCTCCTGCTGTGAAGTTACAGTACACTTTGAAGGAGTCTCCAGAGCAACCCTGGTTAGGATCGATCCAGTACTCGCCTGTGGAGAACACCCAGACAAAAAAAAAGATACAGACTTAACAAGCTGATCTGGGATCTGATTATGGAAATGGGGATCAAAGATCAAGGCAAGGATTTGTATATATATATAAAAAAGCCTGTGTCAGGAGGTCTTGTGTTTTGTGTTTCATGCACAAACAACATTGATGCCAGCACTTGTAGAATAGTAGAACAAAAAAAAAGGGGCATTGGGAGAAATGACATTTAGTAGGCTTCTGATTTGGCAGGACTGGAGTTTTTTTTGCTCTGCCGTCTGTGAATATTAATCTTAGCTACTGTCAATGTTATTCAAACTCTGTGCAAAAGCAAACATCGGTAGTCCTGTCCAAAAACGGTCTCTGCATAGCCGCTAGGCTAATTAGCTCAGCTTCATTTGAACAGTGCTGACAGGAGAGCACAGCTTGGCCTGAGTGCCAGCCCTTGCGGTACGGCTGCGGATTGGTGGTAGCGGTGGGGTACTGTTCCTGCTAAATCCCTTACCATCGGGGAACTCGGGATGGCACAACTGCAGGTCCTTGCATGTCCTGGCGGGGTTGTTCTGGGTGCCCATGGGGTACTTCATGCGCTCAATGTCCTGCTTGAGGTTGTTGAGCGAGCCGAAGATGTCCTCCATGCCCTCGCCGTAGTCCATCATGGCCTCATCGGCCTGGTAGTCAGTGGAGCGACGGCTCTTCTTGGGCGAGCGGATGGGCAGCGGCTGGATCACCTCGCCGGGGGGACCCTGTAGATCAGCCAGGGAGAAACAGAGAAGGTTGGAGGAGAACTCCCAAGAAATCAAACACACAATTTTCATTGCTTTATTAGGAGAGCTGGCAAAGTATAAACTTAATGGGCTGTGCTTAACAGGACCGAAAGCTTCACACAGTCCCCCAGTGATAGCCTACTTAGTTTACATGTATTAAAAATGTCAGCAGGAAATACAGAGCAGATTTATGAAATGGCAGAACAGCACATTTTAGCTTCCAACTGAATAATGCAGAAGATCCTCAGAGGCCAAGCGGGCAACAAAGGAGAGGGTAATGACGGTGATACTCACAGGAGGTCCAGGAGGTCCAATTGTACCAGTGTCTCCCTTCTGACCAGCGGGACCCTAAAATAACCCGGCAATGTGGTTAGACGTTGCACTGTGCTATGATCAATTTACTCAATTGCATTGCACTCACGGGGAAGGACTGCTATTATGATAAATATCTCCAATATACACCTCTACGACTATCATGTCATACATATCGTTAAGTCAACACAACAGACAGCTTGAACTTACAGAAGAACCCTTGGATCCCTTGGGACCTTGAGGACCCTGTGAAGGAGACACACAAATGTAAAGTTTCAATCTTTAATTTAATTTCATCTACTGACCATATATACAAACACAGCAAATGATTAAAGACTGCTATGGAAATGCCTTGGTGCCATGACTTGCAATATAAAGAAACAGTGATGAGTTTTTTTTGGTTTGTTTTGGGGGGGGGGGTGACTCACAGGCAGACCAGGAGGACCAGGTGGACCCAGGGGACCAGCGCCACCAGAGATACCCTGTGAAAAAAAACCACACCAGATGTCAGCTGAGCTGAGCAGCAGGAGCAACAGCAGTGGGAAGGTACACTAGACATGAGCCTCTCTTCAGGCACTACTATAAGGTGTTCATCATACAGGCTGGGCAGTAATGGGGTGGTGGAGCATGGGAAAGCATCAGGCAATTGGCATCCACTGCAGCCAGCCATTGGCTGACTGCTGTAGAAGGGGGAAAAGGATATGGTAGGCATAACAGTGTACACACACACACACACACACACACACACACACACACACACACACACACACACACACACACACTGTACACACACACTCATTCAGACACGCTTGACATCCAGGCATGTATAAAAACAACTCTATTCAGAGTCATACAATCTGCCTTTTCCTCCTGTTTCTCTCTCTCTCTCTCTCTCTCTCATACACATACACAATGACATTTCATTAAGCATAATCTAAATGCAATTTTTTTTTGCGGATGCCTTGCGTCAAATCATCGAGTGGGTGGAGGGTGGCGGTAGTGTGTGTGTGTGTCTGTGTGTGTGTGTGTTGGGGGGGGGGGGGGGGGGGGTCTCGGCTAGGCCACAGCCAGCTCTAATTGCATATTCACTCAATCTGTAATATTTGTTTAAAAATGGATGAGACCCCATTAATAGTGCTTCTTCATCCACGTCCAACCCTGAAACCTCGAGGACAAGTCCACGTCATCCCGCTTTTCTGCAACAGAGCTACTCATCTCTTGCATCAGGTGAACTCAGTGCCACAGGCAATTACGGCAGTAAAAAGGCTCGCTTGAGACGCATGCTTGTCTATCTGCTGAATAAGAGGCCAGAGCAATTTCCATTCCCCATCATGTCTGATTGGGAGAACAAAGTAAGACCATCGTGAATGACTGTAATTGAGTACTTTTTTAGAGGATGTCCATGATATATTACAATGAATGTAAGAAATTTGTTTGCATTTGGTTGTTCTGCCTCTGGTTAGCAGCTTTATGTTTTATCCAAGTGTGTGTGACTGTGTGTGTATGTGTGTGAGTGTGTGTGTCTGCGTGTGTATGACTCAGAGTGAGAGTGAAATAGAAAGAGAGAAAGAGAGAGAGAGAATGAAGGAATATGGCTGTCATAGGCAGATAGAGAGACAAAGAGATGTGGCTAGACAGAAGGAAGATTGAAAATGGAGTGAGACTCAAAGAAACATCGGTTTCGTGATATGGGTGCAGAGTGACGTTCTTGTGGTGTGGCACTTACAGGGTCTCCCTTGCCGCCAGGTGTACCCTGTGGACCGGGCAGACCTCGGTCACCCTTCTCTCCCTGCTCACCGGGCGGGCCGATCAGACCAATCAGACCTGGGTGACCCTGGGGGGGACACAGACGAAAACACACACACACACACACACACACAAAAGAGATGTCATTCAACACAGGCCCCTGTCTCTACTACAAGCCTCATCTCGATGAGAGACAAAACTCCATAAGCTTTTTTGCTCCCTGCAGATGGTCCACCTCACAATTAGTTGTGGCATTTACTGAAGCTAAAACAAATCTCCTCAAACCCTGCTGCGAAGATCAATTCTTTGTGTACACTTTGGCAAATCTAAAAGGACCAATGTGGATTTGAGCATTTAGAAGGTAAAATTGCTCCAACAATTGTATTGACAGTGGCTATAATGAGAATAGCTGCAAAATCACAGTGAATAATCAGTGGGCCGTGGATCCCACACTTTAAATACTGCCGACTTTTACTTCTGAGTCTTTGAGTTACAGGCTAATGGTCACAGTATTTTTTTCCCTCCAGTTTTAGGACCCAACATAAAGTCTGAAATTAAGATTCACTCACTTTCTCTCCCTTGGAGCCAGGATCTCCTTTCAGACCAGGAAGACCAGGGGGTCCCTATTATAAAAAAGACAAATGGCATTCAGAAATCAATATTCACACACATACACACACACGCACACACACACACACACACACACACATATACACACACACACACACACACACAGATAGACAGACAGGTAAATAGATAGATAGAGAGAGAGCTCCTAAGGTGAAGGAAAGTGTGGCTGAAAGGCAGGGGGACGGAAATACAGAGGGTGGGGAAAATCAAATAGGATGGGGGGTGGGGGTAGGGGGTGGGGGTGGTGCAGGCAATAATAAAATTGACCCAGGCCAATGTAGCCTCTTGGCCCCTTACCATAGGTCCTGGAGGGCCATCTTGTCCGGGAGAGCCAGGAAGTCCTTGTTCGCCCTGTGAAAATTCATCCAATTACATGCGGCATTACTGCCTCCTGTACCACTAAAGGCCCGCCATTGATTTCCTGCCCAGTGCTTGATGATTAATAGCTGAAATACTACAAAAACGTGTCTTCTCATAAACAAGGGCAAGATGGGAAAAAACCCACACAACAATAGCACAGGCTTGTAGGAGTTATTGACTTTCCTGTAAGTATTTCTGTTGGCATGGCCTTCAGAGGGCCAGTGTGTGTGACTGTACAAGTGTGTATGACTGAGGAACTAAAGACAACAAGTATGTATGTGTCGGTACAGATGGTACAGATCTATATTGTATTGAGTGGGTGTTTATGATGATGTTGAGGCCATGAGGTCATACTGTGTACTCACAACAGGGCCGGGGATTCCTCTAAGGCCTTCTGGGCCGGGCTTTCCAGGGGGACCCTGAGGTCCAACAGGGCCAGTCTTGCCTGGGGGGCCCTCGGCACCAGCCTCACCCTGAGGACAGAGAGTGGACAAAATTCATATTTACACGATATTGGTGTGATACTGCCCTATTAGTTGAGTTGAAGCCAGGAAATTGGATGGTCAGATGTCTTCCTCAAAACAAAACCTCCTTACTGCATATTTGTGTGTGTGTGTGTGTGTGTGTGTGTGTGTGTGTGTGAGAGTTTGTGAGTCTCAACAACCACCTAGTCATCAAAAACTTCTAGAACCACAGAGTTAGATAACAGAAACCCGTCTCTCTCACTGATCTGCTTGGAATCCCATTGGATATCATGCTGAGTCTCACTTAAGAGGTGGGATTGTTCTGTCTGTCTTTTTATTAAAGATGTACACCAGAGGGTACATGATGGATACAAAATGAATTGCTTTTCATCTGAAGATGGAAAGAACCATCAAGTTTGAATGTGGATGTCGTGTGTGTGTGTGTGTGTGTGTGTGTGTGTGTGTGTGTGTGTGTGACGGAATATGTGTTTTTTTTGTTGTGTGTTGTATGTGTGTGTTAATGTGCAGAATGTGCATATGGTGTCATACTGAGTTTGTGTGTGTGTATGTGTGTGTGTGTGCACGCATGTGCGTGAACATTTATTGTTTTAACATGTCTGAGAGAGTTTATAGCTGACTCAGTTCAAAATTCTAAATACTTTACGTGCCTGACAAGGCATCTGTATTGCCAAAACAGAAGAAATGTTTGTGTTGACTTATATAGCCTTAAGCTATCGATGTCTGCGTGTTTCTGTGTGTGTGTGTGTGTGTGTGTGTGTGTGTGTGTGTGTGTGTGTGTGTGTGGCCTTAAATGCTGCCAGTTCTGTGAGTGGTTTGCTGCTTTAATTCCAGAGGTGGGGCTCACTCAAGCCTCGTTGTGTGTTTGCTGCTCTTGAATTGATCGGGTGCGTTAGCGTTACCTTGGCGCCCTTCTCTCCTTGTCTGCCCTCTGCTCCGGCAGCTCCTGGTGGTCCCTGGAGAGAGTGAGAGAGAGAGAGAGAGAGACAGGGGGATGAGTTTCAATACTACTGCTGTGTAGAATAACAATTAAAAAGCTAAAACAAGGGAAAAAAAGACAAGAAAAGCAATGGGATGGTGAAGAAGTGCGCCCTCTGAGTTTGACTGATTTGTTTTGACGGGTGGCAGGTGGGGTAGGTGTTGCAGAAGAACACTCATCATGACACCATGACAACCAACTGAACTCGTCCACTGGGGCGCATTTGCACTCAAATTCTTTTCTAAGAAAAGTGAATGTGCTTGATAGAGTTTTACAAAGTTCACTTGCTGCATGCTGCTGCGGTCCATACTCTCTTTCTGTAACTTCCACATAATAAAGACTTGGGAATAGCGTAGGAAATTTTAAGACCCCATGACAACACCTCCACCTTAGGCTGCTTTGAAAGGCTTTCTACTGCGTTCAGTGCCGACCTCAAGACGAACACCGGGATCTGTCAGTTTCACAGTGAGTCAATGCATAGTTCCTTCTAGTGGGAGACTGGTAGGCCTGGGGTCAGATATTCAGGTTATAATTCACACGTGGTTGGAAGAAAGACAGACTCATTTGAGGCAGTAGGCTGCACCATCTTGAGTGAAGGGCTCTCATTCGTATGCATGCAAGAGCTGGCGAACTGAGAGCCCTCCTAGCCACGCACATCAAACTAGCACTCCGCTGCTCAATAACCTCCTGCCTGGCCAATTATTTCTCTCCTACCCTTAATTGACTCTTTGTCTTTCTTTCTTTCTTTTTTTCTTTCTTTCTTTTGTTCTTTCTTTCTTTCTTTCCTTTTTTAACTTTTCTTTCTTTCTATCTTTCTGGTTCCTCCTTTGTCTATGCCTTTCTTTCTTTCATTCTATCTTTCTGTTTCCCCCTTTGTTCATGCCTTTCTCTCTTTTTTTTCTCTCTTTCTTTCTTTTTTTCATTTCCTCTCCTACTGTATGTCTTTTTCAATTTCTTTCTATTCTCCTTCCAGGCCTTTTGTCTTTTTGCTCTTTCACGTCCTCTCTCTCTGTTCTCTTTCCCTCCTTGTTTCAGCCCGACCCTATCCAGGGACTCTCTGAGCTGTCTCCTTCAGATATCGAAGGAATGCCTCCCATGCCTCCTCCTCCTCCATCAAAGCCTCACCCGGAGTCTTCAGGATGAGAGACACCTCGCCAGTTTTCCGAGCATATGCCGCAACATCAGCCCAATTGGTATCGACAGAATGCCCTCTCTCGGCATCCGCATCACCGCGGAGAGACACGCAAGCTGTTTTTCTGCTACTGGCACTTTTTTTTTCATGTGCCCCTGTTAAAAGATAAGATTCTAACCAAGTTTTGCATGACACAGAAGAGACAGCTCTAAGGAGATGGCATTTCGGGCTGGACTTGATGATGCTGTCTTTCAAACTGAGGGACAAGGGGGTGTGTTCTTGCAACTTTTGCAGCTATTTTTTGTGAGTATGACACTGCACTCTCCACAGTACTGGAGAGACAGAGAGAGAAAGAGAGAGAGAGAGAGAGAGAGAGAGAGAGAGAGAGAGAGAGAGAGTCTGTTTCCCAAACCGAATTTCTTTCCTTTTTATGTCAGTGGAAGGACACTAGCTCAGCTTATTTCCGTGGATGGGAAGGCCTCGCAGCGACGGCTAGGAAACATTGGAGTCGGTGTCACAGAGACTGTGTGTGGAGGAAACCTTAAATAACAAAACAGTTCTCGGGATGCTTTGAGGATGCAGACAGTGCCTCAGGAGAGAGCAGTGGAGGGCTGATAGAGAGGAGGAGAGAGGCGAGCTAGTTTTAACTTCATTTGATATGACTGCTGGCAAAATGCTGACACAGTGAAAACACCTCTTATTTTACACAACACAACAGCGGTGTGGCCATTACAAATTCAGAGGAGCAAATGGCAAGAGAAACCAGCCTGTGCTTTTTTTCCATCCTTTGCTTTCTGTTTTTTTTTTGCTCTTCTTGAAGTAAATACCATTGGTGATGAAGAAGCACTTTCCCTGAAATAATCCCTTTGCTATTAGGAAGTGTTTGGTATCTGCTTCAATGCTGCATCAGGTCTTGCAGAGAAATTGTTTTCTCCTTTATTTCCTTGATCATTTATGAAAAGTGGAGAAGAAATGATTTTCTCCCATCACTCAACACGGCTTTCAAAAAACCAATCTGCTTTGAAGCTAATGTATTCTATCACATTAAACAGTGAGTGTGAGACACTAAGTTTAATTCAACAGCATAGCACACATAAATATTCTAAAGATCTCTCAGCCATTTTCTAACAAGGCTTGGTTGGAGAACTTGCCTCTTTCTGGTACAGCGCATTAGGCGTTGAATTGAAAATGATTTAAATATTTCGTAAACTGCAATAGCAAAGAAACACTGTCTACTACTTTAGATATTGTAATGAACTAGACTGCAGATTACACTCACAGCACTTTGTAATTTGTAGTAGGTGGACTGAAGAATGCAGTGGAAGCACTCATCCTATTTCTATTCGTGTTGAGAGAACACATTCATTTGAGAAATCACTTTCTCCACTGTGTCCGCTGGCATGCATCAAATAAGGACACCAGCATGGACAACGAACAGAAACACTATTGTCATTCATGAGCCTCACCTCTGCAGATGAGCCCTTCTGGGGGGGCTACCTCAAATCAAACGGAACGACAACTTTCTCCCTCCTCTCACTCTATCTCTCTGTATCTCTCTTTCTCTCCTCCTCTCTCTTCCCCCACTCTTCTAAGGGGCGACTCTTCTTTCTTCGTCTCCATTTCCATTTCTGCCACTCAGTGTGCACTGATCAATATGGTGTCAAGAGTGATATCTGTGTCTGACTCCGAGGGAGCCTCGGCACCACAGAAACGGGGAAATGAGTTTTCGGGCGGCGAGTGACGCCTCTCCGTCAATTTAACGCCTTTTCAATTTCACACCTAAAAGATTAAATACCAGACATCAGTTTCTCAGTGGGGCTTGTGTGATGTCTTTATTTCTGTTTGCTTTTTGCGTGTTCGGTGGGGTGGGGGGCTTGTTGTGGCTTGGTGACCCGCTGGATCTCCAAGCAGAGCCACTCTCTCCGCCTTACTGAGAGGGTTTAGGGCTTATGTCCAACCCCACCCCCCAGGGCCGACTACGCACTTAAATGTTTTTCTACGCAGTGGAGTTCTCTCATCTACAGTGAGTAAGATTCAATGAGGATGATTCGATGGGGGAGGGGTCGTTGGTGAGGGACTGTTTGGGGATGGGGATTGGTAAACCCTTATGGTCTTCCCTGATGAAGGATGGAAATGTTGGATTTTGTTAGACTGCTAGACACTGGTACACAGAGGCACACAGCTAAGTGTGCATGTGCGGGTGGAAGCCTATGCGAATGCGACATGACGTCTGTCTTTCACCTACAAAGCATTGATACATCCTTTGTGTTTGCCACAGGATGTTTACATCTTGGGATGTGGCGAGCCATGATGCGGCGAAGAGAGATGGTGGTGATGATGATAAAGAGGATGCTAAATATACACTTACTCTCTTTCCTGGAGGTCCTGGTGGGCCAGCTTCTCCTGAGGGACCAGGAGGACCCTAAAATGAAGAGGACATAGCACAGTGTGAGACGGACGTTTCCAGAAGACAAACAACATGTCGACTAAACTAAAAATCCACCTTCACAAAAACTTGCTTTTACTTGTCACGGCAATACATCATTCCTACAAACAACTGTTGCTCACGGAAAATGAGCTCTAGATGGAGGATGTGGGTAATATAAACCGAAAGAACTGATTAAAAAGTCAAACTTGAGTGGATGACACCAAACATTTTGCTCTGAAGGCCTCACACTGTCACTGCGGTTGCTGCCAGAGCTCTATGCCAGTTTCATCTCATTATCTGGGAGTTAATTGAAAGCAATCAAAACAAATTTGGGTTTTGCATATCTAAATGTTTGAAGAACACCCAGAGACAGCGCAGACAAAATGAAAAGAACAGATAGAAAATTTGCAGAGCCGCTCGCCTGTGTGATATAAAAATCATCTGCCGTTAATCAGTAAATAAATGTTGGCAGTTTTTCTCTTTAAAGTTTAGTTTTATTTAGAAAGCTAACCCACATTTGTGGCACTTTAATTTAAAATGGTGGATAGGAGCTATCTCAGGCGTCTTCATTACTTTCCCTCCTGCTCGACAGGAAGTGAGATACAACAACAAACACAGCATAACGAACACGAGGCCTAAATAAATATTTAGCTTCTCTGTATCTGTATGCTTGCAAATGAAATTTGAATTAAAGTTAAAGGAGCTGTTCTTGGGTAGTCACACTGTATAATGTTTGGTAATGTAAAGTAAACATAATCTTTCATTCTGTAAACAACACTAAACAAATAGAGTCCACTGTGTTGTAGGTGAGCATTCTGAAGCTAATCAAATGAACCAGTGGGAATGTGAGTAGCTGCTTAGAATGCATTAGGAGCCTACTAAAAGCTTATATTACTGAACTTTAAAAGGAACTAAAGGCAGTTTTTGCATCGTTCTGCCTCTGGGTACTTACAGGTTGACCAGCCTCTCCATCCTCTCCCTTCTCTCCAGGGCCTCCGTCCGTACCCTGAAAGCCAGGACAAACGAAAGCAAAATAAGATGAATCTCTATCTTCAATTTGAATTCAGTAGCTGGTTTTAACAGGGTAAATTATTGATGCAAGAGCTGTTGCATGGAAAGCCAATTCATATATCAGTGAAGTGACTCATGGTACTTACAGCAACGCCAGGCTCACCAGGAGGACCAGGGTCTCCAGGAAAGCCAACAGGTCCCTAGCAACCAACCAGAAGAACGTTAGCATATAAAGCTAAACAACACACAGCTTAGTCAAGCAAAAGTGAAAGTCTCAACATAAGTTCCCATGGTGACTAAAAGTTGGTAAGGGAAGCAGAAGCTAAAGCACTGCAGTGAACATTAGCATAATAAAGGGCCTTGCACCCTCCCAGTTTGTCAATCTGACAGAGCCTTGGTGACTCCATTCGAGCATAATGTTCACTGATGCTCTGCAGCTCAGATTCACATTTGATTTATTACTGTGTACTGTTATTTTATTGCATTTTTATTTTAGCCCATATAGGAAACTATGGCCAGTGGGGCTGTGCCCGCATAGCCTGAGGCTGTAACAAACAGCAAGTGCTGGTTCACTCACAGGGTTACCCTTGGGGCCGTCATCTCCGGGGGGTCCCTTGGCACCAGGAGGTCCAGCAGCGCCTGGTGGTCCAGCCTCTCCCTTCTCTCCTCTCTCGCCTTTGGGACCCTTGGGGAAGGGGGAGAGAAAAGTGCATGTTTAGTCAGTAGATCAGTAGAACTAAAGCATGATAGGTTGGGTGCCCTTCCACCTACAGGAAAGTCCAGCAGTCACAATCACTGACCCCAGATCAGATGGCTATAATTAGAAGCATGTTTCCAATGATGGCCGTGATGCATGTTCAGGGAATGGAGCGCCAACTCAATGCATCCATGTTGACGTCTCCTGAGTCAGGAATCAGGAGCACCAATGGGCTTTTTGTTTATGGGCCCACTCCAAGTCAAGCACCTGTCAAACTGGTTGAAACGCTGCAAGCGTTGCACTGGCTGTCTAATATCAGCTCTTTGAAATGACGGAGATGACTACTACCTACCTTACCGACACGACAGCTTTAATTACTAATGGAAGGGTGCTCCAGAGATATCGAACCTGTCCACATTGATCAGCTCCTCTTTCGATCTGTTGTGTCTCCCTGAAAGCCTTGATGTTTGGGAGGCAGACAACTCGTCAATGTGAGATGACAGGCCACCACTAAGTCTCCAAAGTCCGGATAACACGGACAACAAGGTGCCCGCCCAAACATGTACAAATCTTAGTTAAGCAAGGGGATAGCCGACGGATTAGCACTGGATTAGTAGTTCTCCTATGCTCTTACAAACCCGTTGGCCTGTGCGGTCTACTATTCCCCGAACACGCAAGAACTGGTGTGGTTTTGGAGTTTTAATTCACTCCCTGCTAAAGTATTCAAATATTCTAAGTGGTGCCCTGTTGACTGCATCGATTGTCCCAGTGACACAGCAGTCCATGCGGGCTGCCAATAATGATCTTTGGAGGGTTTGGTAAGTGATTTAATTTGGCTGCCATTTAAGGGCATGGGCAATTTGGTGGGTGGCACTGGGAGAAAAGAAACTCTGATGGTCGTCTCAGTCACCGTCATCATTAGACAGGAGGACTTGGCGAGAGAGAAGCTTTTAGCTGGACGTCTCAATCAATTTTCTCACAAACACACACAGAGACATATGGGACAGAAACACATACATGGACATGGACATAGACAACCAAAGAGGAAAACGTTATGTATCAAAATAAACCCAAAATGACAGACATCTATCATCAGTCTCTCAGAACATGCCAGCACACATAGAATGAGAGCAGAAACACACACACACACACACACACACACACACACACACACACACACACACACATAAGGAAACAGCAGTAGGGGGAGTTGAAGGCAAACTTACTTGTGTTCCAGGCTCGCCAGAAGGTCCAGGATTGCCAGCCTCTCCTTGCTCTCCCTGCCAAGCATCACACACACATAGGTTAGAGACTGTCATTTCTGTCGCACAGTCTACAAAAACATTAGCCGGACCCAAATCATGATTAATGCGCCCATAAACACAGGCTTCATGAGCCTGTGCGCTTGTGTATTGAAGTGGGCTCGTGACAGCGTTATGGGCTGCCTGTTTCTGCTACACACCGGGCCGGTCTGAGTTTGGTGGCGATGGCCTCCTATGTTTCATATTCTCTGGATATTTTTCCAGCCAGGCATTGCATTAAATATTGATAGCTTTGGGACAGAGGCCAAATGACCATAAAAATTGTGTGTGTGGGGGGGGGGGTAGGTGTCGGAACTGTTGTAAAAAGGACATTAATGGTGTCAGGGTACTAATTCAGACAAAATAGCTGGCTTCCTGAATCTGGTGGGAGAGGGACAGTGTGAGAGATCGAGGTTTCGAGTTGGCAAAAATTGATGCCTGATTTTGATGACAGGGACACAAAGGTCTTACCTTCTCTCCCACGGGACCCATGCCACCAACACCACCGGGAGGACCTTGAGCACCCTGTAAGTGACGACAACAACAGTAAGAATATTGGAAGCGATTGTTTATCGTTTGTGGTTTACTAAATGGAAATCAGGTTTGTTTGCAATAATGAGCATGCTTTGTCATGTCAAAAGTGCTAAAAGCGGGGATGGAGGATTCACTTACATCAGCACCGCTTGGTCCTTGAGGACCTCTGGGACCTGGTGGTCCAGGAGGACCCTGTTTGGAGAGAGAGAGAGAGAGAGAGAGAGAGAAAGAGAGAGAGAGAGAGAGAGAGAAAGAGAGAAGTCAAGAAGGTCAGATTCATCTCCCCCCCTAAATTACTCTATGTCCATATTTCACTTTGGGACTCTCCAGCACAGTGGGGTTCTTCTGATGACATATGCTAAGTCAGACCACTTACCATGGGGCCCACATCTCCGTTCTCTCCCTTCTCGCCTGGTGGTCCAGGAAGACCCTGAAAGGAAACAGCGAAAGGCAGTTAGGCGCCGCTCTCCTGTCGTCTGAGTAATGCGCTGAAGCAGATGTAACCGAGTGAGGTCCCATTCTCCGGTGTAGAGGGAATTAAAGGAGATTGTTCAGGGAAAATAAGTAGGGAAGACGTCACAGAGTGAACAAACTGTACACACGCACAGTTCTCTGCAGTCAATCTGAGATTCTACTAATAGCTTCAGTAGATGCAGAGTCAAATTAACAGGAATTCATTAACATACAAGGATGGTGCTGCTTAAACCAGACAGCAGGTTCTATTTCTCTCAGAAGAGCAGAGGTCTATAGAGATCTTGAATATATGCAATAAATAAAACGAATAAAAGAATAACAACAAGATTGCTTGCCATGACACGGATAGATCAATAGTGCATTAGTATGAAAAGCAATGATTTACGTCATGTCCTTCTGCATTGTACTGCATCTACCAAATCGTTCCTTTTTAAGGGATGGAGGGATGTAAACGGCAAATTTAAAAAAAGGATTTTGAGGCAGCCACAGAAGGACAGTAGGCTTGCCTGCACCTCCATTTATGTGAGTGGGTGTGGGGGTGGGGGGGCAGCAGAAACAGAAAATGCCAGAATGGAAAATGAAGGGAACAGTCAGAGGGGAAAAAAGGCCATCAGCATCACTAGATGATTTTACTGCCAGAGATACAATGGCCTGTAGGAAGCATACTGCACACACACACACACACACACCCCTCATCCTCCATGGAGCTTTTCCGGGGGTCATTTCATAGAGGGAACATTCTCCTTTCATATCCTCACTGCTGATTTCTCAGCTGGTGGTTGAGAGGTGTGGAGGGGACTGAGGCTGGAGAACAGGAGGCTGGATTGTTCGTTCCGGCCCATTCCGGGCCCACCTGCGGCAAGCCACCGAGTCCCACCATCCCGTGGCGAAATGGCACTTATGCAAATCAGCCAAAATCTGTTTCACGCCACACAATCGTGCCGTTAACGACCGCCGTTTTCAGAGGGGCGTGCTGTGTGCACGTGATGCCCTTTTGTCTCCACTGCTCACCCCTCTGCTAAACGATTCACTGCTGTGCAAAGTGGAGGTTGATAGCAATTGGCAAGGTAATTAATGGCCAACTCAGTTTTATGTGTGTGTGTGCCTTAGAGCAGCGCTCTGCCTGATACAAATAGGCTAAGGAAGTCTTGGCATAGGGTAGACGATTGCGTTGGTATGGGGACATTGCCCTCTTCCCCACTCACAACCTTAAACGAATCACTTTAGCGTTTATGTATTTCATTCCTTGCCCTCAGTTAGATGCATCTGAGGTGGATGCGTTATCAATTCCTCAATCCTTTCTTCCAATGGTTCAGCCGCATCCAAACTCCCTTTGCATGTGTGAGTTATATCTATAGGCCCGTTTTAAGTCACAATTCAAAGGAGCCCCGACTTCATCACCCAGAGCTGCTGGGTCGCCACAAGGACATCAAAAAGTCCAATCCTTGGCTGCTATTTACATGGCAAATAACCCCGGGTGCCTTTTTTTTTTTTCTCACGAGCGCCAAGGCTGGCGCCTGTACACACATGCGCATGCTGATGCCTGCGGCTTTGGCGCGAGGCGACTCTCTGTACCACTGCAGTGCCTTTCTATCAGTCAAAGGTCATTAGTGGCGACAGTGATTATGTGGCGCAGAGAGAGAAAGAGAGAGAAAGAGAGAGGGGTGGGGGGATGGGGGGGAGTGGGATGTGGGGTGAGGCCCGAGTGGAATGATCTTTGGGATGAGGTCAGTGGACGGGATTAATGACATCAAAAGTGCATTACGGTCAATTAAAATGCACTGGAGTCCAATGACTTGCACATTTGTGCAAGTGCTTCAGAGAGCTCACACCAGGCGCCAGTCCTAGTAACTCCATCACACTGACAATGTCCCTTCCACTGGACTGAGAGACTAATTTATTAATGCCAAAGTAGCAGGAGCCAGATTCTCTATCTACTGCTCATCACAAGGAGGACAAATCGAGTACAGAGGAGTTTTGTTGCTTGTGTTTCGAGAGGCAGCTATTATCGTAGCCCCGCTCCCTTCTGATTGCCTCTTGTTGCGTTCGCTTCGTCTTGATGACTTCCACATTATTTTAGAGTCACAAATGCCGACAATACAGGCAGCGTTGGATCGTCCTCTGTAACCACTTCCTTTTGCTATCTCTGACCCACTTTGCCACCCCACAGCTGGCCCAGATCTGGCCTGGACGTGGCTGGGAACACCCCCCACTCCCTCGTCTCAGCGGGTGTCTGGGAGAGGGCTGCTCAACAAACAGCGCAAGCTCCTCTGTTGTTTTCGTTCTCCACATGAGCGTTTCACTGAAGCTGTCAACAGCGCTTTGATTAGCATGGTTCAACTGAGGGGCAGCACACACCACTGTATGCATAGGCCAAGCAAACGCCCCCTGTAGAGATCACCTTCAAACAGTCTTCAAATAGTTAGCATGTGGCTTCAGAGTAGCTTTAGAACCCACTGCTCTATGCCAACTATGCCATGTGATTCTTACATAGACATACATACTGTGCATAAAAGCATACTGCAAATTTCATGTTAGCAATCTGCACTTTTTGTAAGTCGCTTTGGATAAAAGCGTCTGCTCAATGCATAAATGCAAATGCATTATGTAAGGATTTGTGTATGATATGGTAGTATTCAAGGCAGGATATATTTGGAAGGCTGGTGATCAGAGTTGGGATGTGGGCACTGTAAATAGGCACAGCGAGCACAGCTTACCTGCAGACCGATGGGACCTGGTGGTCCGGGGAATCCTCTGGCTCCTTCGTCTCCCTTCTGGCCGAACATGCCCTGCTGTCCTCGGGGACCTGGCTCGCCATCAACACCCTAAAGGGAGAAGGAAAGCAGAGACTTCACCACTCACACCTGGGGGCCAACAGAGCAGCCTTGGAGAGGCCACAGGCACACAGCTGACAGACAAGAGGGTGTGTGTCTGCCTGATGTCAATACTCACAGCAGGTCCAGGAGCACCAATAGGACCCTGCAGACCAGCTGGACCAGGAGGACCCTGGGGGATGGAGGAAAGGTATATTATTATCAGCCTCTCAAACAGAGCATGAGAAAAAGGTGGAGTGTTATAGTATGCATCATCTGAAGAGAACACATGCTTACCTGTTCACCTTTGTCAGCTTTGCTTCCCTTCTGGCCTGGCTCACCAACCTCGCCCTAAAGCACCCAAAAGAACATGTTACAACTCCTCTTTCAACACTCACTACTGTTGGCCACAAAATACGTAATAAGATAAGAACAAATCAACATTGTGTACTTTTCTCTAGTATATTATATTATTATACGTATAATATATATTTATATATTTATATAGTTACACAATATATATATTTAACAAAGGTTATTGTGGCCTGAATATACTTTAGTGTCACATTGTAAAGTAATGCAACACTGTATTCAAAGTATGCAACAGTAGGTATGCCTAAAATGCTTTAAATTAGTACTTCTGTAACAATGCATAATCTTCTGGCAATATACATAGTACCTTTAGCAGATTATTGATGCAGGGACAGCTGGTACAATGACAAATTACAATATCTAGAAATACGCTTTAGAAAGGTACGGCCCGGACAATAAATTGATGAAAAATTTCATGTTCCGACCATCTCTAATTATCGTCTCGGGCTACTTTGGGAATGATGATGGATGTGCATAAGGGAAGAGGCAGGAGACAGATCTGCCGTGCAGATGGCTGGGGTGTGGAGATGATGATGAAGATTGATGACTGGTACCCATCTTTATCCAAGCCTGGCCCGGCCTGAATGCCCACTGATGGCAGTGGCAGGACTAAAAATGCCAGCTGTTTTTTTTTTTTTTGGTCCAGTGTCTGGCTGGGCTGTCACAGATACAGGCGGGACAGTGAATGGCGGGACACACTGACCTTGTCTCCATCCTCTCCTGGGGGTCCCTGAGGTCCAGCAGGTCCTGGAAGGCCGACGGGGCCCTGGACGCCATCACGACCAGCTGGGCCTGGAGGTCCTTTCTCTCCCTGTGAGTACACACCAAATGTCACACCGTCAGTTCTGTATAACTGTCTCAGATATAATACTTGTATAGCTTATGTAACTTGTATAGCTACAGACTAGCTACTCTAAACTGGCTAATTAGACTTCTACATAACTTTTTTTTAATGTGGACAGGAATGGCTTCACATTTTACACAAAACAGGTAGTTTCAAACTTTTGAATCCAAGTGCCAATTTAGTTGCCTATTCTTAAAGTTACCATTTTTTGAGATTTTCTGTGATAACAAACTAATATCATGCAGCAAGCTACGTAACTCTGAGACATAAACATTTTTTAGAGAGTGCAGTTGGCAGTGGACAGACAGTGCGATTGTGTGCTGACTTGATGGCTGTGTTACTCACTGGTGCACCCTTCTCTCCAGCGGGGCCAGGGGGTCCCTGGGGGCCTGTGCGTCCAGATAGGCCGATGGGGCCAGCAGGCCCGGCAGCTCCTCTCTCACCAGGTGAACCCTACAGCAGCGGCAGCCACAACAAGGACCAAAGACAAGCGTCAGGCCTCCAGGTCTAGTGAACATGACAGTTCAACATATGAAGACTTCAGATGCAAAACCCTCTAAGTCCATTTGTACAGAATTTACAGAAAGATGTTCATTTATTTACAGAGAGATTTCATTTTGATAAACTTAATGATCAGTCCAACTCCACTTAGATTGTTTTGGCTTGATTTGTTTTTACATGATAATAACAACACCAAATTGCAGTTTGATAGAGATTACGTGTAAATTGCGATAAAAAACATCTTAAATTTTGCATATTTCAGAAAATGGACTTAGAAGCTTTTGCATCTGAACTCTCTGTGCCCTATGGTGCCTGTGCAGTGATCTTATCGGAGTGTATATTTACGGTAGCATGCTATATACAAACTTATTGTGAGTTTCAATAAGAGGCAGAGGGGGAGGCACACTTATACATCACAATAAAAGTAATTATGTTCTCCCCTAGAATGTCTTTCGATGATGAATGAGGGTACAATGAACCGAGGAATGATTACTCATTTTTTGGACTAAGGACCAAAATATTTCAATGTCATTGTGAAAAACAGGCACTTCATTTAAAAGCTTGCATTAAGGACAACATCTTCAGGCTTTAGCACCACGTGATCCTTCTCTTCTCTTCCCTTTTCTTTTCTTCTCTTTTCTTTTCCTCCTTTTCTTGAAAGGCACTGTGTGTGTGGAAAAGTGAGGTATTGATGGCCTCTGCCTCGTCTCCTGTGAATCTCGTGGGCACACTTAAGCACCATGACACAGGCATAAGATGAATGTGGAGCCTTTCACTGCTCTGAGTGGGCCCTTCAGGCAGCCTTAATCTAACCCAGAGGGCAGGGATGATTGCACAGGTGTCAGCTCAACCTCTCCAGAGGAGCGCTTCTGGGCACTTGGCTATAGGAAGTGGGGGGCACCAAATCGTTTGCTCATGTCTAAGTGTGTGATGGCCGCTATGCTGTGGTGAGGATTTGTCACCATGGGTGTGGGTGGTATGACTGTGTCCGTGGAGGAGTGAGCATAAATGAGCATGTGAGTGTGAGTGTGACTGTGTGTGTGTGTGTCTGTCTGTGTGTCACATGTGATGTCATAATCACATGTGCCACAAGGCACAGCGAGGAGCGGTGGTGGGGGGCTCAGGTGACGTCATTTCTCAGAGATCTGATGGGCCCCCAAATGAGAAGCAGGAAGCAGATGAAAACACCCCGATGATGAATAATTCAATGTGTGACAAGCTCTATGCTTCCCTTCTCTCTCTCTCCCCCCTCTCTCTCTATCAATCTATCTCTCTCTCTCAATTCCCCTCGCTCTCTCCTTCACAGGCACAGCGTTCCGTTTATAAAGCCTGAGCATCTTCAGCTGCATGCAGATGGGCTTCTCAAAATCCTGCAGCATTTTAGCGGGCTTCCCCATGATGATGACACTTGGCCCATCCACACTAATCTCTCCACAAATGCTGTCAAGCTTCACCAGAGAACAATTACTGGAAGGCAGCAATGTACTTATCTTCTGTCCTTAAGAAAGAGGAATCCACGCAGAGGAAAGGGATGAATGTCATTTTAATCTGGGGGAAAAGGCTCTGGCGCTGCCGTGTTGAATCTAGCTTGGCAACTCCCCCCGAAGCTCGGGCTGTAATTATAAGGTGAAAGAGTGACCGCCTGAATCGATCATCATAAGAAAACCTTCAGGCGCAGAGGGGGCAAGGTTGCAGCTGCCCTCTAGTGTTTGACGCAGACGTTGTGGGCAGATGTTCACGCTGTGGGGGTATGAACTGAACCTCTGGTGGGGGTCAGGGGTGGAGGTGGGGGATGGTGAAGGTTGTAGGGGCAGTGAGCAGCACTTTGCCACGCCAAAATGGGATCGCTGGGAGCCTGACGTGGACGGCTGGGGTCCAAGAGTGTTTCTTGCTTATGGGGGCCCCACGCCGTCCAGCCCTCGCCTGCCAAACAGCTGGTTAATGGCCCCATTAGGCCTCGGAACTGCTGCTGACTCCAGTCCCAAATTGGACCCCTACAAGCGCCAAACGGCAGCAGACAGGCAATCATTTCACATGAGTTGAGGGCGAAACCATGGCAACGGGGGTACTTACGACTGGACCGGGCGGGCCCTGTGGACCTTCGCCTCCCTTCAAGCCAGCTGGACCCTGCAAAAACAGATAGACAGAGAGAGAGGAGAGAAAGAGGGATGACAAAAAGAGAAAGATGAGTGTGGGCAGCGGAGAATAAGGCTAGACAAAAAGGAAAACATCTGTATAAAATGGGGCTGCAGCAAACAAACAGAACACTCCGGAAGCCAACTCTTTGTAGAACTGCTGGTTGGATGGCCTCAAACATCACACATGCCTTGTGCTGGTCCGATACGCCCCCGCCACCCACCCACACTCTATCCCTGCTGCAGTCGCCCCTGCGGCAGAGTCATATCAACCCAGGTTGACGGTGCCTTTAAGTGTGTGTGTGTGGTGTGTGTGTGAGAGTGTGTGTGTGTGTGTGTGTGGGGGGGGGGGTTCTTTTGGGAGGTCGGCTGGCTCCACTTTAATCTGCCCAACACCGACACCAATCTATTCAACGCTATCCCATGGATCAGACAGACAGGAAAGGAGAAGAAGGGGAGAATGAATACTGATCTCCCCATTAGCCAAGTGTTTACAGACCAAATTCATGGTGGGACTTCCAATAGATGCGCCCAAAAACAACAGGGCTCTCATTCGCAAGTCAATGGGAACAAATCAATTGAATGAACGTAACCATGAATGGCTGAACCAATTCGTAGTAACACAGAGTGAAGTACCTTCATTTTAGTGTCTATTAAGAGTCAGAGGACTGCTGTATTTGGCATGATCATAACCTTTGTCGCAATTAAACTACAAAATGAAGAAGCGTTCACCAAATATCAACAGCTTTTTCCTATTGTATGATCAATTCTAGTGTTTTTCCTGATGCAGTGGCTATTCACAGTGTGGCCAGGGGTCAGCTGTGGGTTGAAGCTGAGCATATGTGTGTGTGTGTGTGTGTGTGTGTGTGTGTGTGTGTGTTATAGACATACTCTGCACCATTAATCTACAGCGGGAGCGAGCGAGCTAGAAGCGGGAGCCAGCTGAGTGCTGCCGTGCTGGAGCGCTGCATCTCCAGTGGCTATTTATCGGCCCACGTTTCCTCCTCTGGCAGCTTTTCATTAAGGCTATTGGAAAATAGGGGAGCCTAGGGTAAACAACAACCAAGTGTTTGGTGTGTGTGTTCCTGTGTGTGTGTGTTCCTGTGTGTGTGTGTGTGTGTACTTTACAAAGATTTCAATATATATGTAGTGTGTGTTAGCTAGAGTGTTTGCGGATATGTGGCATTGTGTTATTACCTTCCCCAAAGAGGTTATATTTTCAGTTTGTTTGTTTGGTTTCTGTCTGCTTGTAAGCAGAATTATGCCAAAAAAAAAAAAACTACAAGCCTGATATTAATGAAAGTAGGTGGGAAAGTCTAACATGGGCCAATTTGGTATGGATCTGAATTCATGTAGTTTTACTGAAATTGCAAGAATATTACAGAATATCACCTTACGCTGGGTGCAGATACTCTCAGAGTGAGTTTTTTGTTTGTTTGTTTGTGTGGCTTTTTTATGTATTTGTTTGTTTGTGTGTGTGTGTGTGTGTGTGTGTGTGTGTGTGTGCGCGCCCACAGCTCCTTTTCCATAATGAGGCTGGGAGGCTGCCCTGAGCAAATCAGTTGCACCAGCTGAACCCAATCAGGCCACAGGCTGGGCTTCTAGTGCAGCAGTTCTGACCTTGAGTATTCCAGTAGCCAGTACACCCAAGCACAAGGTAGCCCAATCTGTAGGTTGCATGGTGCTGTTATAATTTATAACTTTCAGTGTATGCATACTTCATACATTCAAACATTCTCTTAGTGCATGCAGACATACTGATATTATGTCCGAGCAGTGAACAAAATTAATCGAGAAGTTAGATTTGGCTGTTGAGAGCCAATAGGTTTCTTTGTCCTGTGTCAGTTAGGGTGTATGGTGCACTGACGCAGGGACACATGGCTAAATCACTTTTGATGTTGGAAATGTTTTTCAAATGGATCGACTCCCATTGGAGTGCCCTGATTGTTTGCTGCGGTCCGTCCCCACTAGCTTTAATGAGCCTCATGTCCACTGCATGACTGCCCAGTGTGACTGGCTGGGTAAACTGAGGGAGTGTCTGGGGACTCTGAGAAATGAAAGAGGAAGATGCTGAAGATGGGGAGGAGGGAGAAGGAGAAGCAGGAGAAGGAGGTGGAGGTGGAGGTGAAGGAGGAGAGATATACATACGGCAGCTCCAGGGAGTCCTCTCTCTCCAGGGAAGCCTCTCAACCCGGGAGGACCATCTTTTCCAGCAGCTCCCGCAGGACCTGGGTCTCCCTAGAGGAACAACCGAATAGAGAAAAAAGACAGGAGAAGAGTCAGAACAGAATAAAATCCTTTGCATTGCAATAATATAGTAAGCAGTACTTTTTCAATATCACAGACAAACCTCACAAATGAAAGGCTGGTAAAAAACTAACTGAGACATCTTATTGAATCTTGTTCGGTATAGAGTTGAAAACAGTCTCTGAAATCTATATGTTCCAGTGACAAACTCTCTTTCAATATAGACTTTTCCTTTCAGACAGCTTTGAAGTTTTATACTCCTTTACAAGGGGCACATTTTTCACAGTGTGTCCTTTCCAAAACGGAAGAAGTTCCCAATGACAGTCACGACTCAGTGTGCTTTCCATGCCCTTTATGGCAAACTATGTTAACGGCACCTTTGAAGGCAGGAAGCCCAAATTTCACAGTGAGTGTGGTGTGTGACTGCAGTCACTCACACAATCCCTGTGGCCGAGTCTTGGAATAGCTGACCTGTGTCAGACTCCATATATTAAGATGCTCTGTGTGGTGACAAAATGAAACAGTGGCAATGGAAGACGAAGGAAAAGATAACGGAGGGCTTGAAAAGTTAGCTGCTAGCTGAGGTTTCTCTGGGTCACGGAGGCTCTGACAGGAAAGAGGTCGAGCCTCTGAGGTTCTGGCACGTCTGCGATTGGCTCGTGGCCAAAGGTTCAGGCAGCAACACTGATTGGCTGCCGCCACTGATCTTCACACTTAAATGGAGGGAATGAGGGTAGCTATTAGGGAACAGGGAGGCTGGGGGTGGGGGGTTGCAGTGTCACTGGGAATGAGCTGAGCACAAAGCCCACTTTAGAGTCTTCGATTTTCTCAGGACAGTTGATAGCTTTGCGCTAAAGTTTTCTAGCGTCACTAAATGGAGAATTGATGTACAGAGAGTAGGCTTCCCCACTATATAGATGTTTGTCATTATTTGTTGTTGTTGTGAATGTTTTTACCTTGGCACCCTCTTTACCAGCAGCGCCAGGAAGTCCCTGCTCTCCAGGAGGACCTGGGGGTCCAGGGTGTCCTCTTTCACCGATGGGTCCGGTCTCTCCAGTTGGTCCCTACCAGAACATCACATTCAGCCATTTGAGTATCTTTCATATGTGTTGGAGAGTTGCATAAGATGACATTGTGTGTTATGCTCGATGGGATGTACCTGTGGTCCCACAACTCCTCCAGGCCCTGGTGGTCCGGTCTTTCCTTGGAAACCCTGAGGGTGAGACGGAATGGTTACACATCATGGAAAATGAACAACCCAGCATTCAGAATACATAGCATCAAAGATGATTCAGTCACATTGATTCAGTCACAGAATGTGATAAGACGATAACTTCACACACTGTTTTCTTAAAAATAGCCTGGTCAGCACTGTGGGCTGTTTGGATCAGTGTGAAAGTGACTGCAGAGCAACGCTGCTACGCTCGTTTTAAATTCAGTAAGATCTCATGGCAAAAATGCACTGAAGAAATGGTGCAAACAGAGGTGCAAACAGACGGGGTGCTAAACAAACCAGCAAACATGCATAGCACATGCATTCAACTAAACTTGATAAGGTGTGAGACAAATAAAATATGTCCAAATATGTGTTCAGATTTTCCTTCTCATGGTGTTGCTATGTTTGAGTCTTTTTGTGAGTCTGATTTTGTTGTAGATGTGTACATTTAATATAATATTTAATAACTACAGTACTTTCATGACTTCATTTAAATAAATACCTCACCCATGGGCATTTATTCACTTACTCATACTTACCGCCTCACCACCTAGTGGTAAGAGGAGGTATCACATGGCCCGCAGGGGCAAACATGATCCTCATTAGCGGTCTTGGCTGCAACAATCAGGTTAGCAGTGCAAGGGGACTATGCAAGCACAAGGCATACACAGCTCATACAAAGCCATTACACTATAAACAGATGCATTTGATCAGAGACATCTACAAAAAACAAAATGGTTGATACAAGCTTAGCATGCAATCAGATAGTGATTAACTGACAGTGAACATAAACTACAGCTGTCGTGTATAAATTTGTGGGGAAAAAAATCTCTAAAATATGCTTGTGTTTACAAGATCAACAGCTCCAGGCGTCATGCGAGCTGATCCATAAACTTCTGCTACACGCAAGCAATCTACATGGGCATCTGGTCCAGTAACCAGTGGAAGATTGATAGCAATAATAGACAGCACTTAGGAAAGACACAGAACACAAACACACTCTAATAGCCTCTATAGCAGTGAATGCACAACACACACACAATTTGAGAGGTCATGGCAGCGAAGGTTCAGAGCTTCAAGTCATTTACTGAGGGTTGGCTGCTGAAATGTGATTATGATTCTCTGCAATTCGACCACCTCTCTCACTGCTTCCCTGGTGTTCTAGCCCTTGAGCGTCTAACTATGTATAAAGGATTTCTTTTCATCTGAGCGTGTGTGTTATTACTTGTTGCTTCATCTCCATTACTATTGTTAGTCCAATCACTGTGGCGATGACTATTAGCTGTTATTATGGTTATTATTACTATTTATTTAATCATTATCGGTTGCATTATAGATTAAGAGTGGCATGAATACAAAATATCATTGAACACTTCCTAGAGGTAGTAACCACCATGGGGTGGGTTGGAAAGGGGTTGGGGAGGGGAGGGCACAGAATTGTGCTTACAGGCAGTTTACGCGGTGCCCAAAATCAATGCTTGGGGCAGACGATGCTGGAGAGCTCTTTGCTTTGTTATAAATTCTGCCGTAACGGCGGGCCCTAATGAAGCTCCTTATCGATGTCAGCGGTGGCTGGCGTGTGGAGCAGCGAGAGTGGCCCTACACTAATGCAACGCTTGGGAGGATGCGGGGGGTGGTGGTGGCTTCTGGAGGGGAAAGGGGGGGGGGGGCGGGCAGTGTAGGGCAGCAGTAGGGAGGGAATGACAAACAGCTTTTAAAAAAACTGTGGTGTTGGCTTGCCTGTGCTTTTCTCACAGGTTTTATTGGCTCTTTAGGGTAATCAAATCAGCCAGATAAATGCAAGTCGGAGTCGGAATGAAAGGACTTAACAAGTTTGTTTGGTTTTGTCAGAGGGGTGTTAGCATGCTTACTCTGAGATAAGATCAAACCCGGAGTAGTGATTTTTCAGAGCATCTGGGAGAGCTTGTGTTTACTATCTTTTTCATCTGCATTGTTGTTGCTTCCTATGTTTTCCCTTGTGTTTCCATTCATTTGTTGGGTCTATTTTGATGTCTGTTTGTCTTAGTCTGTCTGTTTGTTTGTTTGTTTGTCTGTTTGTGTATGATTGAGAGCATTCTTATTTCCCTGCAACCGGATCATGCAGAGCTACACTCCTACCACTGGGACACCAAGGACTTCCTCCTCAGCAGTTGCCAGTGTAATAAGGCCAAGCGTCGGAGTAAGCCCTTGTGATTTTTAATGGCATCTCTCCGGGGCTGAGACAAGCAGCTCTATGAGATGATGTTTTTTACCCCCACCCCCTCATCCCAATCCACCCCTCCACCTTTATAAAGTAGTCTAATGGCCCCACCTCTGACAGCTGGCTCTGTGCTTCACACAGGGTAATTAATATTACAACTGACTGGCTAGGAACATTCCCTGTAAAGCACAAAGTGTGTGTGTGTGTTTGTGTGTGTATGCATGTGTGTGTGTGTGTGTGTGTGTGTGTGTGTGTTGGAGTGAGCTGACAGGCATGCAGACCCCTGGGTTGGTGTAAAAGATCGCCAGCTCATGAAAGGGAGACTAATCCTTCCGGGTGTGAAAAATGCGGAGGATAAAGCGTCGACCGCACGTTCCCACACCTGGCGGGAAGAGTCGGCCCTGAGCTGGCTGCCCACAGTTCGCCCGCAGTGTGTGCCAGCTCACGGGGAGGGGGTTGCCGCTCAGGCACACTGGCGGCTCACTCACCGTCTCACCACGCTGGCCAGGGTGACCGGGCAATCCGTCCTTTCCAGGTGGTCCCTGTGCAAATCACACAGACACACACGGCCATCAGAGACACCCGTGTAACCGTTCACACACAGCTAATCTAGTTTTGATGCATCTAAATTACCAGGAGGCTTTCACTGCAATTTGTGTTGCCATTTATCTATCATTCAGAAAGCCATGTGCGTTAAATAATATAACAAAGAACGAATGAATAACTGGTAACATATAAATGAGCAAAAAGAATACATCAAAAGTTGAACACGAACAGAGACAAAGGAGAATCACACTACTTACAGGGGGGCCCTTTGGTCCGGGGAAACCAACTGGGCCCTGGGGTCCTTGAGGTCCCTAGAATACAAAGCCGAGCTAATCAGACACCAGGAGAGCCAATGTTATCAGTGAGGCCCCTCACTCTCTTCACTGAGAGGAGTGGAGCTCTGTAATGAGCACAAGCAAATTGCACCAGTAAGCAGTGGGATGGCCATGCATGGGATTCCAACGGTCCATCTCGGGTGGAAATCAAGAAAAAGAGGGACAGGCCACTGGGCTTTGACTGGGCCATGGTCTGATATCACTCAGCCTGGGAACAATTTGATTAGCCTTGCACGACTGCCCTTTTTTTATTCAATTTAGGGTGGAAACACACATCTGACATCACTGGAACATTGGCGGTCTGGGTTTCCATTTGGCTGCCAAATCCTTTTGTTTGAATTCCACCCGTGACTGATCTCCAAACAGGACTGGGTGGACATGACTCAAGCACAGACTGTGACCTTGATGGTCAGGCGCAGATCTGAAGTCCACTGCAGCTGCAACAAGCCTCAAATGGCTTTATCTAAATAGCCTAGCTTGGCTAAATACTCAGTTAGGCTACAATAAGCTACAGGCATCTCTTTGGCATGCTCTGGTGCACACAGATTCTAAGACCTGCGGCTCTTGTCATGTGTGCTATCAGAAAGATCTAGCCAGTGGCTCAGCTAATCTCATGTAATTTCTACACAGAGCACTACAAAGCAAGAGTAACAATACTTACCGTTTCATCACAGAAGAATGGCAAAATGGCAGAGAAATGAAATGCTCTAGCAATACTCTATGTGTTAGGCATTTACATTACATTCTACTGTATAGCCAATAAATAAGATGTTTCAAACTTATACCGGAGAGAGAGAGAGAGAGAAAGAATGAGAGAGAGGGAGGGAGAGTGAAGTGAGAGAGATCTCCTCCTTAGTTGACTTTTTTCTGAGCTAAGCAAAAAAGTTAATAATTTTGAAAATCTATCATCCCATCTTAATAATCTATATTATTGGGAGAAGATGCAAATTCTTCAAACCTAGTTGCAGAATATATACTGACCTGCACAAAACAAGGGAAGAGAATGAAAGTGTGTTTTGTATATATTCTCTACAATTTGTATGCCTGTAAATTAACTAAGACTTTTTAGATAGCTTAAAATAAGTTTCCTTTTTTTAATTTAGATATGTAAGTGTACTGTAAGATAATATCTCCTTTTACTTTTATTTTAGATAGATATAGGTATAAGAGGTTTCCTTTTCAACTTAGATTAATAAGGTAAATAAGTATGGGATAAGTTTTCTTTTTAACTTGCATAATTTTAGGTGTATCATCTTTTTACCATGCATACGTTTAGTTACATTTAAGTTCTCTTTTCACTATAGTTAGAAGGCTTAATTAAAGTTATAGGCTTTAGTTTCACTATAGTTAGAAGGCTTAATTAAAGTTATAGGCTTTAGTTTCACTATAGTTAGAAGGCTTAATTAAAGTTATAGGCTTTAGTTACAGGCCTAATAATAAAAAGGCTAACTTAGAGATTCAATTTTAAGATCATAAGTTTTCTTTCATATTATATTAGACAGTTATTGATTCTGTCTGTATTATTGTATGTTTTGGCAACACTTCTTCGCTAAGTCATGCCAATAAAGCTCCTTTAAATTTGAATTTGAATTTGAGAGAGACAGAGAGAGAGAGAGAGAGAGAGATAGTAAGAAAGAAACACCCTACTTCTAACATCTTAACACTTTTGATCTCTGTAAGAGATCCTATCATTTCATGTCAGAATGGAGCATCTGTGTTGAAATGGCTTGTGAGGGCCAGAGACGATCTTTCCCCCACACCAATTCATCTCTACTGGCCCTACCATAGATCAGTCATCCGCACATGGCTACACAAGAAAAGCTCACACTCGCAAACACACAACTAAGGCCATCACATGCTCTGCTGCTCTAAAGATACAGACAACCACAGTGCAGTGCATTGTGGGTAGGGACTTACTCTCTCGCCAGGCGGGCCTGGTGGACCATCATTGCCCGCTGTGCCCTGTAAAAGAACGAAAGAATGAAAGAAAGAGAGAGAGAGAGAGAGAGACAGAGAGAGAAAGAGAAAGAGGGAGAGAGAGTTTAGTCATCTGAACAGATGTGGATGAGTGAAGATGGCTGACCTGAGGTCATTTGAAAATGGCCCTTAATGAAGGATGAGTAGACCAAGACTTCTTACCTTAGGACCTGGCTTTCCAGTCGGACCTCTTGCACCCCGAGCACCACGTGGACCCTGT